>CM052814.1:35069481-35292950 GCA_028533885.1 Nasua narica
TACATCTTAGCCTGCTAGAGTGGTGGTAAACTAAAGATTTAATTGAAATAGGGAAGATCTAAATAATGGTCTTATAATAAGTAAATTAGTCTGGAAAGTTGATGGAATCCTCTATGAGCGTATGTTCTGCAGTAGTCTTTGATGAAAATATTATAGCACCCAGCCCTTGCGACAACTTGTTTATTTCCTAACATACCAGCTGATGAAATTAAGAACTCTTGATGTCCAGGATTTTAAAACAGAGGCACAATTATAGGAATTTGGTAGTTAGGCTATGAAATTCAGGTTAGCCTTTCTCTCCTCTCTACCGTAAACCCTTTCTTATTCCCATCTCTCAGTCCTGAATAGGGGCTTTGCAGATTTGTGAGTCCTATAGTGCAGATACTTGTGGATGTTACGGAATTGAGCTCATCTCTGACAACTGAGCTTGATGCCTGGTTTGGTGTGTTTTAGAGCTCCTTGAGTTGTCTTTCTGGGAAGGTATTAAGGAGTGAGAGCAGACCTCAGCTGGGGTTCCTTCTACACAGAGGAGAATGAAGAGACTGAGCAATGAAGTGTTAGAGGAGAGCATGAGAAAGCTGCACATAAGAAAGAGTAAAAACATGTTCTGTGATTGTTTGATACCTATTTGAGGAGATGAACCATGTTTTTCATTTGTCTAAATAATGGAATAAATCAATGGCTATTTCGTGATGACTTTACCAAATATTTTGACTCCGCCCATGCCAAAACTGTCTAGACATTTAGCTAGGAGGAGTCCTCCGTGAAGGCTAACATCAAAGTGTAAGGTAGGTATTAACTTTCTTTAATGCATTTTTAGTTCATAACCAGTTACCTTAACATCGGGAAATCCGGGATCATGGATGCCAAAAAAAGATTTAAGGGACTCTTTGAGTTATTACGATATTTTGAAAGATCTCGTAGAAATTGAAGAAAATTCTGTGACAGGGAAGTAAAAGTTTACCAAACCCTCAAGTTTCTTTGCTTTTGACTGAGCTTAATGTGGGCACATTTATTTGTCTTTCATCCATTCAGAAGCTCAGATCAGTAGTTATTTGTCTGTGACTTTGGCAAAGAAGAAAACCAAATAATTGTAACTTAACGTATTTTAATTGGCTTGGCAGGAAAAAAAATCTTTAGATTTTTATCTTACCTAAAGATTTTTTATCTTTATCTTATCTTTCAGCCACTGCAATAGATAGATTTTGGAGACACAAAGGAAGAGCCCTGCCTTTCAGGAGCTCACAGTGTGGTGGAATAAAAACATGTCAGCCTTAAATTAGCCTAAATGGCCTATCACTACTCTGTGGTAGGTGTTGTAGTAGAGATGTGGAATAGAGATGTGGTAGCGGAGAGGAAAGAGCACCTGATTCTCCTTGAAAAGGAAATGGGGGCTGTGAAAGAGGGCTTCAGGGAGAAATTAGTCCTTGTGTGAGCTGATCCCTTAAGGTTGGTTGGAGGTGGTAGGAGGTGGAAGTTTCAAAAGAAACAGCTGGCTGGAAGATGTGGAGGTGTGAAATTGCAAAGGGTTTGGCTGAAACCCAGAGAAATGAGATAATAGGTGAGCAGGGACTGGACATGATGGATCCAAAAATCACGAGAGAAAAATCATGGTAATAAGACCCACTGAGGTTTTACAGAGGAATGACATAATGACATATTATTTTAAAATGGATAATTTTAATGGGACTATGAGGGATGAATTGGAGGGAGCTAGGAAGACCTGGGTAGTTTTTATTTATTTAAAGATTTAAGAAACTGGGGTGCCTGGGTGGCTCAGTGGATTAAAGCCTCTGCCTTCGTTCGGCTCAGGTCATGATCGCAGGGTCCTGGGATCGAGCCCTGCATCGGGCTCTCTGCTTCGAGGGGAGCCTGCTTCCCCCATCTCTTTCTGCCTGCCTCTCTGCCTGCTTGCAATCTTTCTCTCTCTGTCAAATAAATAAATAAAATCTTTAAAAAAATTAAAGATTTAAGAAACTAATTGGGTACAACATACACACAAAGTACATAACTCCTAAATGTTCAGCTTGGTAAATGTTTTCATGTGTATACACTTATGTAACTGCTAACCACAAGTCTTTTTTTTTTTTAATATTTATTTATTTGAGAGAGAGAGAGAGAGGGAGGGAGGGAGGGAGAGGTCAGATGGAGAAGCAGACTCCCCACTGAGGAGGGAGCCTGATGCGGGACTCCATCCCAGGACTCCAGGATCATGACCTGAGCTGAAGGCAGTTGCCCAACAACTGAGCCACCCAGGCGCCCTGTAACTGCTAACCAGATCATGAAATTCCTAGTGTCCCAGAAGAGTCATGTGCTTCTCAGACAATACTCATTGTTTATCTTTCACCCCCACCGCCTTCACCCTCTGTGGATGGCCACTATTCTGATTTCTATCTCCATAGAATAACTTTAGTTGTTCTTTGGTTTCATATGAATGGAATCATAGGGTATGTACTCTTATGTCTGGTTTCTTTTGCTCAACATTATGTGTGTACATTCATCCTTGTTGACACATGTAGCAGGAGTTCATTCTTTCTAACTGCTATATAAATTTCATAGCATAATTTTATACCACATTTAACTTAATAATTTACTGATAATCAACACTTGGGTTCTGGAAAATTTTGGGACCTTTTGAATAATCTACAAACTTTTGTGTGTGTGTGTGTTTTACTAGATATACTCACTTTTCTTGGGTATATATCCAAGAATGAAACACCTATTATCAGTGTTTTTACCTTAAGTTATTGTGGGATGAGCACCTATTAGGTGGACATTTGGGTTGTTTCCATTTGGGGGCTATTACAAATAAAGCTGCTACATTCACATGTAAGTCTTCATATGAATATATGTATTTATTTCTCTTGGGTAAAATACCTAGGGGTGAGATTTCTGGGATAGATAGTAAGTGTATGCTTAATTTTATAAGAAACTGCCAAATTGTTTTCCAACATGTCTGTATCATTTTGAATTCCCAGTGGCAACCTAAAAGTTTCAGTTGCTCCTGCCCTGACAACACTGGGCAGCATCAGTCTTTAAAATTTTAGCCACTGTTTTAGTTGTAAGGTAATATCTCAATGTGGTTTTTTTAAAGAATCAAGATAAAATTCATATAACATAAAATTCACCATTTTCGCCATTTCAAGTATGTAATTCAGTGGTTTTTAGACTATTTGCAAGGTTGTGTTATCAACACCACTGATTCCAGGACATTTCCATCACCCCGAAAAGAAACTTCATACCTCCCAGCTTTTTCATCCCCTTTCTCCCTCTATCCCTTGTTAACATTAATTTCTTTTCTGTCTTCATAGACTTTTCTATTCTGGACACTTTATATAAATGAAATTATGCAATATTTAGACTTTTCTGTCTGGCTTCTTTCACATAGCATAATGTTTTCAATTTTCATCCATGTTATAGTATCAGTACTTCATTCCTTTTTATGGCTGAAAGTCCCAAGGAGACTACATGCTGAGTGCAGAGCCTGATATGGGGCTGAATCCCATGACCCTGAGATCATGACCTGAGCTGAAACCAAGAGTGGGATACTCAACCGACTGTACCACCTAGGCACCCCTCCTCTGCGGGTCTTAATCTCCTCATATGAAAACATGAGTCATATTAAATTAGGACCCACCCATGATCTCACTTGACCTTAATTGCCATGTTTTTAGGCCCTTCCTCTAAATACAGTTAGAATTTCAACATATGGATTTTGGGGGGGACACAATTCAGTTCTTATCACCATCCTAGTGGGTGTGAAGTTTTATCTTATTGTGGTTTTGATATGCATTCCCTAATGACTAATGATGCATCATTTCATGTGCTTATTGGTAATTTGTATATCTAATTTGGAGAAAGATCTATTCAGATCCTTTGCTTACTTTTAAATGGGGTTATTTATTCTTTATTGTTGCGTTGGATTATTTTGGATACTAGACCCTCTCAGATACATGATTTGCATAAAATTTCTCCCATTCTGTGGGTTCTTTTTTTTTTTTTTAAGATTTTATTTATTTGGGGCGCCTAAGTGGCTCAGTGGGTTAAAGCCTCTGCCTTCAGCTCGGGTGATGATCTCAGGGTCCTGGGATGGAGCCCCGCATCGGGCTCTCTGCTCAGCGGGAAGCCTGCTTCCCCCTCATTCTCTGTCTGCCTCTCTGCCTATTTGTGATTTCTCTCTGTCAAATAAATAAATAAAATCTTTTTTTAATCTTTAAAATCTTAAAAAAAAGATTTTATTTATTTATTTGACAGCGAGAAAGATCACAAGTAGGCAGAGAGGCAGGCAGAGAGAGAGGGGGAAGCAGGCTTCCCGCTGAGCAGAGAGCCCGATGCGGGGTTCCATCCCAGGACCCTGAGATCATGGCCTGAGACTTAGGAAGAGGCCTTAACCCACTGAGCCACCCGAGTGCCCCTCTGTGGGGTTTTCCTCATAGTGTTCTTTGAAGCACAAAACATTTAATTTTGATGAAATTTATATATTCTTAGTTTGGTTGCTTGTACTTAAGTGTCACAGCTAAGAAACCATTTCCTAACCCAAGGTCACAATGTTTTAGAGTTGTCGGTGTGCAAGCCTTGCATTTCCTTGGTTAAATTTATCTCCAAATGTTTTATTTTTAATGATATTATATACATAATTATTTTCTTAAACTTATTTTCAGATTGTTCATCAGTACCATCTAGAAATAAAATTGAGTTTTGTATGTTAATCTTATATCCTGCAATTTTGCTGAACTTGTTTATTAGCTCTAATAAGTTTTTTTGTTTGTTTTGTGTGTGTGTGTGTGTGTGTGTGTGTGTGTGTGTGTGTGTATTCTTTGGAATTTTTAAAATATGGGATCATGTCTCCTGCAAATAAAGAGCTTTACTTCTGTCTTTACAATCTGGGTGCTTTTAGTTTCTTATCTTGTCTAATTGCCCTGATTAGAAATTCCAGTACAATGTTGAACAGATGTGGAGAGAGTATTCTTACTTGTCTTGTTACTGATCTTAGGGAGAAGGCTCTCAGTCTTTCATTCTTGAATATGATGTTAGCTATGAATTTTCCATCAATGTCCTTTGTCAGGTTGAGAAATTTACCTTCTATTTCTAGTTTGTTTTGTGTTTTTATCATGAAAGGGTGTTGGATTTTGTCAAATACTTTTCTGCACTTATTGAAATAATCATGTATTTTTCCCCTTTATTTCATTATTATGGTCCATCATTTTGATTTATTTTCATATGTTAAACCTACCTTGCATTTTTTGGATTTATCCCACTTGGTCATGGTATTTAACATTTTTAATATGCTGTGGGATTTGCTTTGCTGGCATTTAGTTGAAGATGTTTGTATATGTTCATAAGAGATATTGCTCTGCAGTTTTCCTTTCTTGTGCTTTTGCTTTAGTATTCAGATAATACTGGTCTCATAAAATGAGTTAGTAAGTATTCATCTATCTTCTACTTTTTGAATGAATTTAAGAAATATTTGTGTTAATTCTTTTTTAAACATTTGGTAGAATTCACCAGTGAAGCCATCTGATCCTGGGTTTTTATTTTGTTGAAGTTTTTAAATGATTGATTCAGTATCATTACTTATTATAGGTCTATTCAGACTTTGTTTCTTTTGGGTCAGATTTGGTTTGGCTGTGGTCAGTTTGACAAAGTTTTCTTTAGCAAATTGAACATATTTAAAATAGTTGATTTGTTAAAGATTTTATTTATTTGAGAGAGAAAGAGAGAGAGAGAGCACGGCAGGGTGGGGAGGGGCAGAGGGAGATGGAGAAATGGGCTTTCTACTGAGCAGAGACTGGGACTGGAGCCTGAGGTGGGGCTTGATCCCAGGACTCCAAGATCATGAGCTGAGCTGAAAGCAGACGCTTGACTGAATGAGCCATCCAGGCACCCCTAAAATAGCTGATTTAAATCTTTGTCTAGCAAAGAACGTTTGGGCTTCCTTATAGACATGGTTTTATTTTTATTGATTGCTTTTTTTTCTCCTGTATGTGGGCCATACTTTCTTGCTTTTTAGGATGCCTTATAATTAAAAAAAAAGAAAAGGATGCCTTATAATTTTAAGATTTTATTTTTTAGTAATCTCTACACCCAATGTGGGGCTTGAGCCCATAATCCTGAGATCAAGAATAGCATGCTTTACCGACTGAGTCAGCTAGGTACCCCTAGGTTACCTTGTAATTTTTTTGTTGAAAACTGGACATTTTGAATATTATAATGTTACCACTCTGGAAATCAGATTCTTTTCCCTCCCCAGAGTTCACTGTTACAATTTAGAGTTGTTGTTTGTTTAGTAATTGTACTAATTTTTTAAAGTCTATTATTTGTTGTGCGTGGCCACTGAAGTCTCTGTTCTACTAACTTAGTGGCCAGCTAATGTTTAAAAACGGATTTTCTTAAATGCCTGGAAAAAAAAATTTCCCAGTCTGCAGTGGGCTGTTTCTATGGTGGGGTACATCCTCAATACTCAGGCAATTTACGACTTTTTTTTTTTTTAAGATTTTATTAATTCATTTGACAGAGAGAGAGAGAGATCACAAGTAGGCAGAGAGGCAGGCAGAGAGAGAGTGGGAAGCAGGCTCCCTGCTGAGCAGAGAGCCCGATGCGGGGCTTGATGCAGGGCTCGATGCAGGGCTCGATGCAGGGCTCGATGCAGGGCTCGATGCAGGGCTCGATCCCAGGACCCTGAGATCATGACCTGACCCGAAGGTAGAGGCTTAACCCACTGAGCCACCCAGGCGCCCCAATTTACGACTCTGTCTTAGCCTTCCTTTCTTGCTTTTGCAAGATCAGGCAGAAATGAGAGCTCAGGGTCTTCTTAGGGCATGTGCACAGTCCCAGTTATGTGCATGATTTTCTAGATTCCCCAGAGCTTTTCAAGACCCTATTCCTCAAACCTCCTCATTCTCTAGCCTTTAGTCTCAAGCTTCTTGGGCGTTCTATTGTTTGCTCAACTGCTATCAATTGCCTAGTGGCAAATTGACTAAAACACTGGCCTGGGGCACCTGGGTGGCTCACCTGTTAATTGGCTGCCTGCCTTTGGCTGCGATCACTGATCCCAGGGTCCTGGGATTGAGCCCCACATTGGGCTCCTTGCTCAGCAGGAAGCCTGCTTCTCCCTTTCCCACTCCCCCTGCTTGTGTTCCCTCTCTTGATGTTCGCTGTGTTTCTCTGTTAAATAAATAAAATTTTAACAAAACACTGGTCTATAAATGTTTTTGACAAATACCCCCTGGATAGTGATTTTAACACTGGGCCAAAGTAACTGAGATAAAGACAAGCCTTTTGAGCCTATCCTCCAGGAAGCCACTAGATGGGTCAAAAGGAGTAATTACTGTTCTGTGAGGATCAGGCCTCTTTTGCTTCCTCTGGTACTGGTACCAGGGAAGTAGGCTATTATTTTCCAGAATGACCCAGAGTTGAAAAGTAGGGGATGGGACTAAGTTAAGTTAAAATGTTAGAAAGCTTGGGGCACCTAGGTGGTCTTGTGTGGGCAGCCTCGGACTAGCTGGAGTGAGTTGACCAAACCGGGCTCGGACTTGCGTCCCCTGGACACTCACAAAGGGTTAAAAGCCCTGCGAGGGTGGACAGGCTGAGTAACGCTTTAAAAGAGCTTGAGCAATGGGTCCTGAAACTCGCTGGTACGTGACTGCTCATGTAAACATAATTGGTACAATACAACTGGGCCTGATCATAAAACTATTTTGGGTCTGTGCTGTCCTTGGTGGTCTATAAACCATATCTAAAGTTCCTTTGAAGTATATGCATCTGGTATAAGAAACTTATCTATTTACCAGAACCCTCTGGCGTTAGAGGGTTGGCCCTGAATGCTTGGGAAAGAGATAATGGGGACGCTTGAAGGGTTTCACATGCATGCTAAGAATGAACACTTCATTATTATTGTTTCGCTCATGCTATTTAACACTGTAAGAACTCTGAATAAAGTTGGCACTGCTTGGACATGATCCACTGTGTCCCTCCTGTCCCCATCTCTTTACCTCTCTACTATTTTCCTCATCCCCTTTCCCTCGGGACCCTGGACGTGTTGCCGCGGAGCGCACAACAATCTTGGCATTGTGAGTTTGAGCTCCACATTGGGTGTAGAGAGTACTTTAAAAGCCAAAAAAAAAAAAAAAAAAAAAAAAATTAGGGAACTTGCTGTTCCTAGAGATTTAGCTGTTTTTCTTGAATAAGTGCTCCCTGGGTTGCTGCAAGCTTTTGGTTAGTTTTCAGAGTTCCAAAAGAGTTGATTCTGAATGTTTTTGCTAGCTTTTTTCATTGCTTATATGGAAGAGTAGACTTTTTGGAGTTCCTTACTCCACCATTTCCCTCATTGTGGTTTTAATAGCTATTTCCTTAAACATGAAGGAAGTAAAACATGTGCTTATCTGCCCTCTGTATATCATTTTTGCTGAAATGTATATTTAGTTCTCTTGCATATTAAAATAATTGGTTCTTTTTTACTATTGAATTGTAGAAGTTCTTTATATAGTTTGGATACAAAACCTTTATCAGATACATGTTTTTTAAATATTTTCCCCGATCTTTGGCTTGTTTTCATTCCTTAATGATATCTTTGATAGTGAAGAAATTTTTAATTTTGATGAAGTCCAATTTATCAATTTTTTTCTTCTATAATTCTATACATTTTTTATATATTTTTTCTTAAATGTTTTTTATATTTTTTCTTCTATAATTCTATAAATTTTTTTCTTCTATAATTCTGTAAAACTTTATATTTCCTAAGAATCATTTGTTTAATCCAAAGTTACAGAGATTCTTTTGTTTCCTTCTAGAACTTTTATAGTTTTAGGTTTTATGGCAATGATCCACATTAAGTTGCTATTTGTAAATGATGTAATTGTTGAGGTCCTGTTATTCTTTCTTTTCTTTCCGTTTCATTTGCATATGGATGTCCAAATTTCCCAGCATCTTTTGTTGAAAAACTATCCTTTTCCCATTGAATTACATTGGTGTGTTGTCAAAAAAATCAAATGGTCATTTATGTGTGGATTTATTTCTGAAGCCACTATTCATTGTTCATTGATCTATGTTTATCCTTATGCCAGTACTACACTATTTTGATAATTGTAACTTTAGAGTAAGTCTTGAAATCAGGCAGTGATTTCAAGAAAATTTTCTTTTTCAAAGTTGTTTTGGATATTCTAAGTCTTTTGTTTCTCTATGTAAAATTTAGAGTGAGCTTTTCAATTTCTACAAGAAAGACTGCTGAGATTTTAACTGGGATTGCACTGAAGCTTTAGATCACTTTTAGGAGGTTTGACATATTAACAATACTGAATCTTCCAACCCATGAACGTAGTATATCCTCTCCATTTATTTTGCTTTACTTTAATTCCATTTAGCAAAGTTTTCCATTTTCTTTGCGGTCTTGCACACAGTTTGTTAAATTTAGCATAAAGGGTTTTGCTTTTATTTTTTATTTTATTTATTTTTAACATTTTATTTATTTGACAGAGAGAGACACAGTGAGAGAGGGAACACAAGCAGGGGCAGTGGGCAAGGGAGAAGCAGACTCCCTACCAAGCAGGGAGCCCGATGCAGGGCTCAATACCAGGACCCTGGGACCATGACCTGAGCCAAAGGCAGACGCTTAACAACTGAGCCACCCAGGAATCCCAGGGGTTTTGCTTTTAATTCTAGTTTTCCATTTTTGTTGCTAGAATAGAGAAATACATGACTTTTTGAATCTTGTGATTTTGTTAAATTTACTCAGTTCTATTAGTTTTTTGCGGATTCCTCAGGATTTTCTATGTAAGTGATGAAGGCCTTTGTAAATAAAGGCAGATTTATTTCTTCCTTTTCAAACTATATGCCTTAAATTTTTAAAAAAATATTTTATTGGTCTATTTGTCAGAGAGAGAGAGAGAGAGAGAGAGAGAACACAAGCAGGGGGAGCAGCAGGCAGAGGGAGAAGAAGGCTCCCTGCCGAGCAAGAAGCCTGATGCAGGACTTGATCCCAGGGCCATGGGATCATAATCTGAGCTGAAGGCAGACCCTTAACTGACTGAGCTACCCAGGTGCCCCTATAGTATTCTTTTTAGAAATGTTTTTGTTTCAGGCTAAAACTGACTTTGCAAAACAAGTGGTAAATGTTACCTGTTCTACTTTTGGATGAGTTTTGGTAGAACTGATATTCTCTTTTCTATAAATACTTAGTAGAATTCACCACTGAACTTACATTGGCTTGGAGTTTTCTTTGTTTCAAATGAAGAATTCAAGTTCTTTGACAGAGACAGGGCTAGTCAAGTTCTCCTTTTATTCTTTAATGAACTTTGGTAGTTTGTGTCTTTTAATAAATTTTTTCATTTCACATAAGTCATCCAATTTATTAGCATACAGCTGTTCATGGAAATCATTTTCCTTTTAATAACAATGGGATATGCTGTGATATATTTTCTTTCATTCTTGATACCTATGATTTTTTCTTTTTCTTTTTTTTTTTTTAAAGATTTTTACTTATTTATTGAACAGAGAGAGAGAGAGAGAGAGCACAAGCAGGGGGAGCTGCAGACAGAGGAAGAGGGAGAAGTAGGTTCCCCACTGAGCAGAGAGTCTGACGTAGGGTTCAATCCTAGAACCCTGGAATCATCACCTGAGCTGAAGGCAGACGCCTAACCAACTGAGCCACTAAGGTGCCCCTCTTTTTTCTTGAGTCCTTTGGCTAGAAGTTTATAAATTTTCTAGACTTTTTCCCTAAAGAATCAGATTTTGGTTTTATTAATTGTTCTCCATTGCTTTTCTATTTTCTTTTTTTTGAAGATCTTATTTATTTATTTGACAGAGAGAGAGATCACAAGTAGGCAGAGAGCCAGGCAGAGAGAGAGGAGGAAGCAGGCTGTCTGCTGAGCAGAGAGCCCGATACGGGGCTTGATCCCAGGACCCCGAGATCATGACCCAAGCCAAAGGCAGAGGCTTTAACCCTCTGAGCCACCCAGGCGCCCCTCTATTTTCTATTTTACAGTTCTTCTACTCTACTTTTTTTCTTCCTTATGTTATTTTTTAGGTTACATTAATCATATTTTTAAAATTTCTTAAGGTGGAAGCTTGGATTGATTCATGGCCTTTCTTTTCTACTACAGGCCTTTAAAAGCTATAAATTTACCTCCAAGTACCCTTTTAGCTGTGTCCCACAAATTTCTGATATGTTATATTCCAATTTTCATTCAATTCCAAATATTTTTAAAGTCTGGTGTCATGGGTTTTAACCCATGGGTTTTTAGAATTATGTTATTTACTTTCTAAGAATTCATGAATTTTACAGGTAATTTCTGTTATTACCTTATTTAATTCCCAGAGGCCACAGAGCACATATGATTTATAGTGGTCTTTTAAATTTGCAACATTTATTTTATAGCCCAAGATATGTTCTGACTTGATGAATGTCTTTTGTGCACTTGAAACAAATATGTTCTGCTACTATTGAGTGGAGTGTTCTCTAAATGTCAATCAGGTGGATTGGTTGATAGAGCTTTTCATCCTACATCCTTACTAATTTATTTGTCTACTCGTTTTATTAATTACTGTAGAACAGACAGAACAATGGTTTTTGTTTTTTACATTTTTAAGTTGTTAATAGGCATATGCACATTTAAAATGGTTAAACCTTCTTGATTAATTGAACTCTTTATTATTAAGTTTTGTCTCTCTTTTTTGGGTACTATATCTTGTTACATCTTATGAGTAGTGTTTTCAGGGTACATCTTGTTTCATTCTTTTAGCTTTAACCAATGGCATTTGCTGAATCAAACAAATTTGGAGAAAGTGGGAGAGAGTGTTGCTAAGCATGATTCCTAGATACTTGGCTAATGTAACTAAGTGGAGAATAAAATCAGTCATTGTGACAGGAAGAGGCTTATGAGGAAAATAAAAGTTCAGATTTTAATCTATTCTGTTTTCAGTGGTAATTGGACATACCCATAAAGATGTAGGTAATACCTGTCAAATCCTAGAAGAGAGATATGCCTGTGGATATAGATTTGTGAGTCAGTGGGAATAAAGAACAGAGGATCAAAGGCAAAATCCCTAACAGAAGGAACACTAAATCTTCCTAAAAGGAGAAATCAGCAAAGGAGACTGAAAAGGAGTGAATGATTCAGAGCATAAAAGAAAAAGCAAGGAGAATGCTGATTCATATACTAAGGACATAAAGGAATTTTGAAAAGGTGGAAATGGTCAGAAATGTTCAAATTCTGAAAATATTGGTCATTAGAAATTTTTTTCAAAGTAGTTTCATAGTAGGAGTATAGTAGTGAAGGCAGATTGAAGTGAGTATGGTAATGAATATGTGATATTCATGAATGTATAAATGTGTGAATACTGATGCAGATTACGTTATTTTTAAAAAAATTTTCTTATGTATTTATTTGAGAGAGAGAGCATAAGTGGGGGATGGGGCAAAGGGAGAGGGACAAGCAGAACCTGATGCAGGGCTTAACCCCAGGTCCCTGAGATCATGACCTGAGCTGAAGTTAAATGCTTAACCAATTGAGCTACCTAGGCACCCCTGAGGCAGATTACTTTAAAAACTTAGATAATCTTGACATAGGGGAAGGAGAAAGAAAGAAGGAGGAAAAAAGGCAACTGTGATGATGTCCTTTACCCTCATCTCAGCCTGGTAATTGCTATCTCTTTTAAGATTCAACCATAGTTTCCTTTCTATCAGAAAACCCTCCATTCTGAATATGATGTGCTCTACAGCACTCCATAAGTTCATTTGTCATGGTACTTACAACGATATGTTTTAATTATACTGTTTTTTTCCTACTAGATAGTACTTGACAGCAGGGACTCTCTTTGTAACTCCAGTGCCTAATCAGCATGATGTCTGGTACAAAGTATGTGAATTCAGGTTTAATAAATGAATGAGAGATTTAGGCATATGCAGGTTGGGAAGGAGTCAGTGGTGAAGAAGAGATTAAAGGTACTGAAAGCAGAGTTTAGATGTTACTGATGGAACAATGTCTTTAGGTCTGCCAAAGGGGATGGGTTTCAGCACACAGGCAGGGTGATTAGTCTTGAAAAGTGAGGAAGGGATATGTCCACATCTCTTACCAGAATAGAAATGTGAGATGAAGGTGTTTGTACTAAGGACTCCTCCCTCTTTCCTCTCCAAGAAGGGCGGGGACAAACGGTCGGTCGAGGGGCAACACTATGAGGAACAGCGAATTAAGGAGATGTTAAAGACTTGGAACGAATGTTATGGGGAATGAGAGAATCCTGATCCAGGAAAGGTAAAGCAATTGCCAAACACTGGATAGCAACCAACTGAATGGGAAATTCTCTCTTCATTGTAGCTTTCAGAGGTCGTGTGATTTTTTTTCTTTTTTCTTTTGTTTTCGTTAGACGCAGTTTCCAGTTTTTAGAATCCGAGGGGGTGAATTTTAAGATTGATATAGGGTTGAGGGCTGTTGTGGAGGCTGAAAGACAAGTGCCCAGGTGGACGGGATTTGTCTTAGAAAGAAGGAACGGTTATGTCTGCCGGAGTTCTGATGTTTAAATCAAACATCAAATCTTTAAAATGATAGGCCGTGAGTAAAGAAGGAAAGAAGTTGCTAGGCTGGGCTATCCCTCCATCCCTTTAGGACTCCATCTAAGTTTGTAGGGCTGGGCGAGGGTGTGAGTGCCAAGGTCTCACCTGTGAGTCCTGGCTCTAACAGCTCTCATAACATCTAGAAAGTGTCGGAGCCAGCGCACAGAGACTTAGTGGAGAAGTCTCAGCTTCCGCAGTGACGAGAGCGGTGGTGCGATCACTTGATCCTTGACCCCTTGCCAGGCCCACGCCGGGATGGGGGTCAGCTTCTAGCGTGGTGTTTCTCCTCCCCCAGGACGCTGGAGGCGGCCTGACCCGGAAGCTTCTCTGCCGAGCCGGAAGCAGAGCCGCACGGCGAAGGGCCGCGGTGGAGCCACCGCCCCCTCGCCGCTTCGCCGCTGTTTGGGGAGCCCGGACCGTGGCGGCGCCGGGTTGCCCTGATGGTCCCCGGCCGGCGGCGGCGGCAGCGGCGGCGGGAGGATGACCTCTCCCCGGGAGCGGGGTGCCGACCTGGCCCGTTTCTACACTGTCACCGAGCCCCAGCGACATCCAAGGGGCTACACGGTGTATAAGGTTACCGCCCGGGTGAGTGCCGGTGTCGGACGGGCGTAGAACTCTTGAGTTGGGGCGTGAGGGATTAGGGTATGGACCCTGGTTTGGGGATACCTGATATTGTGTTAGAGCCTGGAGTGGGACTGAGTGCGACCAGTTCCTGGACAAGCGTCGGAGATGGGGACTTCTGGAAGACTGGGGTAGGGACGGGGTGTTGGATGCTCGAGACTGTGCTGTAGAAGGACGCGGCAGTGCCTTCATTCCAGGGTGGGGCAGGCATTGATGGTTTCAAATTGATGACTCAGACCCTAGCCCAATATACTTTCTCTTCTGAGGCTGAAATCAGCAGAAGTGGTTTTGCTTGCTTCCCCGACATAGTGTAGGTTGAAAAACTAATTTATGTATTATTTGATTTATGTAATAAAAGATATTTCTTCCTTTGACCTTTCATACAGTGTCAGATTTGTAGTGAGGCCGATGACACTTAGGAAGGATGTCACTGTTAGGGTCACCAGCCTAGGCCCTCTTGTGTCTGGCTGTGTCTTTTTGCCTGAGATTATCATGATTTGCAGTACTAAGAGCCATAGGAGAAATTCTACTGGGAGTATCTTGTGTGAGTTGTTTTGAGGGCATATTTAAAAGGTGTAAGTCTCCTTTACATCAACTAACCAATTTTTAGTACCCACTTTGTTCATGTTTTATTGCTTTTGCCTTGAGTTTTAAAGAGAGTTTGCATCTCCCTTCTTGGAAAAGAATAACAAAAATAAGTCTGAATGTTTGTGCTGTATGTATGTATGTATATATGGGTGTATATTAGGCATGTTGTACATATTACCCAACTGAATTCTAATTTTAATGATGAAGGAACTGAGGTTCAAGGAAGTTTCATAACTTGACCAACTTTAGATCATAAGGCAGGTGCACATTTGGGATTTGACACCAGTTATGCATAACTGCAAGTTATATAAAAATTTAAGAATTAACTTTATCATTGTCATTAGTTGTTAAAAAAGAGACGTACGGGTAGTAGTAACAGTGCAACATGCATTTGGAGGATGGTATAATCCTGTGTGTTGGAGAGCTCTGGAAGTAGGATTTGAGCAGAACCTTAAAGGTTAGGTATACTTAAATAAACAGAGTTTGAGGCATGAAAGTAGTACATGGTTTATGGAAATGGCCCACAGTTCAGACAAATGTGAGAAGATGGGAGGAGCAAATTTATTTAAAGATAAGACCAGACCAGGGACTGGCCTGGGTGGCTCAGTTGGTTGAGCAACTGCCTTTGGCTCAGGTCATGATCCCGGCATCTTGGGATCAAGTCCCGCATCGGGCTCCTTGCTCCGCAGGGAGCCTGCTCCTCTCTCTGCCTCTGCCTGCCTCTCTGCCTGCTTGTGTTCTCTCTCTGTTAAATGAATAAATAAAATCTTTAAAAAAAAAAAAAAAAGATAAGACCAGACCAGGTTATCTCAGAGGGTTGTACTGAGAATTGAGTGAAATTTGTCATCCCCCCTGCTATGCAAGTAAGGTTGTTACAAAGGTGGGAGTGTTAGCTTCAGATTAAGAAAATTTTTTGGATTAAAATTAAGGGACCCTTATTATACCACTCTTGAAGTCTTTCTAGTTATTGGGCCCTTCAAAATCTAAACTTAGTTTCCTAACAGTCTTTATGGAATTATACCACTCTTAAATCTTTCTAGTTATTGGGCCCTTCAAAATCTAAACTTAGTTTCCTAACTTTCTTTATGGAATTAGAACAATTTTCAACACACATTCCCTTCACAGCACCCTATTCAACCCTTATGATAACACCACAATTATATTGTATTCATCTGTTTAGATGTCTGTGTCTCTTAGTAGATTTATACTAGGTCTCTATCATTGGTATTTGTTTCCTTTTATATCACCTACGACAACATATGGCACACAGTGTTGAAAAAAATATTGTTAAATGTTATCCTCCCCATTCTAGGCAGCACACCCAATAAATGTTTAATTCCAGGCAGTAAGTGCTATGAGGAATACAAGGCTGAAGAAAGCATGTACCTTTCTTTCAGGGATGCTCACAGAAGAGAGTTAACTGAGCTTAATTAAAGAAGTGTAGTACAAGATGGAAAATGTTAAATGTTGTAAGAGACTACAGAAAAGAGCTATGGGATTTCAGAAGACAGAGAGCTCTGGCTCACGGGATCAGGGAATATGGACCAATTAAGATGGATGGTGAAAGATGGCAAGCATCCAGACAAGTGGGATAAAAGGAGAGGGCATCATAGGTAGAAGGGTGAATGGGAGGAATAGAGCCCATAAAGGCCTGAAGGTGTGCATGTGTGTGGATCTTGAATGGAAAACGCTGAGTATGTTATTAATTATAGTCTTACTTCATAGATGTACTAATGTACTACCTAATGTACTTCTCAAATATCTTTTCTTAAGCTGTGAACTAATTTTTATAACAACAGTTATGACAATGTAAATTGGCACATGAACTAGCACATTGCCTTAGAAGTAACCAAATCTGTATAATATGCATGCTACGTATTGCTTTGGTTATTTGTTTATTTATTAGGGAAGAGAGAGAGTGAGAGAGAGCATGAGAAGGGAGAAGGTCAGAGTGAGAAGCGGACTCCCCATGGAGCTGGGAGCCCGATGTGGGACTCGATCCCGGGACTCCGGGATCATGACCTGAGCTGAAGGCAGTCGCCCAACCAACTGCGCCACCCAGGGGCCCAGCTTTGGTTATTTGAACTGAGAAATTGCTTACACTTTTTTCTCCTTGTAAATGGCTATTTTCTCATTTTTTGTTTCTGTTACGGAGTTTTCTTTTTTTTAATTTTAAGGCTTGAGGGTCAACATGGAGATATACTATTAAAAAATAACTATACTTAACATTATAAGACAAGTAAAACATTTATTATTTTTTGAAACTTGAGAAAAACATCTTTCCTCGGGAGAATTAATCAAGTAAGTAGTGTTCCCCTGAGAAAACTTCACGAGATAAAGATTAGAGATGTCTTCTCAATGTTTCCTACTACTAATTTACTTCTAGCCTTAAGGAATAGTCCTTATATTCTCGAACTTTACAGCGTTCTTTATGCAGAAGTAGAATTAGAATCATGGGAAGTACCATTGTTAAATTTTAGGTAGTGTAAGAGTCCTCTCATCTTTATTATTTTACATAAAACCTTTATTTGTGGGGGTGCCTGGGTGGCTCAGTGGGTTAAGCCTCTGCCTTCGGCTCAGGTCATGATCTCAGGGTCCTGGGATGAGCCCCTCGTTGGGCTCTCTGCTCAGTGGGAAGCCTGCTTCCCCCTCTCTCTCTGCCTGCCGCTCAGCCTACTTGTGATCTCTTCCTCTTCTGATTTCTTTTAGTCCTTCTGTCTGGATAACTTGAATTTTTTTATGACTCATGGGTGTATTGGGTATTTTTCTAAGACCGTCTTGGCTGCCTCCACCCAGGTCCTGCCCTTCTTCCTACGGCCCTTTTCCCTCATGTCGGGTCTTGAACTGACTGGGAGGCTCCTGTGTCCGGGCTCCGGCCGCCCTCCCTGCCTGCTCTGCCCTGCGATGCCTTTCCCGCAGGGAAAGGTGGGAGAAATGGGAAGTCGGGCCCGAGGAGCACCCAAGCAGAGGAAGTGGCGGGGGTGGTGCGCGGGGGTCGAGGGTCTATGGGGCGGCTGGTCCTCTTGCTGCTGCTACCGCCGCTGCCATATTGGGTCCTTACTGTACAGGCAGCCGCTCACGTGACCGCTCCCGCGTGGCCGTCACTACTGGACGCAGCCGGCCGCGCGAACGTTCGCGCGCGCGCGCGCCCCCGCCTCGCCCGCGGGCCTGCAGGGTGAACTAGCCGACAGTCCGCTGCGTCTAGTCCTCTCATCTTTTAAAAACTTTGCAGTTCTCTGGAACCTAGCAGGCTTGGATATAACCTTATGGCCAGTTATGGGCTTGCTAACAGAGTTCCTAGTTAATTCTGTGTTTCTGAATTTTTATCTGGAGTATTTCTATTAAGAATTGGAAAATTCTTTTTTTTTTTTTTTTAGAATTGGAAAATTCTTTTATAGATTTCCTTTGATTCTTTAAAGAAGACATATAAAAGAGCCATTAGCAATGTTTTTGGTTGTTTCATCATGCTACATTTACAAAACTCTTACTGTAATATAGATTTCTCAACAACATTAAGTGAATGGTAATTCTTGCCTGTATTCTTTCCATGAATTTAGAAAGCAAAAAGTATGCTTTAATTTTTACATGGCAGTGTTGCCTTATGACTACCTTTTGTTTATATTGAGGCATACTTATATGTACAACCAAGCTGGTCAGTTGTAATTGTGCATTTTGATGAGTTGTGACAAATGTGTACGGTTGTGTAACCACTGCCATAGTCCTCACTGCAGAAGTTCCCTTCTGCTCCTTTGCATTCAGTTCCCCCTTCCTACTGGCTTTCCCTAGGTAACCACCGGTCAGTTTTCTGTCACTATAAATTAGGTCGTATTTTCTAGAATTTGATATAAATGGAATCATAGAGTATGCACTTTGTTTTTTGGTCTGTCTTAACTCAGCATGATTACTTGAGATTCATCTATGTTGTGTGTTTTTATTCTCTTTTATTGTTTACCAGTATTTCATTGTATGGTTATACTACGGTTCATCCATTCTGTTGATGAGCATTTGGATTTTTTCTGATTTTTGGCTATTATGAATACAGTTATCATGAACATTTGTATAGAAGTCTTTGTATAGACATTTACTTTCATTTTTCTTGATGACACACAACCTTGTTTACTGTAGGTTTATACTAACACCTTGAAATTAGGTTCTCTTTCTCAAAATTGTTTGCCTATTCTAGATTGTTTGCATTTTTGTATAAAGTTTAGAATCAGTTTGACAAATTCAACAGACATACCTACCCAGAATTTGATTGGCATTGCACTGAGAATACAAATCAGCTTCTACAGAAGATATCTTAGCAACGTTGATACTTTAGCAATATTGAATCTTCTGATCCATGAACATGTATCTTCTTTAAGCAGTGTTTTCTAATTTCCAGTGTGCAAGTCTTGTGCATACTTAAAACAATTTGGGTATTTTTTCAAACTGTGAGAATATATAAGTCCACTTTTTTTTTTAAGATTTTTATTTACTTATTTGACAGAGAGAGAGAGAGAGAGAGCACAAGCAAGGGAAATGGCAGAGAGAGAGGGAGAAGCAGACTCCCTGTGGAGCAGGGAGCCTGATGTGGGACTTGTTTCCTAGGCCCCTAGGATCATGACCTGAGCGGAAGGCAGATGCTTAACTGAGCCACCCAGGCATCCCAGTCCACATTTTCTATAACAAACAGTTAGGTGGTGCTTATATGAGTCAAGCACTGTTCTAATCACTTTATATAAGTTAGCATATTTTCTATAGCAGCCCGATGAGTAGGTGCTATTATTATTCTCACTTTATAAGTGAGGAGATTGAGGCACAGAGAGGTTAAGTAACTTGCCAAGGGTCACAGGGTCACATGGCTAGCCAATGGTGGAGTCTAGATTTGAACACAGGTGGACTGGCCCTAGTCACAGTGCTTTTTTTCCAGGGCTGTGTTGTTGAATACCTATATAAAACACATTTCATTAGATGCTGTGCATGTATGTACAGGGGTGACTGTGTGTCCCCTTGGGGCCTTACTATAATTTGGCAAAAGTGATGGATACATGGAGAGAATACAGTGACTGTGATAATGTGAACAAAGGGGAGCAGGGAATGAATGGAAGAAATACTTAACTCGATTTGAGTCTGCAAATTGCCATTTCCAAGGCTTCAAATTGGAACACTGTGTTGCTTGGAGGGAACCTGCTTTCAATTCCTGACCATATTCTTGTATGGCCTTCTTGTGCAAGGGAAAGGAATTATTTGTAGTTTCCCAAGTATGTTAGTACACTTCTCTCACATACCTTTATGTTAGATGCTATTCTCTGTGTCTGGAATGCTCGTCTCTGTGTTGGTATCCATACTTGTCTGAAGTGTCAGCTCCTGCCCTGTGTTTTCTAGGAAGCCTTTCTTAGGTGTAGAACTCCATGTGTATTACACATTCCTCCATTAAAGCCTTTATCATAATGTACTTGTTTGCTTCCTTCTTTGAGGGCAGACTGCCTTTTTAACTTTATATTCATGGTGCCTAGCACAGAGCTGGACGATAGCAGGGATTTGAGAGAAGGCTGGAAAGAGGCAAGTTTTAAAAAAAAATACTTTATTTATTTATTTAACGGAGGTGCAGAGAGGCAGGCAGAGAGAGCAGGAAGGGAAGTACCTGCAAGTAGGCAGAGAGGCAGGCAGAGAGAGAGGGGGAAGCAGGCTCCCTGCTGAGCAGAGAGCCCGATGTGGGGCTCGATCCCAGGACCCTGAGATCATGACCTGAGCTGAAGGCAAAGGCTTTAACCCACTGAGCCACCCAGGCGCCCCTATATTTTTCTAAGTGTTTCTTTTTAAATCAATATGTAGTAAAATTGACTTGTTATATAATTCTATGAATTTTTACACAATAGATTCAAGTTTCCACCATCATCATCAGGAAACAGAACAGTTCCATCATCCCCAAACACTCCCTCATGCTATCCCTTTATACACGCTTCTCCCCACCTCTTGGCCCCTTGGCGACCACTGGTCTACCATTCTACTTCTGTCTTTCTGAGAATGTCGTATGAATAGAATCATCCAGTATCTAACCTTTTGAGAATGTCTTTTTCCATTTTTTATTGGATTCTTTTTTTTTTTTTTAAGATTTTATTTATTTGACAGAGAGAGAGAGATCACAAGTAGGCAGAGAGGCAGGCAGAGAGAGAGGGGGAAGCGGGCTCTTCGCTGAGCAGAGGTCCCGATGCAGGGCTCGATCCCAGGACCCTGAGATCATGACCTGAGTTGAAGGCAAAGGCTTTAACCCACTGAGCCACCCAGGAGCCCTATTGGATTGTTTTCTGTTGAATTTTGAGATTCTGTATTTGTTCTGGATATAAGTTTTTTTTGTCAGAGATGTGATTGTATATATTTTCTCCCAATGCATAGCATATCTTTTCATTATTTTAATGAAATAAAGAAGTTTTCACAAGCAAGAAGTTTTAATTTTGGTGAAGTCTCTCATTTTTTTTCTCGTATGAAGTGTGCTTTTAATGTTATATCAAAAATTCTTTACTAACGTCAGGTCTCAAATTCCACCCCCCCGCCGTGTTTTATTTTAGAAGATTTAGTGTTTTGTGCATATTACTTAGCTCTGTGATCCATTTTGAATTTATTTTTGTATAAGGTGTGAGGTTTAGGCAGAACATGCATACGGATGTTTAATTGCAACAAAACACTTTATTTAAGAGGCTAGCAGTTTTTTTATTGAATTGTTTTTACATTTCTCTCAAAAATCAATCAGCAATATAGGTATGGATCTGTTTCTGGATTCTCTATTTTGTTTCATACCACACTGTCTTGTAGGTTTATTGTAGGTTTATATTATATTAAGTCTTAAAATAAGGTAGAATTCCTCCAACTTTATTCTTTTTCAAAATTGTTTTGACTGTTCTGGTTCCTTTGCTTTTCTGTATCAATTTTACAGATATTTTCTGTATCAATCAGGTCATCTGTATCTATAAGAAACTCTGATGGGATTTTTATTAGAATTCCATTAAATCCATGGATCAATTTTGGGGAGATTTGACTATTGAATCTATTGAATCTGCCAATCTGCAAATGAATACAGCATGTCTTGCCATTAATTTAGGTGTTCTTTGATTTTTTTCATCAACATTTTATAATTTTCAGTGTACAGATTCTGGACATTACGTTAGATATATTCCTCAGTATTTCATCTTTTTGTAGCTACTCTGAATAGTATTAAAATTTGATTTTTTTAAATTTTTCATTGCTAGTGTAAAGACATTTAGTTTTATATTTGTGTTGACTTTATATCCTATGACCTTTCCAAGATTACTTATTAGTTTTAGGAGTTTTTGGTAGAATTTTCATTTTTTTCTATGTAGACAATACATGTTTGGCAAAGGGAGTAGTTTTATTTCTTCGTTACAATCTGTAGTCTTTTATTTCTTTTTGTTGCCTTATTGTTCTGGCTAGGACTTACAATGCAGTGTTGAATAAGAGCGGTGAAAGTGAACATCTTTGCCTTTTTCCTGATCTTCAGAGGAAAGCATTCAGTCTTTTTCTCTTTTTTTTTTTTTAAAGATTTTATTTATTCATTTAACAGAGAGAGAACACAAGCAGGCAGAGAGGCAGGCAGAGGCAGAGAGAGGAGCAGGCTCCCTGCGGAGCAAGGAGCCCGACGCGGGACTCGATCCCAAGACGCCGGGATCATGACCTGAGCCAAAGGCAGCTGCTCAACCAACTGAGCCACCCAGGCGTCCCAGTCTTTTTCTCTTAAGTATGATATTCGCTGTGGAGTTTTTGTATGCCCAATGCAGCATATTTAATTTTTGGCTTTGATAGCGTTTTATTTTGAGAGTAATACATATTCATAAACATTTCAAGTAATAATTTAAGTCACTATAAGGAAAAAAAGCATGCTAAATTTTAAGCCCTTAACTGCTTACATTATTACAACTGTCTCATGTTAAAGCAGTGAGAATTGTTAGCTTTCAGTTGTTAAGTCAGTAGCTCTATGAAGGTTTCTTGAAAAATTGGTGTTGGCTTACTCTGGAAATATTTTCAGCAAATGGAGTAGTCATGGGGGCAGGGAGGGAGATTAATTTTTGAAAAATGTATTTATGATTAAAAATTTTGAAAAATCATGGCTCCTAAGTTGTTTAGTTTTTTTCCTAGTATCTTGTTTTATTCTATCTTTCCTTTGTTTTTGACTGTTAATACAGTTTAATAGAAAACTATTTCGGGTGCCTGGGTGGCTCAGTTGGTTAAGCAACTGCCTTTGGCCCAGGTCATGATGCTGGAGTCCCAGGATCGAGTCCCAGGATCGAGAAGCGGGGAGCCCGCTTCTCCCTCTGACCTCTCCCATCTCATGTTCTCTCTCTCTCTCAAATAAATAAATAAAATATTAAAAAAAAAAAGAAAAAACTATTTCATGAGAAAAATGTTAGTAAGTAGGTTTTTTTTAAAAGATCTTATCTATCTATCTATCTATTTAGAATGTGAACAGGGGGAGGAGCGGCAGGAGAGGGAGAAAGAGAATCTCAAGTGGATTCTGCACTGAGAATGGAGCCCGAGGTGGGGCTCTATCTCAGGATCCTGAAATCATGACCTGAGCTGAAATCAAAGAGTTGGATGCTTAATCTACTGAGCCACCCAGGCACCCCTAGTAAGCAGGTTTTAAAAAATGTAAGCCAATTCTGTTTTCATTTTGTGTATTAACAACTTACATATTCAGATAGTAAGATTTTGTGTTAAACTGCAAACTTTAACAGTAATGATTTTGATTTTCCTTGAAATTAGATTGGAAAGTAGTTTATCTTAGAGTGGTGCCATTATAGTTGGTAAATTTGAAGTGAGAAGTACAACTTAACATTTATTGAGTATCCAAAGGTAGCTTGCTATTATAGTTTCTTTATTGTCTCTCTAGAGAGAGAATTTTGGGATTTTAATGATGTAGTAAGCAATCATTCCTTTCAACATATTACTTTTATAAAAACTTGTTAGAAAGTGGGATGTCTAAATTTTTTTCCCATTGACTTATCTATCTTATGTGGAAGTTCTTTCATTCCAGAGAACTAAACAGTGTTGTAAAATATCTCATTATGGTTTGTGCAGGTGCTGTCTCTTGGGTCCAGACTACCTGGCTGGTGGGTGATTAACCGACCCAAATATTCTTGCCAACCAGTGACACCTGCAGCTGTGCAGGGAAAAGAGGGGGAGGAACTGAGATGCAGGTGATGGGGTAGGAGGGAGGTTGAGTTTGCTAAGAGGACACTTGCCTACAGGAGCTGGGCACTTTGAGGGACCTACTATTCTTGCCAGAGGGTGTGCGCGCGCGCGTGTGTGTCTGTATGCATGTGTGTGTGTTTGTATAAAATGAAGTTTAAAGGTGTAAATATGTTTATATGAAAGTACGGATTTTATGAAAGTCAAATGCCTGAAAGTCAGGTTTGCGTGCATTACACTGATGAATGTACCATTTGGCTTACCTGATCACCACAATGGGAAATGTTCAGTGTAGTATAGCCTTACATTTTTGTATATCCAATTATTCCCATCCCACATTTGGACAGTTGTATCTTTGAAAGATGAAAGGTGGACATGTGCCCCCCCTTTTTTCCATATTTGATTTTTTTAAGAGTTTGTTTACTCATGAGAGAGAGAGAGGGAGAGAAGCAGGCTCCCCAAGGAACAGAGAGCCCGATGTGGCACTGATCCCAGAGACACTGGGATCATGACCTGAGCTAAAGGCAGGTGCCCCCCATATTTGATTATTTGTATCTTGACACTTAGTTTTAAAAAAATGTTAGTTAAAAAAAAATGTTACTTTTATAAACCCTTTATCTTCTTAGCTGTATTATCAGACTGGTAGCTGATCAGCCACCAGAAGATTTGACTGTAATAAGTTGCTCATAAAAGTAGCTTCTAAAATTTATATTTAACTAATTTCTACTTGATTCTAAAGGGACTAATTTTGTGGTAATTTTTTGTAAGCGATATAATAGAGTTGACTGATTCTTGTAGTTATGTTTTCCAGGAGTTATCTTTCAGTTTTCTTTTCTTTTTTTTTTTTTTAAAGATTTTATTTATTTGAGAGACAGAGAAAGTGAGAGAGAGCATAAGAGGAGAGAAGGTTAGAGGAAGAAGCAGACTCCCCGGGGAGCCGGGAGCCCGATGTGGGACTTGATCCCGGAACTCAAGGATCATGACCTGAGCCTAAGGCAGTTGCTCAACGAACTGAGCCACCCAGGTGCCCCAATTTTCTGAAGAAGACAATTCTTTCGTGTGGATCTGAGTTAAGAGGGTGATTTCAAATCATAATTATGATGGTAATTATATAAATGAGTATTTTAGATGTGACTTTTAAGGAGAGTTGGTAATATTTACTAAGAAGTAGATAAAACTGAAAAGGATCTAGAGGACCTAATGACTGTATGGACCTGAGCCCTAACTTCAGGTCTTTTTTTTTTATTTAAAAGATTTTATTTATTTATTTTTCAGAGAGAGAGAGAGAGAGGGAGGGAGAGAGGGAGAGAGGGAGAGAGAGAAAGCACAAGCCCGGAGAGGTGCAGGGTGAGGGAGAAGCAGATCTCTGCTGAGCAAGCAGCCTGATGCGGGACTCTGTCCTAGGACCCTGGGATCCTGACCTGGGCCAAAGCCACCAGCTGTCCCCCTCAGGTCTTTGTTTTAAAGATAGGAAAGAGGGCTCGTTTGAAGGTTGCTTTCTCTTTGGTTTATTACTGAACTGTCAAAAAAGCAGTTCACGGCTAGTACCAGAGCCTGTAATCAGACTCCTTTCTTCTTAGCTCCTTCTCTTCTGCCAAAGCACTTCTTCAGCCGCTATTTTTGTTCAACTTAAATTTCTTTGTAAAAGACAAAATGGGTTTACCTAAGAGGCATCAGGAGTATTACTTGCATACTTGGAATTTTAACCTTTAGAAGGGCCGATTTAGTTGTGTCCTGGAAGGAGTACTTTTTTGAAATCATGGAGTTCTGAGATCCAGTCTTGCCTGTAACTGAATAATATGAGTACTATTAGTATGTGACCGTATGCTCTTGGGCTTGGTCATCTCATCCTTCCAGGCAGGATTGTTGTAGTGATTAAATGAAGTAGAGGACTTAAATTCTTTGCACAGTATGAGATAGTGACCTTCACTGCAAGCCCTTATTGTTTTTCCTAAACTCAGAATTTGCTGTTGGCATTAATGGGTAGATGGACTATAAACATTGCAGCAGCATTACCCAGCTGTATTCCAAATTTAGTGGGTGTTGCACTAAGTAAATAAAATAATAGCAGATAATATATGATACAAATAAACAGTTGACTAGATAGATATTACATATTTTCCTTTTGGAGATTTACTATTGCATGATAGTGTATTAAAGACTTTGAGAAATTCTGCTATAAAAAAAATCTCTTTTTTTAAGCAAAGCTAAGCTGAATTGATCATTAAGCCCTTCCTTTGAGAGCACTAATTTTAAAGAATATTGATATTCTCTACTGCATGGTTTGTGAAACTCTGCTTTAGGGTAATAATTTTTTTTATTAACATACAATGTATTATTTGCGCCAGGGGTACAAGTCTGAATCATCAGGCTTACACATTTCACAGCACTTACCATAGCACATACCCTCCCCAATGTCCAGTGCCCAGCCACTCTATCCCTAACCCCCCCCCCCCGCCCCCCACAGCAACCCTCAGTTTGTTTCCTGAGATTAAGAGTCTCATGGTTTGTCTCTCTCCTCTAGGGTACTAATTTTGAAGATGACTTTGTGATAGAATTCTCTATACCAGGAGGCTCTACAAGATATATGTATAGGTGATAGGTAATGCATATAGTGGAAATTTATGAAATTTAAACAAAAGGAATCACTGCTTTAAGTTCCATTTTTTGTGGCATTTATTGGATGCGTTTTATGACAAAATACTGAAATTCACCCTGAAAAAAAAAGTTACTAATAGCTTTATAAGTTATAAAAATCTGGGTCTGAGGGCTCAGTTCATTATCATTATGAGCGTCTTCTTTCTTCAGATTTCTGATTGATATTCTTATTTTTCACCAATTTCACATTTCTGCTGAAGAGAATTACATAGTTAGAAAGAGTTGGACATTTGGGCTTAGTGTGTGTTATCCTAACTAACCCTTTTGTGTTTTTTATTTCCATCTCAGGGGACACATTCTTAACAATTTAAATAAGATTACACAACTGGGAATACTGAATCTCTTATAGGAGGTGTCAAGTGGTTGAACTTGCTATTGTATTTGCCAAGTGATTGTATTTTTGTAATCCAGTGGTGTAGAAATCCGATTCAGTGTCTTTTCTGTTATAGTTCAGTATCTAGAATTGGAGTAGGCACACATATTTGATGAATGAATAAGTGAAAGGATAACTAAAACCTGAGGGCGTCAGGGTTTGTGCAAGTAAGCAAATTTAATTATTTCTGAAAATATTACAGATAATTCGAGGGATACAGTATAGTATAGTAGAAAGAGCGCTGGGCCAGGAGTCAGAAATCCAAGTTCTAATTACAAATCTAAAGGTGAAGAATCATGTGACCTTATGCAAGTCTCTGGATCTTGTTTCCTCATTGGTAAAAGGGAGACTTAGAACAACCACTCCTGCCTAGTTCATAGGTTGTTGAGGGAATAAAATGAATCATTAATAAAATGCTCTGTAAATATAAATGTACAAAATCAGGCTTTTTTTCCCTTCCATGCCTAGCACAGTACCTTGAACAGTATTAGCACCTGTATAGACTTTCTTAATACTGAAAAGGAGACTAAGAAACAGAGTCTAGGACTGATTCCAAGACTTCCAAGAGTCTAGGACTGATGCCAAGAATTCCAAGAATCAGTCCTAGGCTCTGTTTCTTAGTCTCCTTGCTCACAGATTGTTGGGAGATAGAAGTAGGAAGAGGAAGCTGCAGAAAGGAAGCAAAAGAACCAGGGAGGAAACAGCACAATCAGGAAGGGATAGTCCTGTACTTTCCAGACATGATTTTCACTAAGATTTGTTTTTGCTTTTGGGGAAAGGGATAGTTAATACTCAGCAAGTAGCTTTTTTTTTTTTTTTTTTTTTTAAGATTTTATTTATTTATTTGAGAGACAGAGAAAGTGAGAGAGAGCATGAGAGGAGAGAAGGTTAGAGGAAGAAGCAGACTCCCCGCAGAGCTGGGAGCCCGATGTGGGACTCGATCCCGGAACTCAAGGATCATGACCTGAGCCGAAGGCAGTTGCTCAACCAGCTGAGCCACCCAGGCGCCCAGCAAGTAGCTTTTGATTTAATTTTCTGAACTCTGCCTGAGTAAATCCTCTGTCCCTTTGCATGAGAAGTATTTGAGGGTAAAGAGAAATTCTTGGAAACTTAAAGACCTTCGCTTAGGTTAAGAATACTTAAACTTTGGTTTTCTGTTTTTCTATACTGTGAATAATTTATTATCATGAAAACATTAAAAGTCTTAAATCACTCAGCTATTTTTTTTTTCTTTTTTTCAGATTTTATTTATTTGACAGGGATACAGTGAGAAAGGGAACACAAGCAGGGGGAGTGGGAGAGGGAGAAGCAGGCTTCCCACAGAGCAGGGAGCCCGATGTGGGGCTCCATCCCAGGACCCTGGGATCAGGACCTGGGCCCAAGGCAGCCACTTAACAACTGAGCCACCCAGATGCCCCTTTCACTCAGGTGTTCTTGATGGCTTTTGGGATGCCACTGTGGTCTGGACAGTGAGCATCCAGTGTCAGGGAAAGGTCTAGTATGAAGTGCTTCCTGACCCATTACTTAGGACATTGGTGTTCTCTGCGATACTAAAATAAGTTTGGGAAATACAATTCTCCTCCTTCACTTTGCATTTCTTCCTCACTTCAACCCACTCCTCCTCCCCACACATACCACTAGACCCTGAAGGTGTGATTGCAGGGGCTTTGTCTTACCATTGTAGCTGTAGCACATAGAACTCTGTGAGCCACTGAGACTGTAGATGATAATTCGTGATCAAATTGGTTATTTCTGATAAGATGATCTTAAAATTGTGGATATTGGGCACCTGGCTGGCTTAGTTGGAAAGGTATGCAACTCTTGATCTTGGGGTTACTAAAAATAAATGAATAAACTCTAAAAAAAGTGTGGATGTTGTTAGGGGATGGCTAATGTATTTTCACTTATGTAGTATACATATGTTGATTTCCTGAAATGACATACCTGAAGAAAATCCGAAATGTGATATTTCTAATTGCATACCAGATCAGGAAATAATTTCTTTTGTCATAAAATATCATTTGCATATTTAAAGGAAGATTATTTAAAATAGTAAGATATCTTCATATATTTACAAAGTAATTGAGTTGTAAATTAGTAATCTATTAGTTTTCTGCCAGAGAAAACCTCGTAGAATATCAGGTACACCTGAATAAACCTTATTGCCAGTGATCATATGTTGAGTGTTTTTATTGGATGGATTATTAGTGGATTGATTATTAGTGGACTGACTTTCTTCTCATTAACATATTTTATCAAAATTTAAGAAAAATTTACAGTAGGCAAAATTAAATCATAATTATGTGAAACACTATCATAGTTTTAGAAAGGTGGATGTGTGTTTGGGGGGTGCAACTATGTGAAAGTAATAGTTAAAATTCAGTATTTGAATAATTTTGTGATCAGTAGTTACCTGTTCTAGCCTCTTATTCTAAATCTGTGTTGGCCAATACAGTAAGGATTAGTCATATGTGGCTATTTTTATTTAAATTTAAATTAATTTAAATGGGATAAAATTCAGAATTTAGTTATTAATTGTAGTAGCCATGTTTCAGTTGCCCGGTAGCCATGCACTTACTGTGGCCAGGGACTACTGTGTTGAACGGTGCAGATAAGGAACATTTCTTTCCATAATCAAAGGAAGTTCTATTGGATAGCACTATTCTAAATTAATGAGAATTGCCAAGAGATTTCACCAAATTTATATCCTGAAAGCTGGAGAATAGAGTGGCAAGAAATTGGAAACCTTTCCTGTCTGGCATTCTTTGGTGGAACCTCTCAAGCTTAGTTAAATTCTCCAGTAAGGGAGAGAAGGAACTTTTTTATTATAAGTTCTTGCTGTGTTCTGATTTGGTGTCCATCAGAGCTAGGTCAGGCAGGGAGTATTACTCCCCATTTTATAGAGGAGGTCAAGCCTGTTGTGAGTGGATCATAATCTTCAGTTTATGGTTCTGTCACCTATCAGCAAAGACTTTTTTCTTCTTCTCATCCATAAGCAACTATTTTAATGTGTTTGATGTATCTTTTTGTCTTTGAAAATGCATAGTTTAGCATACAGTTCATGAAATTTACATTTCTTTCTTTTTTTTTTTTAAGATTATTTATTTCTTTATTGAACAGAGAGAGAGAGCCAGCGAGAGAGGGAACACAAAGGAGGGGGGGAGTGAGAGAGGGAGAAGCAGGCTTCCCGCTGAGCAGGGAGCCAAAGCGGTGGCTGGATCCTAGGACGCTGGGATTGTGCCGAAGGCAGACGCTTAACCACTGAGCCACCAGGCGCCCTGAAATTTACATTTCTTTTTTTTCTTTCTTTTTTTTTTTTTAAAGAATTTATTTATTTATTTGAGAGACAGAGAAAGTGAGACAGAGTTTGAGAGGAGAGAAGGTTAGAGGAAGAAGCAGACTCCCCGCAGAGCTGGAAGCCCGATGTGGGACTCGATCCCGGAACTCAAGGATCATGACCTGAGCCTAAGGCAATTGCTCAACCAACTGAGCCACCCAGGCGCCCAAATTTACATTTCTATAGATGGTATTATGTATCTAATGTGAGATTTTCCCACTCTTCAGTGCTGTTTGATGATTTAAACACCCAGCCTTCTTTTCATAAGTTTTGTGAGAAAATCTTTCTAAATAGTGTTGGACTTTTTGCTTTTGTAATTAGAGAAGTCTGAAACAATCCCCCCTATTTCTTTTTGCTCAGGGAATATTGATAGGATTATTTGCCCCTAAATGCTGTATGCGATTTTTTGTGCGTTACTTTTATTTTTTTTCTTCACCATTAGGTGGTCAGTGATTACTTCTCACAGATGTTGGTGTGTCTGAGCATTATGACTGCTTTTTTTTAAATTAGAATTTTTATTGAGCTAATTGTAGATTTATGTACAGTTAGTTGCAAGAACTAATATGGAATCATCCGTTGCATACTTTGGGTATAGCTACTTTTTTCCTTCTACCTTATATGTAGCCTGGGAGTAAGGGGGTAGACAAGCTTGTTAGAATTATGTCAGGTAAGGGTGAAGCCAGGGCATTCTCTTATGAATGTAATGCATGAACTTTAGTGTGTGGGCTTTTTTTTTAGCTGCCTTTTCTTAATTTTTTAGCATGTGTTTCAGATGGTGAAGTTATTGTATAGCTGAACTCTTTGTAAGTGATATAATACAGTATTTATTTTCCTTTAATTCATTTCTCAATCAAATAATTTTGAAATTAATTATGCAAATGTGAAATCTTAAAATTTGGTAATGATGAGATATTTCTGTGTATGTTTTGTTTTAGGTTGTTTCACGAAGAAATCCAGAGGATGTCCAGGAGGTAACACGTTTTACATATGAAAATTTTATTTTATATATTTGACAAAAATTTAATTAAATGCTTTTTTGAGAAAACGGCATTGTTGGTATGCCTGTCTTTATATTTATGTGTTTGCCTGAAGATTATCTTTAGCTCACAAAACAGTAGTTGAAGTACATTTTTCAGATCTACTAAGTACGGGTTAAGCTTTAGTAGGTGTTAAGTTATAGAAGGAAGAATTTAAGGAATTATAGTGCTATTTAATAATGCGATAGTGTTTCTGATAACTAACATTAGTAATATTTTAGTATTAAGAGCTCTTATCTATTTCAAAATCACAATAACTTTAATAAAAAGTGAAGAGTATTTGGTAACTAGAATTGATTTTAAAGATCATAATAAACTATGGGTCCCTGTATACTTTTACTTTTATATTGAGTTGACATGTTGACATCTTGGAAAACTGCTTTGGGTATAGATGTCTGTTTCTTTTTTAAATTTGTAGTTCTTTTGTAGACTCTTTCTCTCTAAATTTTACCAGGTTGTGTGTTTTTGCTTAAAACTATGGTATTCTTTATTTGTAATTACTTTGTGTTTGTTATATACCTTTAGGAATCTTTACTGGGTCGCTTGCTTGTTTTAACGTTTTTTGGTTTACTTTCATTTTGGTACCTGTTCATTTACACCATATGAGGAGAACATATGTTGGGGATTTTTTTTTTCTTACTAAAGTGTTTAAAAAAGACATTACAAATTGGCAGTCTTGATTCTGCAACAGTTTCCCCCCCATTTGAATTTTAATGTCTTTATGGAGTATGTATTTTCTAACAAGCCCCACTACTCTTTACTTAACAAACCTGGCTTGATTCATGCATTTAAATTGATTGTTTGGTACTGGTTGGCTTGAATGTGTGATATTAGGTTTAGACAATGTTTGAACTTTTATGTATTAGCATTTCTTGCTACCTTTGAGCCAGTATTTGTTTTGAGTTCAATAAAACACAATTTTAAAAGATTTCATACTATTTTTCTTAGGAGTTTTAAGATATCTCACTTTCCCCCCTCAATAACCAGGAAGAGAATATTATAATATAGTTAATTGGGAAGAAAAAGATATATGTATTTCTATATCTGTATCCTTCCAAAATGGAAATGAAAGTAATTTGCACCATTGTATTAAGTACTCTCTCTACTTAAGTGTCAATTGGCTGGTATGGACTTTCTTTAGAATTCTTTAATTATGTTGAATTAATAGTCAGTACACTGTTCTGCTTTTGAAATTTTACAACTCTTGAAATTAAAGATGGGTTGTGTTTCCTTTGAATACATTGTCTGATTGCTATGCTGTAGTTTGTAGCTTGATGTTCCCATTTTCCAGGGAGAATCCTGAACCAACTTATCCATGAACATACTCTCTGCCATTTCCTTAATCCTTTTTTGGGGAAAACTCTTTTATAATAACAACTGTTGGTGAACCATTCATCAGAAAACTCTTGTAAGTGTCCTTTAGTTAGATGATTGCATGGTCCTTTGTTAGAAGTGGTATAAAAATTTTTAAAAATGTCTTCTGTCTTGTGGGCTTCCTTGAAATATAGAATAACCTTGAAATTGTAACACTCTGACTTCTCATGTATTTCATTCAAATGTTGGAATTCTCATTTAGGAGAGCAATTTGCTACCTAGAGTTTGTTTCTATTTCCTTTCCTTTCACTTTCTCTCTCCTGTTAAGGGATTCGTTTAGGTACTGCTTTAGAATTTAGTCAGGCTTCCCAAGAGCTATTGAGGATTAGAAGATGTCCTGTTACTCTAACCAAATATAGGGCTAATAATATGCTATCCTTATAAAACTGGAGGTGTATTGTTGGTTTTCTTTTAGAGATGTGTTCACACACCTTGGCACGTCCTACCAGGTAGCACTGTTTTCCTAAGAATGCTGAAATACTCAGCATTCAATGCTGAAATAATTTAAAGTTATCCAGGATAGATTTCTTTGACAAAATTTTATCCTTCAAAAATTCCCTCTGAATTTTTATTTATTAAGAGAAGCATGGGATGGGGTGCCTGGGTGGCTCATTCGGTTAAACATCTGACTTCAGCTCAGGTCATGATCTCAGGGTCCTGGGATCGAGCCCCACATAGGGCTCCCTGCTCAGTGGAGAGCCTGCTTCTCCCTCTCCTTCTCCTATGCTTGTGCTCTCTCCCTCTCTCTCTCTGTGTCAAATAAATAAATAAAATCTTTAAAAAAAAAAGCAGCATGGGAAACTCTGAGGGGGACAGCAACAGTTAATGTGGTCTCTGGTTCAGTAGATTCTCTAAAGCATGAACACCTGCAGAAGGGTAAAGAAAAAACTAGAGATGTTGTGCCCTCCCTCCTGTACCTTTTTCAAAAAGTAACCTATACCTCTATTTCTCTATAGGTAGTAGATTTCACTGGTGAAATTTGGGAAAAGGAGAAGAACTGAAATAGAACTTTCTATGTATCACGTCAGAAATCTGTTAAGTCATTTCATAAATAAAATAGTTTGATAAAAACCATTTGAGGACATTTAAAATGTGTCAAGGGAAAGAAAAGGCTCTTTTTTTTTTTTTTAAGAAAAGGCTCTTGGAAAGGGGGAAAGAAAATCTGAAAGCAAATATGGTGGTGATGCTGGTTGTGAGAAAAGGTGATCCAGCAACTTTAAAATACTATGTGAGAGGACAAATTTAATTGAATTGAGTGGTTTTGTTTATGGGATCTAAAGGTTTTGGCTATCATTAAGTGAAATTATCTGAGAAGAAAACATTTATTTTATCTAAAAATTGTTTAAGGGAATGTATTACTGAAAGTTAAGCTTTTACTAAATTCATAGTGTATATATGACTATCACTGAATTAATATTTAATTGAGGAATTTTATGCAAAGTAACTTTAATGAATAAGAAATTTCTGCAGGGGTTGGTTCACAGAACAGTAGTTGTTATACAATTTTTTTTTCTAGTAGGAAGGAATTATTAGAGAAAATAATTTTTGCATGCATCTTTTGGGACTTTGTGTAGTCCAGTTATAAACATCAATATTGCTGATGTAATGGCAATGTGCTTTTGCTCACTTTTCATTTTGAAGATTTCTAGAAATATCCAAGGTTAAAAGGAGGATGAAGAAAAGGAGGCAGTAGGTGGTGACATTTTGTGATGCGTTGGTTTCCTGCATTTCTTGAGGGTTTATGTTTGCTCTTGGTTATTTTGGTTCTATAGTTCTAGTGTTGAGAATAAGGAGGATGTCAGTGAAAAATTAGGCATGATGAAAAAAGAGTCTCACCTTGGAGGCTCTAATTCTTACTCTGACAGAACGTATGCTAGTTTATAGACCATGTTGTTATTATCATTACTGTGATTAAGTTTTAACTTTTGCCCCTTAAGTTACTCTGCCTTTACTTAAGTATAACCCTAACTAGAATAGAAATTTTATCTGCAGATTTAATTGTTTCCACGAGCTACAGTCTTTTGCATAGCTCTCGTTTCTAGTTTATAATGGCTTTAAGGATGGCATTTATGTAAGGTTACTTTCATAAGTCCATCACCCATTTCTTCCTTAAGCCTTTGGCAGCGTGGTATCACCACAGTTTTGTCTATTTTAAAAATGTAGCACTGTGTTTTTTTTCCCCCATGACAGAATTATTTTCATGTATCAAAATTAGAAATTAAAGAGAAGCAAAAAATATGAAAATTAAAATCATTTACAATCTCACTGTCCTGAGACCATTTACTTTTCAAGTATTGGTTTGACTGTCTTAGTTTTTCGTTCCTCTTGCTCTTTTACTGGGACTGTTGGTTCTTTACTATCAGCTTTTGCCTCATTCACTTACATTTTAAAATAAAATCTTTTCTTCCATCCAAGTGGTCTGTCTCATGGCACGACCAAGCTTCTTAAACACCTACTTTGCACTTGGTTTCTTCTTCCTTACTTCTGGCTGACCTCTCAGTGTTAGGGATCCCCCTTGTTTTGTCCATAGACTCCTCATCTCATTACAAATGCTGAGAAGAGCTTTCCTGAGGGATTGCCACTTCTCTGCTAATTCCAAAATGAATACATTTTGCTTAGTTCTCTCTCTTGAACTCCAAACTTGTGCCAAATATGTCTAGAATTGAACTTTGTTCTTACCTTAAAAGTTTCCTCTCTCCTTTTATTCACCTTAGAGAATGGCATCACCATTTATCCAGTTGCAAAAGCCCAAATTCTCGTGAATATATTTGGCACTCACTCTCCTTTTAAAAACTTCATCCCCAGTGCCTGCTCTGTCTTTATTTTTGTTGGTCTAATCACTACTTGCCTTCACTATACTTACCTAAATATAGGGTATCCGTGGGTGCTCCTTTCTTAAAATTCTTGGGCTTCCCTTGTCCGCATTTATCACACTGTCTTGTGACGCAGTTATTGTGTTGGCTTGTCCTGCCACCTAGACCGGAAGTCTTTGAAGGCAGGGTCTGTGTTTCTCTTTTCTTCATCCTTTGTGCTAACATAGAGCCTGGCACAGAGTAGGGACATGAAAATACTTGTTTTGGTGACTATTTTGTTGTTGAATAAATGAATAAAAAGAAGCATCGGAAGGAGGCAGTTTAAATTAATTCATATTATAATCTGACTTGTCTCCTAGGATTATACCTATACTAAAAACAAGAAGCCTCATCATGGTAGAATTTTTGGTAGTATATGATAAAGTTTAGTGAAGCATTTCTTATATCCAGAGAATAAATTTTTTGACAAGAGTCTCTTAAATCTCACTTGATTACTGGCTTGGCCTAAGAGTTGCTTAATACTAGCATTACGTACTGTTGTGTTGTTAGAAGTGAGGTAATTAGGCTTTTTTTTTTTTTTTTTAGAAGCAAAGACCCTAGTATACCAGGTAATGGAATTTAAAACTCAGTTTTATCCTATTTTGTGGGGACTCAGGGGCTGAATCAATGATATCAAAGTCATATATGTCAAATCTGTTTTCTTTATAAAGGTTTTTTTTTTTCTAATTTAATCTGAGTAAGGTTAAACAGTAATTCAAATTAATGGAAGTAAACTTTTATGTGATATATAATCTAGATGACTGATTTTCTGTTTTGAAATATACTAGTTTTAATGATATTCTATTCAGGATTCAACTTGCCTTAAGAAATCCTTATTACTACTTTGAGGTTTGTGAAATAAGATTTATGAAATGTAAAAGTTAAGGTTAATTACTTGCTACACAGCCATTTCTTCTTCAGTGTTATTTAGTTTATCCTTTTAGGCAAATGCTGTGTAGGTACTCTGTGTTTAAAAATTGTTTAGGGGCACCTGGGTAGCTCAGTGGGTTAAGCATCCAACTCTTGATTTCGGCTCAGGGTTGTGAGATCAGACCCATGTTGGGCTCTGTCATCAGCGTGATCTGCCTGACATTCTCTTTCTCCCTCTTCCTGCAACCCCTGCCCTACACATGTGCTCTCTTTCTTTCACTAAATAAATAAATTTTTAAAAAAAAAATTGTCTAAATTAAAGGTGTCTTGACGGCTCAGTTGGTTAAGCCCTAGATTCTTTTGATATCAGGTTGGGTCATGGTCTCAGGGTTGTGAGATTGAGCTCTGCTTTGGGCTCTGTGCTGAGCGTGGAGCCTGCTTGAGATTCTCTTTCTTTCTCTCCCTCTCTCTCCGTGTACCCCCCATCCCTGGGCTTGTGCATGCATGCTCTTTTTCTCTCAAAATAAAAAAAGCTGTCTAACTATTTTGTGTTTATAAACATGCCGTTTTTGAGACAGAAAATGTATTTTGATATCTAGCTCATTTCCTGGCCAATAGTAATTGATTTTTGAAGAGGTTAAGTGACATTTTAGGTGGTTTAGACCCTGTTTGTACCATGTTGAATATTTTTCCAAGAAAACAGTACTTGTGTAAAATGAAATTTAAAAACCAAAACAGAAAAGTTAGAGAAAAGAGTTGCTGCTTTAGAAATCAAATATTATTATTTAATCTCAGCCAGTTAACCATATTGGTTAGAACATATATTTGTTTGCCTTTGCATGACAATTTTGGGCACTTTCATGAAAAGATTTTTTGTTGTTCAGATACCTGAACCTACATAGTTTCACTGTGAGAGACACATTTGATTTTTGATTTTTTTTTTTTTTTTCAGATAATCGTATGGAAGAGATACAGTGACTTTAAGAAACTACACAAAGAGCTATGGCAAATTCACAGAAACTTATTCCGACATTCAGAATTGTTTCCTCCTTTTGCCAAAGGAATAGTGTTTGGTAAGTGATTATTTTGAACTTGTGATTTTAAAAAGTGATGATTGGCTAATTGTGTGTATATACTGAACCCTGAAACACTGTACGGAGAAGTCAGAAGCCCTTATTAAGATGACGCAGGCCAGGCAGCAAGCATTTGAAGCTGTTTCTTCATGTTTCTGGTGTAGGCTCGTTAACTCTGCATGCACGTACTCTTCCCTTCTGTGAAACAGCAGCACTCCAGCTTCAATTCCAGCCAGTCAAGCAAAGAAAAATAAAACCCCCAAACCATGTAGGAACATAAGAAGAGATGATATTGAATTATTCTTATAGTTCTGAAATTTGGGGAATTTTAAAAGCTTATACTTCGTGCGTTTTTTCTGATACCTTCCTTATGATGTAAATGGTTATGATTTGAGGTACCCAGCCAGGCCAGATACAGATATCTTGGGGCGGTGGCTCTGGATGTGTTATTGACAGCTATCAGATTCATGGCTTCGCAGAATTTAACAGCAGACCGAGGCACAGAGCTTCCTGGTACCCTGCTCTTGTTGCTCTGCCTCCAGTGGTGTTTGGGGGGTACGTCGCCCTTTAGCCGATTGTGTTGCCAGTTCCAGTCTGCAGCTCCCTGCCTTCCGCTCTCGGCATGCTGGCACCACGGCAGAGAGCTTCCTGCTTGTCGGTCCCGGCCTGCAGGTTCTTGTCCAGCAGCTTCGGCCTTCCTGCTATAGAACAGGCCGCACTGCGGTAACGCCGGCGTAACCAGTGAGGTCTCGCTGGGGTAACCCAGCTCACTTCTCGCCCTCCGTTCGCCGGAGCCAAGGTATCTCCAGTGAGATGTAAACTCCAGTCTTGGGAGGGAGGTGCCTCTTCCAACTCTTGCCTCTGTGTCTCTCCCTCGACCATAGGGTATTCTTTAGAGTTTTCTGCTCTTGCCTCTTAATAGTTAATCCTGTGCAAATAGTTAGTAATTCTTTATGTGCGGGTTCCATTTTCTGGTGGGACTCTGGCTGCCACAGAGACCACTATCTGGGCAGTAGATAGGTTCCTTGCAAGTTGCTTCTAATGTTCTTTCAGGAGCTAGTGTTAGGAAACAATGCATTTCTGTACATTATGTACTTTATACATTCTTCCATCCGTATACACATCTGCATACATACATCAGTATGTGATATATGCTTTTATATACACTACACATTACAGAGACCTATTTTAGAATTGTTTGTAATAGCTTTCGCCAAACAAATTTTTATATGTTTAGTTCTGTTCCTGCCCCCTCCACCCTCTAGGATTTTGGGTTTCTGGTCTTGATTAGAAATGTTTCCCAATTCCTTCATTTGCTTGTAAGATGATTTTTAGAGCTTAAAAAAAATTCTTAAATAAATTCCATGTGGAATTTGTATTTGAATGGGATGTCAGATGATACTTCATTTTACGTTTCTTTCAGATGGACATACTTATTAAATAATAAATGTTTTTCCCAATGAAATTGATACCTTCTTCATGATGCATTAACTTTTTATGCATTGCCACTAATTTAAAGTTTTTCTTTTATGGCATTTATTTATTCTTATAGTAATACCTATTTCTATGCCATGTTGATTTTTGTGCAGTGGCTTTATAGAATATGTTCTGATACCAGCTGTATTTCTCATTGACATTGGAGAAATTCCTGCCTTTTAAGATAGGCCTGGTATTCCTGGGGCTTTTACATTGGTAATTCTAAGAAACCATGCCAGTTACCCATTTAGTGCCTCTTAGTTTCAAGTCTCTTCTTTCATTTTCTGTTATGCGTTAATGGGTTGGACTCTTTAAATATTCTCTTACAGTGAGTATGCTTTTCACAGTAGAGGATGCTGGAGGGGCACTGCAGGAGGGTAAGGGGCTTCTCTCCCTCTTTCCAGTTTGCTATGGATTTTGTTTTTCTTTTGGCTTCTACTGCACTGTTGCCAGAGGCCTCTGCTTCAGCCACACACCTAACACAGTCTACTGACAAGCTTGCATTCTCTGCCAGTTTGGTGGCCTCTTGACTGAGTATACCAAGGCACCCCCGACCTAGTGGAGAGTGGGCTTCTGACTCTCTGACTCCCTGAGGATTGTTTCCTCTGCCCTGCGGACACTATAGACTCCAGACCTCCTTGCTCTATAGGTGAGCAGGCTCCCGATGCCCTGTCTCCTTCCGCATGCCTGTCTGCCAGCTTTGGCTGCCTTTACCCCAGAAAGTTATTTCTTATGGCTTTCTCAACACAGACATTGTGTACCCCAGGCCTGTGTTACCTTGTGAGTGGGCTCCCAGCACTGTGATTCTCTCTTGTTGCTCGCCTGCCAGTCTGGTCCCTTGTGAACTCTGGAGGGGTCTTTCTTGCTTTCCTGGCAACCAGACCAGCTCTGGCCTAGAGAACCCATCTAACTTCTCCCCCATTCAGTGGCTACAAACACTTCTCCAGGAAGATCCCAATCCCAAGTTTAGGGGAGGGGTTCCCCCTTCCAAGTTGTTCCTTCCTTTGGTGCTTTCCTTTACTCTGGGGTATTCTTTAGAATTAAGTTAACTGTTGTTTAATAGTCTTTATATTAAGCTTTCCTTATTCAAATTACTATGTGGATTTAGTCTCTGGACTGAACCCTACTGATGCTCTCTTTGATTGAGGCAGACTTTTGGATGATTTGAAATCATCCAGTCTCTACTGGCTTGTAGTTTATCTGGAATAATGATTTCTTCAGGTTGATTGCAGGACCACAATACTCACTGAGCATTACACCTTTCTTAGGATATTTTGCATGTTTCACAACCCTTTGAGATCTGGGGACAAGAAACAGATACATAATAGTAGGGTAATATCAGTGGCATTGATGGCAGAATGAAGTGGCCATCAAAAGCTTGTTGCTACATTTCTTTAATTTTAGCAAATATTTAATATTAACAATTTATGATACATAAGGATGTCTTGAAATATAAGCAATGTCAAGAGGTATCTTGGGTTCATAATTACAAAAGAAAGAATTTGTATTTCCTTACATGAAAAGAAATTGAGGGATATGGGCAAGAGGTTAGTAGCAATAGAACCATTGATTTTGATGGCATTTATTTATTCTTATAGTAATACCTATTTCTATGCCATGTTGATTTTTGTGCAGTGGCTTTATAGAATATGTTCTGATACCAGCTGTATTTCTCATTGACATTGGAGAAATTCCTGCCTTTTAAGATAGGCCTGGTATTCCTGGGGCTTTTACATTGGTAATTCTAAGAAACCATGCCAGTTACCCATTTAGTGCCTCTTAGTTTCAAGTCTCTTCTTTCATTTTGTACCATCAGTTCATTTTGTTCCTCTACGAAGCATTAGGGAATCCATAAACTCTTGTAAATCTTTGCTTGCTTTTGGCCTTTGAGCTCAGACATTCCATGGTATTCACATTTCTGGTGCCTTCTGTGCATCGTTATTACCCAATATGTATGGTTCTTTGCTTTTTTCTTTGACATTTTTTCTGATTAAAGTTGTATTTGCTTTTTGCCATTGAACCGCGTACCTTTTCTGATCATGATTCTGCTGCTATTAATAAAGTCTTCTTTGATTAATACCAGTCCAGCCGTAATTATCTGGAAATTTTATAGGCATGCTTTAATTCAAAAACATTTTAAAAATAGGCACTGTGGGTATGATGATTCACCCTCTATCTTCTGAGAAACTTAGCTGAAGTGAGCATCATGATCTAGGCGTTCTGAAAGGGAAGTGCTTTAGGATGTGACATCTTTACTGTCAAGTTTTTAAGTTTTGTGGCACTCTACTTTTTTTTTTAAGATTTTTTAAAAATTGAAGTACAGTTGACCTAAGATAGGAGGTTCAGGCATACAACATAGTGATTAAACATTTACGTAGATTATGAAATCAATACAATGAGGCTAGTTACCATCTGTCACCATACAAAGTTATTACAATATTATTGACTATATTCCCTATGTTATACTTTACATCCCTTTGACTTACTTATTTTGTAACTGGAAATTTGTACCTCATTATCCCCTTCACCCCAACCTCCCTTCCCTTTGACAATCACCATTTTGATCTCTGTATTTATGAATCTGTTTCTGTTTTGTCTGTTCATTTGTTTTTGTGCTTTAGATTCCATATATAAGTGAAATCGTACTATGTTTGTCTTTCTCTGACTTATTTCACTTAATCTTAATACCTCCTGGATCCATCTGTGTTGTCACAAATGACAAGTTTTCACAAGTTTTCATTCATTTTTATGGCTGAATGATATACCATTGTGTGTGTGTATGTGTATATGTATGTGTGTATCTATATGTATGTATATAAAGCATATCTTCTTTATCAATTCAACTATTGATAGACAGGTGGCTTCCATATGTTGGCTATTGGAAATAATATTGAAATAAACATAGGGAAGCATATATCTTTTTGAATTAGTGGTTTCATTTTCTTCTGATTAATACCTAGAAGTGGAATTGCTGGATCTTAGGGTAGTTCTGTTTTTGATGTTTTGGAGAACCTCGATTCTGTTTTCCACAGTGACTGCACCAACTTACATTTGCACCGGAAGTTGCAGGAGGATTCCCTTTTCTTTAAATCCTCGCCAACACTTGTTATTTATCTTTCTGAGCCTACCCATTTTGACAAGTGTGGGGTGATATCTCATTGTGGATTTGATTTGCAATTCCCTGATAGTGATGTTGAGCCTCTTTTCATGTGTCTGTTGGCCATCTGTATGTCTTCCTTGGAAATACGCTTATTCAGATCCTCTACCCACTTTTTAATTGGATCGTTTGTTTTTTTGGTGTTGAGTTGTATGAGTTCTTTATCTCCTTGGGATATCAACCCCAGTGACACTCTGTTTTAGTTATGAAGATGCAAATAATCAAAATTCACCAATCTGAGGAGGTTTTTTTTTTTTTTTTTTTTTAAGATTTTGTTTTTTAGAGAGCATATGCATGAGGGCAGGGGGAGAAGCAGAGGAAGGGTGAGAAGCATACCCCTGCTGAATGGGGAGCCTGATGCGGGACTCAGTCCCAGGACCCTGAAATCATGACCTGAGCTGAAGGCAGATGCTTAACCAACTGAGCCACCCAGCCACCCCCAATCTGAGGAATTTTAAGAATCATCCTTCTAAATGCACGCCAAAAAGGTTTCTTTTGTATTCTAAAAATAAGAGACCTCCCTCATACTTAACTGTTTTTTTCTCCCCCTTTCTCTCTTGAGTTCTTAACACAACTGTGTGATTAGAGACTGCTTTATTCTTACTGATGGCTCTATCTTCAGCATGTAGGACCACACCTGACATATAAATGCTTAAAAAATAAGTTGAACAAAAAGAAAGATTGAGTTAAAATTTAAGAGAGTCATTATAGGCAATGATAATCATTGAAAATGATTATCTCAAGGCAAAAATTAAACAGTTTGATTATACTTAGTATGGGGATGTAGATGCACAACAAGAAGAGTATAGATTTGCACAGGTTTTGGAGGTCAATTTAAAATATACCTTTTCCTTAGGGGGGAAAAATGCCTTTTCCTAACAATTCTGTTTTTAGTAAATTTTACTACACATCTGTTCTCACATCTGCATAGGAAACATTAATCAATGATTATTAGACATTTTAGTTTTAGAAGTCTCCTTTGCAATCTTAAATATTATTGAACATCTCAAAGAACTATTGATGTAGTTGTACCTGTTAATATTTACCATATTAGAAATTTAAAAATAATACTGCATTAAATAAAAAGTAAAAAATAGTTTACATATTAATATTTTTATGAAAAATAATTGTAAGAAAAGAAGAGTGGTTTTGATTTATATTTGTGAATCTCTAATGCTGGGATTAAGAGAAAACAGCTAGATTTTCATATTTGCTTGTGGATCCAATATGTGGTGATAGATTGTTTTGACTGAAGTATATGAAGAAAATTCAGCATCGTAGAGATGATGTAGGGAGGAGTATTTTAATAGTTTTTCAGACAGTTGAAGATAATCATCTTTGATACACTAAAACTTAGTAAGTGATAATTTCTTCAAAGTTTAGTTGCATGATGGAATCTGAAATCTTTTCAACAAACCTTTGGTACTTGTTTTATTAAAATTTATTAGTCTATCTTAAATTTGAATGAATTTTTTTTTTAATGTTTGCCTGAGCTTGTAACATCATGCATTGGTTATGTGAAAAATATTCATTCCCCCAGTTATGCAGATCTTGTATATGTTGACCTCTTTCATTATATAATATCAAAAAATGGTAAATGTAGTCATAGGTCTCTAAAGGAAATATTTTAAGTATTGGGAAGCTGTCGAGCTCACAGTGACTTGATGACTTGAATTTCATCACTGACAACAGTGCAATTGATAGTTTTCCTTGAGTTGTCGGGTTCACTGTTTGTTTGTTTGTTTATTTATTTTGAGGAAGTTTCTGCCAAATACCCCAAACTGAACGGTTATAGTTTTTTCCCCACAGACTTTTGAAAAGAAATGGTCTCAAGAGTCAAAATTTAATAAAGTTAATGATTTTTATTGCTTCATCAAAGACATTCTTAAGTGAAACTGACCTTTGAAATTTTTTTTTTTAGTATGAGTGAACGGCAGTCAGGAATATGGTGATTGCTAGTAAGTATAGTGGTACCATTGTCTGGATTCATGCTAAGAGATTTGCAGTTTTATTGCCATTGCTTTTCGGTGATCAGTGCAGATATCAATGCAGTGGAAAATGCAACTACTGTCTTATTATTATTATTATGAAAATGGTTTTGACCTTGTTGGTCCCTTGCAAGGCCCTTGGGGACCCTCAGCAGTCTGCAGATCACGTTTTGAGAATGCACATGCATACAAATGTGTGCACACATATGTACATACATATGGGTGTTCTTTGCAGCATTTTCAGTAGAAGAAAACTGAACAGAAACTGAATTTTCTCATTATGTGATTGCACAGATATGCCATAATTTAGCTAATTAATAGAATTCTTTAACTCTTTGAAATATACTGGTGTGGTAAGATATCCAAGCTATGTTTTTAAGACACGAGAACAAATGTTGCACAGCACTATGTTTAGTAAGCTCACATCTGTGTTTGAATAGACATACATAATTACGTGAAGATATACCTACACACATTTGTATAATATATGCACCTTCTCAGGGTGTAGGAGGAGGGATGGCTTTACCTTTTATTTTATACCTTCTGTACTATTATGAATTTGATTGCATTACTATTATGAATCTAATTGCATGTATATGTCTTTAACTTTAATATGGGGAGATACACAGCCCAGCTTCTTAAACAGTAAGCTTGTCACTGGGTGAAAAGGAGTGGTTTCTAAATTGGTTGAGATTTGTAGCTATTATTGCTATTGCTAATGGATTATCTTCAACTTTTTTCCACATCCTTACATATTTTAGAGTGAAAGTTTCTTATTAATCTTGACAAGTAAGCAGTTTATCTCTCTTAGTAAATGGTACAATCCATTTGTAATACTTGATAACTGCAGTGAACCCTGCAGGCTGCAGCTGTGGTTGTGTGGAAGGACTTGTTGGTTAATCATCTTATCTTTTTCACTGCTCTCACATTTTTAGTATGTGAACCTCAGCAGCAAAAGAGAATCCTATTGTAATTGACACAGCCAGCAAAAATGGCAGTTGCTAGTCTAGCGGTGTAGTGAAAAGAACATGCCTTTTGGAATCCCATGGCTTTAGGTCCGCATCCCCTATCCATGAGTGACTAGCAGCGTGATCTTGTACAAATTAACATCTGAGTCTGTTTTCTTATTGGTAAGATAGAGAAAATACCTTCCGGTTCTGCAGATTACATCTGCAGTGTGTCTAGCTTAGTGTTGGACACGTACTCGCTGCCGCCAGCTATGTTCTGTTGCTTGGTTACCGCTAACGTACCGTACTCTTGTGTCTCCGAATTCAGCGTTGCGCTGCTCCACTGCGAACTTACTTGTTAGCCTTGCAGATTTTTCAGGTGTCTCCTCTCCTAGGAGGTTTTCTCTGTTTCCTTTTGGCTGAGTTCATTGTTTTCCCCTTCAGTTTTACATCTTACCAGTAGAGCACCTAACTTATTTTTTTCCAATTTTTCTTTTAATTTCCCAAACTTTTAGGTTTACAGAAAAGAACACAAAAGAATAGTGTGGTAAATACTTTTATACCTTTGGCCCCAGTTCATTGATTATTAACAATTTGCTGGATTTTTTATAACTCTCTATGTATCTCTCATTTTTCTTTCTGAACCATTCAAGAATAAGTTGCAGATATTGTGACATTTTCACCCTTGTGCTTCGTATTTTTCCTATAATCACAATTCCATATCACACTCAAGAAATTTAACCCTGATACAATAATATCAAATATGCAGTCCATATTCATATTTCTTCAGTTGTTCTAAAAATGTCCTTTTTAGGTTTGTTTGTTTTGGATCTAGGATCATGCCTCTAGGTTAATCTAGAGTATTCCTTATGGATTTTTTTGTCTTTCATGACAATGACATTTTTAAAGGTCTGAGACAGTTTTGTAGGTTTTGAAGTCTCCACTTGTCTGATTGCTTTCTCAGGATTAGATCATTGTTTTGTTAGATCTGTTATCACACTTTCCTGTCTTCTGAGAAAGAGAAAAGCAGTTCCTGAGAGCTAAGAAAGAACTGGCCTTGCACTACCTAATCGTTCGACCTTGGTGTTTCCTAGAGTTGGCCTGGCATTCACGTCTATGCCGTGTTGTCCTGCAGTTGCACAGGACAGGAGCGTTAGACAAGGCCACTCTGTGTCCTTGGATCAAGACAAAAGCAAGACCACTCTGGAGTCATGTCTGAGCACAGACAGAAACACGAACGTTGTTAAAGTCACAAAACTGATCAAACGTACCTTCATTTCGGCTACTGTGTGACTGTGTGAGTGCCGCTGCTTCATGTAAATCACAGCCTTAGCCTCTCTTCATTCATCTTGCCTCATAGTAAGGTTTATTTAAAATTGTAGCATCATAGAATTAGAATTTGTAGAACCCATAGAATTATCCCCACTTCCTAACATCATCAGGACCAGGGCAAAACCCCCATTTCTTTAAACCTTTCCCAAAAGTACCTAACGCAAGCCCCGGTCCTGTGAGTCCATTCTCACACCCTCTTAGTGAAATGGGCCAGGGTTCCTAATGGTATACATTTTGCCTAGTTGCAAGGAGTAATAAATCCAACTTGTTCATTTAGAGGTATGTTCTTGGTGCTGTTGACTGGAAAGAATTCACACCTGAAAACCTTGGCCTCTCTTTGTTTTTACTCTGAATGAATTTTTGCTTCAGTTAAGAATCAGCATCAAGCTTTTCTAGCTAGTTTCTTACTGGTCAAGGGCAACTTTTAGTTCCATATAGCCAGTTTTTGATCATTGACATTTGCATTTTAAAAAAGTTGTAAGCTCTGATATCTGGGTGTTATTCTACATTAAAAAAAAAAAAAGAATATCCCAAAGGCAGCTTAATAAAATCGAGAGAGAACCTTTATTTCCAGTGATTTACCAGCTTAATTAGAATACTTGAATTTAATTTTTTCTCCCACAGCTTTTAATAAAGCATTGTTGGGTCATTGAGGGTGGGGCTGGCTTATATATAATATATACACATACAAATAATATATATTATGTAATACTACACAATAAATCTTCTTATGAAAATATGTTTTGCATTTTCTTTTATAAGTCAACTATAATTTTTACTCTGTTCATGGGAAAATAAACATTGACCCTGTGAATGGAAATTGAAGTAGCGATAAAGAAGTTCCTGTTTATGATTTGTCATTGTTGCTGCTTTCAAGCGAGATTTAGATGCTACTAAAGGACTAGCAACTAGAGAATAGTGGCTGCTACTAGGGTGTTGACTACAATTAGCATGACTGTTGAATCTTGCTACTTTTTAAAAAATTTATTTTTATTTATGTATTTATTTTTAAAGATTTTATTTATTTGATAGGAAGGATAGAGATTACAAGTAGGCAGAGAGGTAGGCAGAGAGAGAGAGAGGGAAGCAGGCTCCCCGCTGAGCAGAGAGCCCGATGCGGGGTTCGATCCCAGGACCCTGAGATCATGACCTGAGCCGAAAGCAGAGGCTCCAAACACACTGAGCCACCCAGGCGCCCCTAAAATTTAAAATGAGATGGCTTTATTAACTCTATTAAGGCTCTTAGTTATTGGATTAAGATTCATCTGCTTTTCTTTTGTTTATGCTACAAATCCTATTTTTTTGTTGTTGTTATTCTGAAACATTTTAGGAACAAAAAAGTGAGCATGTTCTTTCATCTGTTTTTTCTAATGATAGGATTCAGTGTAATTGAAGCTTTTCCTGCAAAAGCCTTTATTTTTGATTGTGCTTGAACCATTCTGAAAAATATTTTAATTCCTCTCTACTTGTCCAAGTTTAGTAGAATGGAAATGCATAAAGATAGGTTTTATTCTCTTTAGAAGTTGATGTACTCATTACTTAAGCATTTTAGTAGAGGTGGGATGAGTCACTGATTACACTTAGGATTGAAGTTCCCAAATTAATATGTATTTGTTTTAGCTATTGAATGAGATTTTTTAGGGTGTCATTAAATCTTAGTGATTTTTCCATTAAAATTTCTCAACAAGTAGTTAATGCATTTAAAGATAGTATCAGGTGGTTTTGTGGGTTGAAACATAGTATGATTTTTGGGTGCATTTTCTGGATTTTTATTTTTTTTTTTAAATGGTAGGCTTTATTTATTTTTTTAAAGGACAGTCTTTTTTTTTTTAATTTTATTTATTTATTTGAGATAGAGTCAGTGAGAGAGAGAATGAGAGGGGAGAACGTCAGAGGGAGAAGCAGACTCCCCGTGGAACTGGGAGCCCGATGTGGGACTCGATCCCAGGACTCCGGGATCATGACCTGAGTGGAAGGCAGTTGCTTAATCAACTGAGCCACCCAGGCGCCCACATTTTCTGGATTTTTGTTCTGAGATTATATATGCTTACAAAGTTATTAATATTAATGCACAGGCACTGGAATTAAATTTTATTTAAAGGATAAACTATATATTGGACTATAATCTTAAGTACCAGTGTATACTTAATTTCTTATTTAGACAGGAGAAGGAATAATGGACATTAGTTGTCATTTTAATCTCTTTGGCCAGTGGATTTTTCCCAAGACTGAATAACTTAGATTGTTGTCCAGAAAACTTGCTTTACAGGCACTTGGAAGATTCTTTCCAGATAATATTATTATTATTATTTTTTTTCCAGATAATATTATTGATAGGTAAACTAGCACAGCATTTTAGATTCTCATCAGGAGAATTGAGTTAAATTGACTTGTTACATATGAATTGGGAAATAATAGAAACACAGAACACAGAAACACCAAATAGCATAATGGTATTAAGTTTGATTTCTTGTGATAAACCTTAAAGCCAAATAAAAGTCAATTTCTTTCTCATGGTGTGAGATCTGAAGATAGCTCCAGGCCGGGCAGCTCCATGGTGATGAGGAATCCAGGCTCTTATCTTATTGCTCTGTCACTTTTATCCTCCCATGTCATCGTCCTTCCTGGAAAGGGACAAGAAGAAAGAAGAAAAGGCTATTTCTTAAAAAGATTTTTAGGAAGCTAAAATATAACTTTTGTTTGGCGAGAATGTAGTCCACGTCCACATGTAACTAAGGCAAGCTGGGAATGTAGTGCTTTTTTTTCTCTGCGTTGCCGTGTCCACAGTTAGAAATTGGGGATTATTTTACTAAGGAAGAAGGTGAAAACAGACATTGGGCTAGCAAGTGGCAGCTTGTTATATAAATAAAGCACTGTCCTGAATGTTAGGGATCCTCTAATTGACTGCCTCTGGCCTGTTAACCTTTACTGGGCCCTAGGCTCTTTGACGATGCTAATAAAAGTTACAGACTCGTTCCCTAGAAAAAGGTACCTGTGGACACATGCATGGAATTTGGTAGGACTGTTGTCTCTGGAACCCATCCATTAAGCTCAGTAGGTTGTTTATGGACCACTGTTAAGATTTTTTATTAAAGAAAAATGACTATTTTCTAAGATAGGATGTTTCACAGATAAGATGTTTTTTTTTGGTGCTCGCTTCGGCAGCACATATACTAAGATGTTTTTTTTGAAAATTTTTCTAAATTTCCATCATTCACTCTTACAGTTAGGTATGAGTTCATTAGTGTGCTCTGTATGTTAGACACTGTAATGACACTTGAGCATTCAAAGGCATCATGATTAATATATAATAATAATATATTAATACATATAACTATGTGCCTATCTTAGTTATTGGGAGTCTTAAGTACAGTGTTCATTTTCTCCATTTTACAAATGAAGAAATTATCTAAGGTTTCATAGCTAGTGAATGACAGAGCTAGGATTCACACCAGGTCTAACTCTGAAACCATTTCTTTCAGTTTATGAAGTAGATACTTCACCATAAGCATAAAACACATTGAGCTGGGAGTTTTTAACAGTTCAGTTTCAAATTCTTGTCTTGGGTTATATAACAAGGAAGCTCTTTGTGCCTCAGTTTTCTTTAACATTTTGCAAAGCTGCTTAAAATGTTTATGGGATGATGATGATGATGATGTTTATGGGATGATGTGAAATCCTCTAGTGATTTTGTATTTTTGAAGCCTGGATTGCGGTCATTGTGTTACGTGGTATGGGACAGATACCAAGCAGGAATCTGATCTAAGTGGAGTACAAAATGATCGTGTTTGAAAATGTCTTATCAGCATTCAAATTGTATGTCACATTAAAAAAATTCTATGAAAACCACCTTTCGATCACCTTGTAAATCAGAGCTCACCGGTGCTGTGCGGGCCGTCTTTTTACTCACTGGCCTGCTGTCACGTATGCTGACAGCGGCACACATGGAGTTTGGCTTCAAAGCTTTTTTGCTTCAAGCTGAGGTTTTTGACCTTACTGATATACAGGCGTTCTCATAATTTCCTCTCTTCAGCTCCTTTATAAATCAAAAAGAGTGGGAAAGGGAAAATTACATGAGTAATTACAGTATTAAATTACTATGGAAAACCATTTGAGTTCTTTAGAATTCTCTTTTCAGCTTGAGTTTCAAATCACCAGGTTCTTAATGTTAAGTTTTTTTTACCATGGACAGGCCTTCGAGTAGGGCTGCACCATTGATTTATCAGTTCACAACTCTGTCTCTTGTTGTATCAGAAATACTATTGTCTTTTTTGGGGGAGAGTATGCTGATTCCGATAGTGCAGACTTGACTGTAAAGGACTGTGTTGTAAGGCAGTGATAAGAAGCCTGCTGCTTCTTTTTGAGCTGTGAACATAAACTCTCATAAACCTTCCTTCCTTCCTTAAGTCTTGGTTCTTATTTGATTCTAGGACGATTTGATGAAACTGTTATTGAAGAGAGAAGACAGTGTGCTGAAGATTTGCTACAGTTCTCTGCCAATATCCCTGCTCTTTACAACAGTAAACAACTTGAAGATTTTTTCAAGGTTTGATAGTCTTTCTGAAATATTTTGTACTTCATTAAATATTTTTGTTTTCTAATTTGTAGTAAGATGGAATTCAAGTTATTTTGTTTTTTTAACAGAAAATGTCATTTACTATTGAATGTCATTATTCACTAAAATAAGTAGAAATTAGTTGCTAAACAATGTCTTTGACATATCTTCTGTTTTTAGTGTAGAAATATATAAGATTTTTGATTCATAGAGTTTAAAAAATGATGCAAAAAGCTTAGAGATTATCTTGTTGATTCCATCAGAATTGAAGTACATTAGAAAAAAATTTAAGTATCATGAAATTCTAGTTGTTGCCTTCACTTTTTGAGGTGTCTTTCAGTGGTAGACTTTCTGGGATAGAAACCACTGTAAGTTCATATTCACTTTGTTATAATTGTACTAATTTGTGTAAGATAGAGCAAAAATAGTCACTGTTGTAATTTTAGAGAGTTAGGTTAGTACAAATTAGGTGACAAGAATCATTGGATATTAGTTGACGTGAAATGTTTTCATTCTGAGTTCTTTATAATTTTTTTTTTATTTTTAAGATTTATTTATTTATTTAAAGAGAGTGTGCCAGCAGGGTTGCGGGGGAGCAGAGGGAGAGAATCCCACAGGCCCACTCCGTGTCCAGCGTGGAGCACGATGCAGGGCTGCGTCTCGTGACCCTGAGATCATGACCTGAGCTGAAATCAAGAGTCGAATACTTAACCAACTGAGCCACCCAGATGCCCCAGAGTTCTTTATTGTTTTAAAAAATAATTTTCTAATTTATTTTGTATTGTGCTTGTGCAGGCTGTTAGTTGATATCAGTGTCTTTAATGACCGCAATTTTCCTATTGCCTTTAGACTTTCAGAAAAAAGCTAGGTGATTGTGCTATACTTGTTTTTTCCTTTCTTTAAACATCTACTCGTTTGTATAAATGTAATTGGTAGAACATATGAAGTATATGAATAGTATCTGAGTACTGGGATATTTAATTTTCCTGATGCCCGTGGATCTACCAAAGGAAATTTTATTTTATGACCTATTTTAACTTACTGAAGAAAGTTGGTCTTTTGAAAGATAGTATATAAACTTACAACTTTACACTAATGGAAATACAAATAGTAATAGAAAAGTTTGTAGTACCAATAAGATTTCTAGTAATTGACTTCATCACGTAATTTTTCATTACTGTGTAAACCAGGCTGAGATGATGAATGTGGCTCTGCTTATGACATACTGCAGATCTTTAGGATAAAAGGCCAAATCAAGTTGATACAATATTTGCTCTTTGCTATTCTTGGTTTACAGCTCTATCTATGTGGCCGGCAGTCTATGCTTACAGAAAAAGGCAGCATTAGGGGTGCCTGGGTGGCTCAGTTAGTTCAGCATCTGACTCTTGATTTCAGCTCAGGTCATGATCTCTGAGTTATGAGATCGAGCTCCTCCTTGGGTTCTGTGCTCAGTGGGGAATCTGCTTGAGTGCTCTCTCGCTCTCTTCCCCTCCCCCTACTCACTTACACACGCATGCACGTTCTCTCAAATAAATAAATCTTGAAAAAAAGATAGCATTATTAAGCAAGAAGGATGTGGCTTTATAGAAATTGTGAAAGGCAGTCATGCAAATGAACATATACCAAGGGCTAAAAAAATCAGTCTAGGAATATAGAAGTCAGATCTTAGACTTTGAACAATTTATTTATTTACTTTTATCGATTTGTGTCTTTGAGAGAGAGTGTGCATGCATACAGGGTGTCTGGGAGGGGCAGAGGGAGAGGGAAAGAAAGTCCTAAGCAGACTGTGCACTGGAGTGTGGAGCTTGATGTGGGGCTTGATCTGATGACCCTGAGATCATGACCTGAGCTGAAACCAAGAGTCTGATGCTTAACTGAGTGGGCCACCCAGGCACCCCAGACTTTGAACTATTTAAATATAAGTTACCTATTCATTCTGTTTCTTTTGGACCTGGGAATTTATGATCATAACTGCTGCTGAATGGTACTCTTTAGGCTTTGTGAAATGAGATATAGAAGAAAAGAAAGAAGACATTGGGCACTTTAACGGAAGTCAAGCTAATCTTAGAAAATATATTAGAAATACCTTAAGTAGTGTGCTGGGCAGGAGAGAGACACTGATTTGGTAATATCACAACAGTGGTAGTCAGCCTCTAAATAAAGATAAGAAAATAGGATCTTTGAGGGTTAATTTGGCTGCAAGCAAGAAACAAAAAAGCTTACCATATTAGCTTAAATAAGAAAGGGGTTTATTTGTCTCATACAACAAGAAGTTGAGTGAGGAAGACAGGACAAGGGTTGATACAGAGCTCAATGATGTCATCAAAGCCTTTGGTTCCTGGTTTGGGGTGTGAAAGGGAAAGGGTTGATAAATAAGTGAATGAATGAGTGCATGCCAGTTTTGGAAAAGTTTCCTAGAAGTTCTATCTAGAGGTAGTCATTTTTATGTCTTATAGACCAGAACTCGGTCACAGGACTATCCTTAGCTTCAGAGAAATCTGGGTAGGTGACTCTTAGCTTTCTAGTTCTCATTGTGGATGAAGGTGTGGAGGGGAGGTTTTTGGGTAGCTGGGTGAGAGGGTGTGCTACAATAGCATAGGTTTTGTTTGTTTTTGTTTGTGTGATTGTTTTGTGGGAAACACTGATGATAGATACCACATGCAAATGACTGCCTAGCCACTTGATTTGATTATTTTTTAACATACACAAGAGTAGAAGGAATACTATAATGAACCTCCATTACTCATTACTCATCTTAAAAAATTATCAGTATATTGTCTCATTTTTTTCATCTATACATTTCCATGCCATATTCTTTGCTGGTTATGCATGTATATATGTATGTATGTAATTTTTTACAGTTTTATTGACATAGTTTAAAATTTACCAATTGTTAAGTGTACCATTCAGTGACTTTCAGTAAATTTATAGAGTTGTGCGACTATCACATTTCTATCACCTCAACAAGTTTCTCTGTGCCTGGTTGCTGGCAACCCCCTTTCCCAGCCCCATTCCTGGGTAACTACTTAACCTGTTTTCTGTTCCTAGATTTGTCTGTGTGGATATTTCAAATACATGGAATCACACATTATGTTGTTTTTTTGTTCTGGTTTCTTTCCCTTAGCATAATGTTTTGAGTTTCATCCATATTATATTGTGTATCAGTATTTTATTCCTTTATGTTGCTGAATAGTATTCTCTTATAGAGATTATACTGCATGTTGTTTATACAGTGACAAAATGAGGGACATTTGGATTGTTTTCAGTTTTTTAGCCCTTTGTCCAGTACTGCTACCGACAAATTTTGTGTACAAATCTATGTGTAGATATATTTTTCCATTTCTCTTGGGTAGATCTTGAGGAGTGGAATTGCTGGGTCTTATGGTGAGTTTATGTTTTTAAGAAACTGCCAAGGGCACCTGGGTGGCTCAGTTGCTTAAGCGACTGCCTTCGGCTCAGGTCATGATCCTGGAGTCCCGGGATCGAGTCCCGCATCGGGCTCCCGGCTCCATGGGGAGTCTGCTTCTCCCTCTGATCTTCTCCCCTCTCATGTTCTCTCTCTCACTCTCTCTCTCAAATAAATAAATAAAATTTAAAAAAAAAAGAAAAAAAAAAAAGAAACTGCCAAACTGTTTTTCAAAATGACTGTACTGTTTTACATTCCCCAGCCATGTATGAAGTCTTTGGTTCTTACACAATTTCCCCAATTGTGTGAAATTTAAATTATAGCTGTTCTAGTATGTGTTTAGTGGTATGTCACTATAATGTTAATTTCCATTTCCTAATGGGTGATGATGTTGAGCTTGTTTTCATGTGCATATTCATATACTTTGGTGAAATGTTTATTAAAATCTGTCCAGTTTTGGTTGGGTTGTCTTATTATTGAGTTGTAAGAGTTCTGAATATATTCTGGATACAAATCGATTACATATGTGTTTTTGCAAATATTTTTCTCCCAGTCTGTGGCTTGTCCATGTTCTTAATGGTGTCATTTGAAGTACAAAAGTTGTTAGTTTTGATGAACTCTAATTTATCAATTTTTTCTCTCTCTCTTTTTTAAAGATTTTATTTATTTATTTGACAGAGAGAGAGAGAGAGAGAGAGAGATCACAAGTAGGCAGAGAGGCAGGCAGAGAGAGAGGGGGAAGCAGACTCCACGCTGAGCAGAGAGCCTGATGCGGGGCTGGATCCCAGGACCCTGAGATCATGACCTGAGCTGAAGGCAGAGGCTTTAACCCACTGAGCCACCCAGGTGCCCCAATTTTTTTTTTCTTTTTTTGAATCATACTATTTTTGTCATATCTAAGAACTCTTAGATTAACCCAAAGTATCCTGTGTTCTTCTCTGTAAGTTTTGGTCTTACATTTAGGTCTGTGATCCATTTTCGGTTAGTTTTTGTATACAGTGTGAAGTAACAGTCTAAATTCATCTTTTGGCACATGAATATCCAATAGTCAGTCTAGCTAAAAGTTTGATATTGTTGATTTTCTCAAAAGACTAACCTGGTTGGGGTGCCTGGGTGGCTCGGTTGGTTAAGTGTCTCACTTTGGCTGTCAATTAAGCATCTGACTTCGTCCCAGATCATGATCTCAGGGTCCTGGGATAGAGCCCCACATCGGGCTCCATGCTCAGGGGGGAGTCTGCTTCTTCCTCTGCCCCTCTCCCTCCGTGTTCTTCTTCTCTATCTCTTAAAAACAAAAACAAAAACAAAAAACAAAACTAACCTGGTTTTGTTGCTTTTTCTGTTTTCTGTTTCATTTTTCTCTATTTCATTTTATTGATTTCTACCCTAAACTTCATTTCCTTCCTTTTGCTCTCTCTGGATTTACTTTGCTGTTTATCTAATTATTTAATTCCTTAAAGTGGAAGCTTAGGTTACTGATTTGAGATATTTCTTCTCATCTAGTAGGCATTTACAACTCTTAATTTTTCTTTTAGCACTGCTTGAACCTCATCCCATAACTTTTTATGCTTTGTTTTTATTCAGTTCAATGCATTTTTAAATTTCTTTTGTGATTTTTCTGTGGACCCATTGGTTATTTAGAAAAATGTTCTTTAACAAATAATCCTAAAATTTGTATGGAAGCAGAAAAGATCCCGTATAGCCAGAGGAATGTTGAAAAAGAAAACCAAAGCCGGTGGCATCACAATTCTGGACTTCAAACTCGATTACAAAGCTGGGATCATCAAAACAGTATGGTACTGGCACAAAAACAGACACATAGATCAGTGGAGCAGAATAGAGACCAGAAATGGACCCTCAACTCTGTGGTCAACTAATCTTCAACAAAGCAGGAAAGAATGTCCAATGGAAAAAAGACAGTCTCTTCAGCAAATGGTGTTGGGAAAATTGGATAGCCACATGCAGAAGAATGAAACTGGACCATTTCCTTATACCACACACAAAAATAGACTCAAAATGGATGAAAAACCTAAATGTGAAACAGGAATCCATCAAAATCTTGAGGAGAACACAGGTAGCAACCTCTTCCACCTTAGCTGTAGCAACTTCTTCCTAGAAACATCGCCAAAGGCAAGGGAAGCAAGGGCAAAAATGAACTCTTGGGACTTCATCAAGATAAAAAAGTTTTGCACAGCAAAGGAAACAGTCAACAAAACCAAAAGACAACTGACAGAATGGGAGAAGGTATTTGCAAATGACGTATCAGATAAAGGGCTAGTATCCGAAATCTATAAAGAACTATCAAACTCAACACCCAAAGAACAAATAATCCAATCAAGAAATGGGCAGAAGACATGAACAGATATGTCTGCAAAGAAGACATCCAAATGGTCAACAGGCACATGAAAAAATGCTCAACATCACTCAGCATCAGGGAAATACAAATCAAAACCATAGTGAGATACCACCTTAGACCAGTCAAAATGGCTAAAATTAACAAGTCAGGAAATGACTGATGTTGGTGATGATGTGGAGAAAGGGGAACCCTCTTACACTGTTGGTGGGAATGCAGGCTGGTGGAGTATGGAGTCTGGAAAACAGTATGGAGGTTCCTCAAAAAGTTGAAAATAGAGCTACCCTATGACCCAGCAATTGCACTACTGGGTACTTACCCCAAAGATACAAATGTAGAGATCCAAAGGGGCACATGCACCTGAATGATTATAGCAACAGTATCTACAATAGCCAAATTACGGAAAGAGCCCAGATGTCCATCAAGAGATGAATGGGTAAAGAAGATGTGGTTTGTATATACAATAGAATATTAGTAGCCATCAAAAAAGGAAATCTTGCCATTTGCAACAACATGGATGGAACTAGAGAGTATTATGCTAAGCAAAATAAGTCAATCAGAGAAAGACAATTATCATATGATCTCATTGATATGAGGAATTTGAGAAATAAGACAGAGGATCATAGGGAAGAGAGGGAAAAATGAGACAAGATGAAACCAGAGAGGGAAATAAACCATAAGAGACTCTTAATCTCAGGAAACAAACTGAGGGTTGCTAGAATGGAGTGGGGTGGGAGGGATTGGGTGGCTGAGTAATGGACACGGGGGAGGGTATGTGCTATGGGGAGAGCTATGAATTGTATAAGACTGATGTATCACAGACCTGTATCCCTGAAACAAATAATAAATCAAATGTTAATTAAAAAAAGAAAAAAGAAAAAGGAAAAATGTTCTTTAATTTCCAAATATTTGTTGATTTCCTAAAGTTCCTTTTAGTGTTGATTTCTAGTTTACTTGTGGTCATGGTCAGAAAACATGTGTTCTATGATTTCAGTTCTTTTAAATTTATTGAGACCTGCTTTATTTCTTAGCATACAACCTGTCCTGGAGAATATTCCTTGTGTGCTCTAAAGGAATATATATTCTGTTGTCAAGTGGAATTTTATGTAAATTTTAGTTAGTTCAAGTTAGTTGTTAGTGATGTTTAAGTCTTTGGTATCTTTGCTGATTTTCTGTGTAGTTCCATCAATTATGGAGAATGAGGTATCGAAGCCTTCAGTTATTGTTGAATTTTCTATTTGTCCTTTCAGTTGTTAATGTTTATTTATTTTGGGGCTCTGTTGTCATGTGCGTGTATATTTATAGTGGGTATAGCTTCCTGATAAGTTGATGTTCTTAGCTTTATGAAATGGCCCTCCTTGACCTGAGTAGTATTTGTCTTAATGTCTATTTTGTATGATTTTAATATAGCCCACTGTTTAATAAAGACTACTCTAGGTCTCTTTTTGCATGGAACCTTTTCATTTTTTCTTTTTTGCGGGGGCAGCAAAGCAAGGTTTATTGACCGATAGCAAAGTGATAGCACAAAGGTCCCAGGGAGGGAGGAGACCTGAGATGGCTGCCACTTTCTTTTCAGTCTTTTGCTTTCATTTGTGTTATTGAATCTAAAGGGTATCTCTTACATCCACTATATAGTTCGATCTTTTTTTTTTTTTGCCCAGTTTCAAAATTGCTGTCATTGATTAGCATATTTAGTCTTTTTATATTTAAATATTCCATTTTGGTATACATTATATATTTTATATATTTTTTGTTCTTTTGTTTCTCCTTTATGTCATCTTTTGTATTACATATTTTTTATTGTACTATTTAAATTACCTTTTTATGTTTTTTAAGTTATATATATAATATTTAAAATGTATATATATAAAATATATATGTATATATATACATTTTAAAGATTTGTGTATTTTAGAGAGAGAGAGAGCTGGAAAGAGTGAGTAAGCTGGGGTGGGGAGGAGGGGCCAAGAGAGAGGGAGAGCAAGAATTTCAAGCAGACTCCCTGCTTAGGGCAAAGCCTGATGTAGGGCTGGAACTCACTATGCTGAGATCATGACCTGAGTGGAAATCAGGAGTTGGACACGTAACTGACTGAGCCACCCAGGTGCTCCTTAAGTTATATTCTCAATGATTGCTCTAGGCATTAAAATAATGCATTTTAACTTCTGACAACTTGGGGCGCCTTGGTGGCTCAGTGGGTTAAATCCTCTGCCTTCGGCCCAGGTCATAATCTCAGGGTCCTGGGATCAAGCCCTGCATGGGGTTTTCTGCTGGGCAGGGAGCCTGCTTCCCACTCTTTCTCTGCCTGCCTCTCTGCCTACTTGTGATCTCTCTCTCTCAGTCAGATAAAAAAATAGAATCTTTAAAAAAATAAAATTAATATTAAAAAAATAATTATGACAACTTACTTGAAGTTAATATTAACTTAATTCCAGTAAAATATGGAAACTTCGCTCCATAAAGCTCTATTCACTTCTCCTTTTTTGTGTTCTTATATGTATTTCTCAACTATATTACAAACCCAACAATATAGTATTATGATTTGATGTCTTTTAAAGAGAATAAAAGAAAAGAACATGTATTTATATAGTCTTTTATCTTTACCCTCATGTTTACCTTTTTTTGGTGTTCTTTATTTGTTCAGGTGGATTTGAATTACTATATGTCGTCACCTTGAAGGATTTCCTGTAGTTTGTTTTTTTGTGTGTATAAGGTGGGTTTACTAGCAACAGATTATCTTAGTCTTTGGAAGTGTTTTTGTTTGCCCTTCATCTTTAAAGAATAGTTTTTCTGGGCATATAGAATCATTGACTAACTGTTTCTTTTAACATTTTGAACTTATCATTTCAGTGCCTTTTGTTTTTCATTATTCTTTATGAGAAGTTGTTTGTTACTTTTACTGTAGTTCTGGGATAGAAGTCTTTTTCTGTTGCTGCCTTCCGAATTTAGCCTTTGTCTTTCAGTAGTGTCACTCAAGATGTAGATCTCTTTCTGTTTATCCATTTAGGGTTTAATTTATCTTGTATTGGTAGATTATTATTTTTCATCAAAGTTTGAAAGTTTTCTGCCTCATCTTTCAAATATTTTTTTTCAGCTTTTTTCTCTCTCATGTCTGGTAAATGTAAGTTGGTATGCTTGATATTATCTTTATAGCTCTTTGATTCTCTTTACTGTTAATGAGGGCTTTTTTCCCTGTGATTTTCATTTTGGGTGGTTTCTATTGATCTTTAGGTTCATTTATTCATCTTTCTCAAACCTGTTGAATTTCGTTACTGTGCTTTTCAAGTTATGATTTTCATCTGGTTCTGTTTTTAAAATTGAGATTCACATAAGATAAAATTGACCGTTTTAAAGTATAAAGTTTAGTTTTTAGTGTATTCACAGGGTTATGCCACCATTTTCACTGTCTAATTCCAGAACATTTTCATCACCCCATAAAGAAATCTTGCCCATTAGCACTTACTCCTCCTTCCCCACTTGCCCTAACTCCTAGCAACCACTAGTATATTTTCTGTCTTGATGGATTTGCTTATTCTGACATTATGCGAAGTATGTGGCCTTTTGCATCTGGCTTCTTTCACCTAGCTTAATGTTTTCAAGGTTCATCCATGTTGTAGCATGTGTCAGTGCTTCATTCCTTTTTATGGCTAAGTAATATTCCATTAGGTGGATATGAATATGCCACATTTTGTTTATCTATGAATGAGTTGATAAATATTTGAATTATCTCCACTTTTGGCTCTTATGAATAGTGTTTCATTTGGTTCTTTTTTATAATTTGTATTTATTTATATTTGCTATTTCATGAATCATAGACATCATACTTTAAAAAAATTCTTTAATCACAACTTCCTTGAATTATTTAACATATTTATAAATAGCTGCTTTAAAGACTTGGCCTTTTAAAGTTCAGTATCTTTGCCGGCTCAGAGTGCCTATTGATTGCTTCCCTTCTCTACCCCCTGTGTATGAAGCACACACTTTCTTATTTCTCATGATTTTTTTTTGCTGAAAACTGAAAGTTTTGGTTAATACAGCAGATCGGAGTTCTGATTTTGCCCTGAGGGTTGTTAGCATTGTTTTGTTAGTGTGGTTATTAAAGTGTCTGTACTGAATCTTTGGAGTCTGTTTAATGGGCAGTAATTGCTGATATCTCTGCTCAGTTTTTAATTTTTATTATATTTTTAAACCTCCTAGCTAGGGATTAGTCCTGTATCAGCCTAGCTTAGTGGTCAGCAAGTGATTGGTCTTTGCTTGATTTTAAACACTTTGTTTGGGGCACCTGGGTGGCTCAGTCGTTAAGCGTCTGCCTTTGGCTCAGGTCATGATCCCAGGGTCGTGGGACTGAGGCCCTCATTGGGCTCCCTGCTCAGCAGGAAGCCTGCTTCTCCCTCTCCCACTGCCCCTATTTATGTTCCCTCTTTCGCTGTCTCTCTCTCTGTCAAATAAATAAAATCTTAAAAAAAAAAAACAAACCTAAACACTTTGTTCCATTATATGCTGCTTCCACATGCTGATGATTCTTGGTGTATCTTCACAGTTCAAGCAGTTTTTGAGTTTGCCCTGGCTTTTGCTTTCCTCTGGGATCTCTGTGTGTGCATCATCATCGTTTGGCAGGGAATTGCAGATAGCTCGATTGCTCTCTGATCTCTCCTGCATGGATGGGTAGAGAGCATATTAAGAACCCATATGGCTGTGTATTTTCTGTATCTCCCTGCGAAATGTCTGGCTAATATGCTGGTTCTTTGCTTGCTGCAACTTCATGTTTGCTGAGCCACTGTGTGTTGGCACTGAGCTCACTACTATTACTGGTAATGCTCTTTGGGGTGGACTTTTTCTGTCGTCAGTCCAAATCGTGCCAGCCTCCTCTGCAAGTGAATCTGCCGAATTTCAAGGCTTGCCTTGCCCTTGTATAATTACCATGGCAACCCAGCTAGGACGGAAGGTGGGAGCAACCCCAGGCAAGAATGCCACAGACTCCCACAATTCTTACCTGTGGTTTTACGGTTTTTCATGGAAAACCACTTCTTCATTTGTTTTATATTTTTGGTCAATTTCCAGAGCCCTCAAATGGTTGTCCTGACAGTTTTCTTTAGTTAGTGCCTTTTGGGGAGAGCATTTGCTAATCTACTTATTCCATCATACCTGAACCCTCCAGATTGACAGTTCATTAATAAAAGACTGAGATGCTGTGTAATAAGAGTTTCTGTCTGCTGCGTAGTGAAGAACACCAAATGGTTAATGTTTTTTGTCTAGAGATCAAAATAGCAATTAATCTAGAGATTTAATGTGGAGATTAAAATAGAATTGTGACCTATTTTTCTACTACTTCTCTCGAGTTACTATGGAACAGTTTTTATTATTTTGTTTAATTAAAGATTTAGTCTGTATTACTTTGTATAATATCATTTGTTAGGTTAGGTAAATAAAATTTCTCTGGGATTCTGAGCCAAAACATTTTTGCATTCTTTAGTATTCTGTTTTTATTTTATCTTGTAAACAGATCTTATATCAGCTAATATTATTAACAAATAAAAATTTATTGAGTGGTTATGTTGTTCTGAACATTTCACATGTATGAAATCTTTTAGTCCTAACAATTTATTGAGTTATAGATAATATTTCCATTTTATAGATAGGTAACTTAAAGTTATACATCTCGTGGTTCAGAGGTAGTTAATAGTTGAAAGATACTTTTTATTAAGTGAGATTATAAATCAGTTTTGTCTATTAAAATTCTTGAGATTATTTGTTGATTTTCTTTTTTTTTCTTTTTCTTTTAAAATTTTACTTATTTGTTTATTTGACAGAGAGAGAGAGAGAGCGATCGTGCTATCACAAGTAGGCAGAGAGGCAGGCAGAGAGAGAGGGAGAAGCAGGCTCCCGGCCGAGTGGAGAGCCCGATGCGGGGCTCGATCCCAGGACCCTGGGATCATGACCCGGGCAGAAGGCAGAGGCCTCAACCCACTGAGCCACCCAGACGCCCCTATTTGTTGATTTTCTTAAGATTTAATTTGGATGGCTTAGTCTGAAATAGATACTCTTCTTTTTTAGAGAAAAATTCAAATATAAACTGTGATTTGAATATTTTAACAAACAAATAGTACAAAATAATATCAATTCTTGCCTCTAAAGAGAGTAATTGTGGGACCCTGGGTGGCTCAGCCAGTTAAGAGGCTGCCCTTGGCTCAGGTTGTGATCCTAAGGTCCTGGAATCGAGTCTCCCATTGGGCTTCTTGCTCAGTGGGGAGCCTGCTTCTCCCTCTGCCTACCACTCCCCCTGCTTATGCTCTCAATCTCTCTCTCTCCCTCTGATTAAAAAAATAATAAATAATAGTAAAGAGAATAATTGTTTTAAAGTTTCAGTTCACTTAACACTCTGGGAGTGAAAAGTTGGTAATTTGAGAGGGACCATTTAAAATTTCTCCTTAAAGATAAGTGGGCAGGGATACTTTGGATTACGTAAAGAGAGTTGTTGAGTTCTTTGTCCTGAAGGAGAGAGGAAATAGGGGTCTTACATTTCTCTTGGGTTTTGCTATCCTGGTGGTAATGTTTGGGGGCATGGCACTATTGGTGGAAGGTAGAAGGAAAGGTGTTAAGGACCAGAAGAGCTACTCTTTTAGTTATAATTATTTAAGGATTATAAGCCCTCAAATCCATGATTGGAGAATCTGCGAAACCACAGCACGAAGTCGCAGCACCACCACTTACCTGATTAAGTTCCATTCTCTAGTTGCACATAGAGTAGGAGAAAACAGCCTTTTGAGGGTTGAATTTGGAAACCTAAATAAAGAGTTAAAATAATGATCACATGGACAAATTAATTTTATATTCATTAAAAATAATAGAAATATTTTAAATTTGCTTAGTTTTACATATATCATTATGTCTAAGTGGTTTTCAATTTAAGGTACTTCTGGAATCACTGAGGTGCTGTGTAATATATTGATTGTAGTTTTTAATTTGATAAAATTAAATGACTTCTAATGGAGTCTCATCATTTATCACTAATTAGAATGACCAGTCATTAAGGATACAGAGCAATAAATAGTCTTTAGTTGGTGAGCGATTCTTTTTTTCCCCCTGCATTTTTTAAATGAATATTTTTGAAAGATTTTTTAAAAAAAATTATGCTTTTATAACAAGCCACATGATATTATAAGCATAATATTCCTTTTGAATATTGATAGGCTAAATATAGATTTTAATAATAGATTATTTTTTAGAGCAGTTTACAGAAAAATTGTGCAGAAAGTATAGTGCTTTCAGGGGTGCCTGGGTGGCACAGTCGGTTAAGCTTCTGAGTCATGATTTCAACTCAGGTCATGATCTCAGGGTCGTGAGATCCAGCCTGGTGTCGGGCTCTGCGCTCAGTGCGGAGTCTGCTTAAGTTTCTCCCTCTGCCCCTTCTGCCTGTGTGCACGTGTGTGCACTCTCTCTCTCTCTCTCTCTCTCTCAAATAAATAAATAAATCTTAAAAAAAAAAAAAAGGTCCGTATAGTGCCTTTCTGGGTGTTCCCTTTCCCCTTCACAGAGATTTTCCCGTTATTAACACCGTGCATTGGTGTGGTACATTTGTCACAATTGATGAATCAATAGTGATATTCCTATTGATTTTTAAAAAGCAATTATCTAGTTTAACAGATACGTAGTTTCTGTAATCCTTACACATACTCAGTTGAGAGAAATATCGTTCGTTTATTCCTTATTTTTAAAAGACTCTTATTAACAATGAAACACAATTCCTCTCCTCTTTTTAGGGCGGAATAATTAATGATGGTTCTGAATTGATTGGTCCTGCTGAAGCTTATTCGGATTCCCTTGTTGATAGCTTTCCTGAGTGTAGTACAGAAGGTAGGATATTTGGATTTTTTCATTTCACGGTTTTGCTTACAGTCTATAAACCATATTTGAATTGCGAAAGAATAGATGGCTATAGGAATTTGACAGTATTTCACCAATTCTAAGATACGTTTTTTCTCTGCATTTAGTATCACTAATATCATGCATTAATATGCATGATATTGGGTCGATGATATCTTGCATTTAATTGACAGTTTTTTTTCTTCCTTAGTGATATATAATGATTTATTCTACAATTAATGGCGTATTTCTCTTGGGTTTTGCTATCCTGGTGGTAATGTTTGGGGGCATGGCACTATTGGTGGAAGGTAGAAGGAAAGGTGTTAAGGACCAGAAGAGCTACTCTTTTAGTTATAATTATTTAAGGATTATAAGCCCTCATATCCATGATTGGAGAATCTGCGAAACCAGATTCTCCAGTTCGGATTCAAATCCGAATCTGATTTCGGATCGGATTCAAATCCGATCATTCGGATGAATGATTCAAATCATTGAATGAATGATTCATTCAAATGAATCATTGATGAACTGTGGTATAATGAATGTTCAGTAGTTGTATTGCCTAGTGTTAAGAATATTTTGCTAAAGTTTATTTAGCAGCATCTGACTTTTAGACAATTAATTTCAAGACTGGCTTTAAAAGTTTAGTCATGTTCCCAGAAAGAATAAACCTAGGGCAGTTTTAGTGTTTTTAGTATGTTTTATAATAACATGAGTTTAAACCAAAGCAGTTTTTGAAATTTTAATCACTTTAATTCAAGAATGCTTAATCTCTTGTTTTATTCCTCTATTAAGCCATCCTTGAATTTTTATGAAGATTTAAAATACATACATTTTGGTCTTTAAATTTCCTAAGGTAGTTTTCTTCCAGGGAGGATTTTGGAATTAAGAAAAGGAGATTTGGAGACAGGGAGGGTTAGTCTTTCAAAATAAGTAGTTAGATTTGTTTGAGGAGGCTTAGGTTTGTTTTACATAAAAGTAAAACCATAGACTAGATATTTCTTGATCTCCTTAATGGATAACGTTTATGATAGAGGAGGATGCTGAATATGGGAGGTAGCCATAATCTCTTTTCAGTGATGTTTTTTGTAGGGCTGTGTACTGATGTCATTTTTCAACAGACACATTGATGTAGATTTATTGCAGTGAATTCCCATCTTAATTTGATAGGAGCAGCAAGTTCCTATCCATCGTGTAGGCTGGAGCATTTAAAATTTGGTTTTCAGTTGCCTTGTTAGTGTAGTAGGTAGCATGTCAGTCTCATAAAAATTGTTTTTCTTTTGTTGCCACCACTTGAGAAGTGATTAGCTCTTCTTGTGTTTCATGGTGGCTCCCATTGACTTAAAAATAGAGTCCATTCATTTATAACTTTTCTGTGTAATGTATGGGGATCTCAGGCCCAGGGATTTTCATTAGGTCCTCATTATCTTTGACTGTATACTGAATCAGCCAAGGTCATAGGAAAGCACTGCTGACAGTAATTTTACTCTACAATCCAAATACCTGTTCTTTGTAACCTATTTTGGTCTGTGGATCCTTGCCAGGCTTTGAAAAATCTAGTCCCTGTTTGGGGTCCCAGGGTGATTCTGTTATTCGAGCTGGTTTCCTTGGTAGGTAACTTTATCTGGGATAACCTGATCTAGCTGTTGCCTCAGAGATACTCTTTTCTTGAGAAAGAGGGAGAGGGTATCTCTGCGTGTAGATGTGCTGATTTGGTGACATCAGTTGTGGACAAATAGAAAGCTTTGTAGGAGAATGTTCAATGAGGAGTACAATTCTTGGAAATGGTAGAATATTTTTTAGTTTTTCTCCTTTTGTGTTTTGTTACAGGAATCAAAGGTTGCATGATTTGGGGACGGCTGTATTCTTTTGATTTCTACAATAAGCCTTTTTTAGTAGGTGTGAGTCAGCTACGGTGGGAGAGGTGTGTTTCAGGAACCCACTTTAGGTCATCAGGAATGGGAATGGGAATGATACAGAGGTCTTTTGTCCTTTGTTATCTGGAAGAGAAGGGGAGGAGCATTATTATGAGGAATGTGTTTTCTTGGGATGGTGTTCTAAAATACAGAAAGCCATTCAGGGTAAAAATATGGCTGTGGTAAAAATGTGGCTAAAAAAAAGGAGATATTACGTAAAGCTAGGATGAGTTTGTAATTTATTGTTCAAACTGGGACACACACTTCTGAGAAGTAAAAAGGATGCTTAATTAGCACAGCGAGACCCGCGCATACGCCAGGACCACCTCTGGCACACTGGGATGGACGGTGTGGGCCACTCTACCTAAAGCACTTGTTTCAGGGTTTGTCTTTGAAGTTTCGAAAAGATGGGTTTTCCTTGGAAGGATTTATCTTTTAGGAATATGGTTTTATGAGAGAACCTGGGGACAAACTAGAAAAGACTTATGCTACTGAAAAGTAATACTGGCATTTTATCCTTTCCGTGCATAGTTCAGTTCTCCAACCGTATTACGATCTCTGAAACACGCTGTGATCCATGATGAATGCAAAATGTGGACCTAGAAAGTCTGTTAATGCTTCTGTGTTTTACCCTCTCCCTTTAAAAACCTTAATGCCTGGCTGATGAATCCTGCTGAAAGACACCTTGTTGACGAATACAGGTCAGAGTGTTGGCTCGCAAATTCATTGTTATATGAGAGGGGAAATGACTTTTAAATATCGTGAGATTATCTGGCATACAGGGTAAGTGGAAGATGTACTTTCCTACCAAAAGGTCTGCAAACCCCGAGACAGCCAAGGGAGAAGGCCTCTCCTAGCAAAAGAGCAGGAAAGCTGGCAGCTGGCCAAGCCCCACAGGTAATGCAGTGAAATGGAGGGTTGTAGATGTGGTGGCGAATGCTTGTGGTTTGGATTTCGAGCCAAAATGTGAGGAGGTGATTCACTTCATAACAACTCCTCTGAGTGTAGTATTTTAAATGGTGTTTCAAAGGTGTATTCATTTTTCATACTTGGGATTTAGTCTGCCAGTGAAATGAGCCAGAGGGGCAAATCTTAATATATAGTCTGTGTTTCAAGGTCCTTCAGTAGAGTTAGAATGACATGGCAAGTATATCACCTCTCAGAGAACAGATGTAGAGGCTAAGTGATCATTATTTTTATTAATACTATAAAAATGCAATCAACAGGTCTTAATTTACCTTGAAGGAAAGTTTTCTGAGGGAAACATAAGGAGCTGGATTAATGTTTTTTTGTTTTTTAAATTATCATTACTTGATAGTAATGGGATAGAGGAAAACCCCTTTAAGGTTTCATAAAACCAATAATTTGATAATTAACTGGTAAATATATTTTATCTAATATGAGCTTGAAAATTACAAAATTATTCAGTAGGTTTTTAGATAAAAAGTTAATATTGTTTTATGTTTTTAAAATGAAATGCTGGTCACTCTTTATCTCCTTTGTCCAGAGAAATTAAACTATATATATTTTTTAAAGATGAAAGAAGATTGACTTGATTGCTAACATCTTATTTCCTTTTTAAACTTGCATCTTTTCATTTGATTAAACTTAGCTATGAAGTTACTATGACATTTGTGTAAATCTGGCCATAATGGTGCATTGGAATTGAGCTTCTTGACATGTTTCTCTCATCTGTTGGCCTGTTTGAAGGATGTAGGTTGCTTTACTGCCATGCTGGCCTTGATATTGGAGCCTTTGATGTTGGTAGACTCTCATCTGGTAACCTGTGTCATTTCCTCTTCCTAATAGGTTACTTGACTTCCTTTGCAATTATAAGAGGGACATTTTCCAGGTGTATGCACCAAACAAGAGAAGATAATTAGGTGATCATAACCACAAATACAAATTGAGAGATCATCTTCTTATAAGTAGATATTAAGAGTGAATGTTCTTAAATGTCTCCTGGGGTAGCAGGATATCATTCTTCTTCGTCTTCGTCTTTTTTTTTTTTGGTAGTAAATTGTGGGTTAGAAGCTCTCTGGGGTTCAATTGTAGCAATTGTAAACATAAGGAAGAATCTATTTAGCTGTCTTGAATTAGCCATTTTAGAGTAAATGAGATATACATTTTGAGACTGGCATCCATTGCTGGTGTGTGTAAGGGATCTCTGAAATCACTTTCAGTTCAAGATTTGTGTTTTTATTTGATGGCGGGGTGATAATTCTTTCCATTAAGGAATGAAGAAACTGTATTAAATTAAATAACGTTGATTAGTTTTAAACTGTTGGAGGGACTAATTAGAAGGGTCTATAGTTATTTAAGTTTGAAGAAAATCTGTGTCAATGTACCATTATATTATTATTACATTTTTCTTTTTATTAGTGTTATTTTTGTTTAGTTGACTTAAAGTCGATGCTTTGAGGGAGGATCATTTTAAAAAGGCATATTCTTCAGTTGATTGGCTACTTAATAGCCTGATCTATTTTTCAGTTGAACTTAAATACTGTGCACTGCATAAAAATGATACAAGAAGACAAAATATAGAAAGCCTAATTAAAAGTGATTTAAAGTAGAATTTAGTGCGAACATCCACTAGGTGGAGCCATGAGAACTCTAAATCTTATTACTGGGATGATTCTAGGCCCTCCTGTATTATGAGTATTCACTTTGAAGTTCCTTTTTCTCTTAAGTGCTTATCTACTTATGTTATTTTGTCCTTTATTAGTTGAATTTTCTTTGGTGAGGGAGCTTAAAATAAACAGGGAAAGAAGAATAGATCATTATTCTCAAGAAAAACACAAATGAGAATGTATCATTGTATGTGTGCATGTAAAACAAATGATATAAATTATAAATACTGACTCTTAAGAACCCCAGGGCTATTGAGGATAATGTTAGCTATTAGGATGCTAGGGATTGAGTGGGGAAAATTTTAAAAATTCATGATATGTCATGGGAGGTGTTTTAGAGTAGAAGGAACATTAAGAATGATACAGATAAATTTAAAAATTTGTGGAATTTCAGAGAAGTAAAGCGATGTGCCTAAGGCAGTCCAGGCATTCTAGGTAGTCAGCAGCAATTATAGAAGTATATTTTGGAAGAAGATATTTAATTTTATGGAGAAGGAGGCAGTGAGAATACATATTTAGTATAGAAAGCTCAGCGTGAGCTACTTGTATGCTGGTAGCAGGTTTGATTTACAGAGAAGATTATGGGGAATAGCAACATAAAAAGTTCATTAGGTAGAAAGGGAAGCCAACTCATAGATCTTTGTTGTTCATGGTAAGATAGCAGTATTACGGTTTGTAATTTTGATTGATGTGTTGTTTTCTGAGGTTATTCTGTTTTTCACCAAATATGCAGTAAATATACTGGTGCTCTTTTCATAAATTTTCAAGGGTGAAGCAAAGACTTGTCCCTAGGACATTATAAAAATATGAAACATCAAAGGTCCGGCACTTTTTTATAACAGTAGCTATTTCTAAAATGATAAGTTGGTAATCAAGTATGGGAGTCTGAATTGGCATCAAGTCTTAGATTTAGATATTCACCTAAAATCATATTAATATGGGCTTGTTTCTTAACGGAGATTGATATGTATGTCTTCTGTCTCAGGGTGACCTTTGTTCTGCTGGCTAGATATTTTGCTTTGTGTGTGAAGCATGAGTCATTGCTACTAGGCAAAGTAGAAATTCCCTTTCGTTGAGTGAACCTCAGTGCTCAGTGAAAGCTATCAGCTAATAATAATGAGGCCATGTATTTTATATATAGTTGACCATGAGAGACCACCTGTTGTTCTAAAGGAAACTGATCTCTTTTTGCAGATGGTCTTCAAATACGGATTTCTGATAGTTTATAGTATAAAGATTTATTCTATAGCAACTCCACCTTTTCCCCTGGTGCCTGTCTTTCAGAGGTGGTGTCCTAGACAGATTTCACTAGACTGCCCTACTCTGAGCAGTTCAAAGCACAGAAGGTGAGGGTAGGTAGGTGAACTGGGATGCTATAGAAACCCCTCATGTCTGTAGCTGCTTTTTAACCGGTCACCTGGGGCCCTCTAATAGCCCTGAGACTTAAATCTCTGTGATATGAACCTGGAGGCAGAACGCTTTCATAGAACCTTTGACTCTTCCCCCTCCCATCTCTTCCCCAAAAGGCTGAGGTTTTTGTCTTGATGGTGTTGGTGAAGCATGTACCTTTTACTCTCATGATGGCTCCAGAGGGCCCCTTTAAACATGGATTGACTTCAGGTTGGTTTAACTTTTGACAAAGAGTCTCTGACTTGTCAATTGTTGCCCTGCCTTCTCTACAGTGTTCTTCCTACTCACCCTAACGGAGAACCTCTTACTTGTTGGCTGCTCTCTGTATCTTATTAACTTTCTTTCTGGGTTTTAGGAAGCTAATTTCCACTTCATGTGATATTTATATGGAACTTTGCATAAAATAGGTTGAATGACAGGACTGTGATTTCAAGGAGTTGAGCACGCACTTTATTAAGTAGATGTATTAAGGTTATAAGGTGAACAAACTAGGTACTGAGTGTGTGTGTGTGTGTGTGCGTGCGCATGTGTGCATGTAAGTAAATGGTTCCTTGCTGCGGTGGTGAAAGGGGAGTGTTCTCAAGTTGGTTGGGGAATACTTCATTGAGAAGAAGGGGATTTAGAAGTTGCTTAAATGTAGAAGGAAAGGTTTTAGAGAGTACTAGAAGATGATTAGTTGCAGTGTATAGTTGCGATATGATAGAGTTAGGTTTTTTGGATCTGGTAGTGCATCTTAAGAGGAGAATTAAAGGAAGAATAGGCAAGGAAGAAGTGTCAGGGGTTAGTCTACTTCAAACAGATCTGTCTATAATCACTTCTTTCTTCTCTAAGTTAGGAATTCTTGGCACTGGCTGCTGGATGATTCATACAGGCCTATATTTCATATATTATGTCTGTATAACATAGATTTATTCACAAACAAATTCCCAGTTTTAGCCCTCACTGCATCTCCTTTGATATCCTTCAGATACCGAGGCTTAAGAGCTTGCCATCCTAAAGGAATGTGGTAAGAGTCCCCTGTAATCCTACCACACAGGGAAAATTACTGTCAATGTTTGATATACTTCTCTAGCCTTTTTCCCTGTTTTCATTTTAAAATTAGAATTATAGTATATGTATATATATTTATACACACACACACACACACACACACACTGCTTTACAGTTTGTCGATTTTGCATAATAGATAATAAACACTTTAGCATTAAGCATTCTTCTATAACATAATTTTTAATAGCTGTATACTATTTTCTCAAAGGGATGTGCCGTAATCTCCTATTGTTAGGAATTTGTTATTTCCAAATTTTCACTAATTTTTGTGATGGATATTCTCATGTATAGATCTTTTATCTTTCTGATTGTTTTTGATTTAAATTGCTGAATTTCTGGGTCAAAGATATAAGCATTTTTTGCATCTGATTTGTATTGCCAAATTGTCCTCTAAAAAGATTAAATCAGAAGTCTTTTTGCTTCCCTTTGCTTCTCCTAGTTGGACTAGAAAAATTCCTCATCCCAACCGGCTAGTTTTTGTTTCCTCACTTTGAAAGATTCTTCATTTAGAATTAGGTAGAATTTGAAAAAGAAACAACTTTAATATTATTATTATTTTTTACTTGGTTTCATTATCTAACTTTCTTCCTAGGCATTTTGATGGTCTTATTCTTCTGATCTAATTTTATTTAATCATGATTTCCTTTGCTAACAAAATACGATTAGAAAGGTAAGAGAGGAAATAAGACTATGTCACTAGATTTTTGTGGTCAAAAGCCAAGAAACTGAGTACACATAATTTTACCCCTTTGCCCTTTGGTATTATTGTTCTTATTAGAAAGGAAAATCAGGCAAAACATGAAACAGTACAATGTGATAGATGATGTGAAGGTTAAGACATCAGAGAACAGGCAAAGATCTATAACAGCATTTCCTTTCTTTTATGATTAGCTGTATAAACCAGAACTTATTTTTTAAACTTTGTCTATTTGTTTATTAATATTAATGGGCCAGGTTATATCAAGCCCCCATTTAAGGAAATACATATACATTGAAATATATAAAATATCTGTAGATCATTTTTAAAAATCTCTTATGAAGCTTATATATTTCTCAGAACAGTGGATAAATAATTTTGTAGATTGCTGTAAAAGATTTTGATTTTGAAGTGCTGTCTGTACAGTTGAAATGTCAGAGCGTGAAAAGATTTCCACTAGGTCCAATGAATCTCATCTCAGATTGTGAATTTAATGAAGTCTTTTGCTTTTAGGGAACAAAATGAGTTCTTTATGGGTATTCTAAGGATTTGAGAAAAACCCCTGAAAACAGGATATATTTACAGGGTGCCAAAGTAGTGTCCGAAGCTGATTTGAAATTTGAGTTTAGCTGCCAGTAACGTGTTTTTACCCTAACTTATTTTATTTGATACGAAGTAAGCAATTTGAGTCTATAATAAGGGTTGATCAACTATGGCCTGTGGGCCAAATCCGACCTGCCACCTGTTTGTATATGACATACTAGCTAAGAATGGTTTTTACATTTTAAAATGGTTGAAAAAATTCAAAAGAATATTATTTTGTGGCATGTGAAAGGTATATGGAATTTAAATTTCAGCATCCATAAATAAAGTGTTACTGAAACATAGCCATACTTATTTGTGTATTACCTGTGGCTGCTTCTGTACTATAAGAGCAGGGTTGATTAGTTGTGACATAGATCATATGGCTCACAAAGCCTGAAATACTCTCTAGCCCTCAGAAGGAAGGTTTGCTGATCCCTGATCTAGAATTGTATAGTCTAACCCACCTTTAAGTTTGTCCTTGTATATGTTCCGGAGGAAATAATTTTCCTTTCAGTATATTTTCTTTCCTGAGAAACTTGAAAGTCAATATTCATTGGTGATACAGACCCCAAACTTAATTTTTACATAGCTTTGTTGTCAATCTTATTGAATGATGTAGGTCAGTGGCTCTCAAAGTATGGTCTTCAGGTGCCTGGGTATTGCAGAGATCTTTTCAGGGGGTCCCCAAGGCAGAAACTATTTTTATAATAGTCTAGGAAATTATTTGCCTTTTTTACCATGTTGACATTTGCACTAATGATGCAGAAGCAATGGTAGGTGAAACTGCTGTTTCACTCCTGTCTGAGCACGAGGCAGGACTGGGACAGCGGACTGTAACAGGAAACCTTGCATGGACTGGCAGTAATGCCAGTGCTAATTTTGCCTAAGAATGCCCTTGATAAAGCAGTAGAAAGTATTCATTTTTATCAAAGCTCAGCCTTTGGGTACATGTCTTCTTGATACTCTGTGTGGTAAAATGGAAGTATGCATCAAACACTTCTGCATACGGAATTGCTGTGGTGGTCCGGAGGAGAAGCACTCGTTTGAGGCATGAGCTAGCTGCTTTTCTCTTGGGACACCATTTTGCTTGAAAGAATCATTGACAGACAAATTCTCATTATTTCAGGCTTGGATATTTGGTGAATACTTTTTCAAAAGCAAACGAAGTGAGCTGACGCTTTAGGGAAAACAACTGACAGTATTTGTTGCCAGTGGTAAAATGTGAGTTTTCAATTCCAAATTCGAATTTTGGAGAACTCGGTGTTCCTTTTCGTTTTGTTTTGTTTTTTATCTTTACACCCAGCGTGGTGTTCAAAATCACAAGCTCTACCAACTGAGCCAGCCAGGTGCCTGAATTTTGAAGAACTCGTATCTGCTACTTTGAGCTTGACAGTTTCCCAGTATCTAAAGAAAATATTCTGACGAGATTGATGATGATAGTAACAAATGTGATTTTGGGGGAAATACTGTGATAATGAAATTTGTCAGTATTTGGAAGAGGGGTATAACTCAGGGAACCACTACTTTCAAAATGTCCACTATGTGATATTACAAACTCAGGCAAGGATAAAAGAGCCATTCGGTGTGCAAGACAGAACAAGGGATTCAAATGTAACAGAAACAGAAATTTCACTGAGAAGAATTTATATTCTACTTGGCAACTAAGCTTTAAGAAACTACCACTTGTCAAGTTTTGGTGTAGTATCAGAAAATAATATCTGTAAATATTCAAAAAGGCTACCAAAATATTCACCCCTTTTTCATTATATATCTATGTCAGATTTTCCTCAAGTCTTTCAACCAAAACAACATGACAACAGATTGAGTGCAGGATCTAGTGAAAATCTAGTCACCTTCTGTTAAAAAGACTTAAAACAGTGTCATTTCTCTCACTAAATACTTTTTTGGAGAATATAGTTTTTTTTTTTTAAAGATTTTATTTATTCATATGAGAGAGAGCAAGAGTGCATGAGTTGGCAGAAGGAGAGGGTGAAGGAGAGGGAAAGGGAGAAGCAAGCTCCCCACGGAGCAGGAAGCCTGATGTGGAGCTTGATGCCAGGACCCAGAGATCACGACCTGAGCTGGAGATCACGACCTGAGCTGAAGGCAGACGCTTAACCGACTGAGCCACCCAGATGCCCCTTGAATAAATTATTATTACTATTATTATTTTTAAAGATTTTGTTTATCTGAGAGAGAGAGCAAGAGAGAGAGCCATCAAGCGAGCAGGAGCAGTGGGGAGGGGCAAAGGGAGAAGGAGAAGCAGACACCCTGCTGAGCAGGGATCCCAAAGTGGGGCTCGATCCCAGCATCCTGGGATCATGACCTGAGCTGAAGACAGACGCTTAACCATCCAGGTGCCCCTAGAGTAAACTATTTTTAATAAAAATTATGTTAGCGTGTAGTGGGTTTTAATGTTTAATTAAAAAAAATTTAGCCTATTTAAATATTGAGTTTGGAAAATATTTACAGGTATAATCCACAAAAACAAAGTTTTTTTTTTTTTTAAAGATTTTAATTTATTCATTAGAGAGAAAGAGAGAGAGCACACAAGTAGGCAGAGAGAGGCAGGCAGAGGGAGAGGGAGAAGCAGACTTCCTGCTGAGCAGGGAGCCTGATGCGGGGCTTGATCCCTGGACTCCAGGATCGTGACTTGAGTGGAAGGCAGACGCTTAACCGAATGAGCCACCCAGGTGCCCCCAAAACAAAAGTTTTTTGAGGCTCTCAATTATTTTAAGAAGGGAAAGGGGGTCCTAAGACCTCATGCTCATTTACCATGAAGTCAGTTCTATGAAATGGGAAAAATAATTTTCATTGCTGAATATTTCAATACCACCTGTTTATTCATTTTCTGTCAGAAAACTAAGAGGCGAATATATAGACCAAAGATCTCTCCAAAACCTTGTGGAAGAGATTGAAACAAAGATTTCTAAAAATTTAGTCCTTTAAAAAAAGAAAAAAGCCACAACTAAATGGCATACATTTTCCAGATATGATTATCTAAAAGCATACCTCTGTGAGGGTACATTGTATAATAGTTAAATAATGATTATATGATTGCTATAATAGTTGTAATTGAATGATGTCTATTATGCTTTATATGCATTAACTCTGTTCCTCATTTAAAGTTCTGCATAATAAGTAATATTATTAAGTGACTCACCTTTGGTCACATAGTAAGTTTTAAGAGCGGAGATCTAAGCACTTGTTTTTGTCCTACCCTGAAACTCTTATTCTTTTCCTTTTATCATAATGATGAGGTTATAAGATCTTGTGGTAAAGATCTTAGATCTTCTTTTTGACATCAGGACTAGATAAAGACTTGCCTTCAGTTTTATGTGAAAATTAAGGCAAAGGATATTGGCTTCTAGAGCTTACATTGAGTGCAGAAATGAGTGAAGTAAGCAGAAACAAATTGCCAGGCACCAGTCTCTCTATCAGGTGGTGACAGTCTTCCTGATCGACTAGGATAGTACGAACAAATGAATAGTTAGCATGATTTGTATTCTTTTTGGCTGATTCTTAATTTAATATCTATTTACTACTGTGATCATATTTCTAGGTTTCTCCAGTGACAGTGATCTGGTATCTCTTACTGTTGACGTGGATTCTCTTGCTGAGTTAGATGATGGAATGGCTTCCAATCAAAATTCTCCCATTAGAACTTTCGGTCTCCATCTTTCTTCGGACCCTTCAGCACTAGGGGCGGTTGCTTCTGACAGCGAACAGAACAAACCGGAAGAAGAACGGGAAAGTCGCAGCCTCTTTCCTGGCAGTTTAAAATCCAAGCTTGGCAAGAGAGATTATTTGGAGAAAGCAGGAGAATTAATAAAGCTGGCTTTAAAAAAAGAAGAAGAAGATGACTATGAAGCTGCTTCCAATTTTTATAGGAAAGGAGTTGATTTACTCCTAGAAGGTGTTCAAGGTACAATTTTATCTGTATTACTGTGTTTGGATGTTTTTATGTTGGTGTCTGGAAAGAGAAGTGTATATATATATAAACTATACCTTGTGTATAATCCTCTCTAAAAACAAGACTGAAAATGAGAAATTACTGAAGATTAAATGACCTACATTTGGGGGGCGCCTGGGTGGCTCAGTCAGTTAAACATTTGACTCTTGATTTCGGCTCAGGTCATGATCTCAGGGACGTGAAACTGAGCTCCGCATTGGGCTTTGTGCTGGGCATGGAGCCTGCTCAGGACTCTCTCTCTCCCTCTCCCCTGCCCCCAGCCCTGCTCATGTGTGTTCTCTCTCTCTCTCCCCCTCGTCTCCCCCCAAAAGACCTACATTTGGGTTTATACTTTTAATTACATGAATGGAAGGCAGTAGAGCTGCTTCACCCTCTACTTTGATCAATTAACCAACAACAAGTCTTAAAAAAATTAAATCTCTGTATTTCTTGTATGAATAATAACCTGTTTTTTTTTTTCTGACATGGCTGGTGTTCATCAGCCTTCACCTCTCTCAGAGGTATTCGAGGAGATTCTTTAGTACATTTACTCCTTTTTTAAAAAGATTTCATTTATTTGACAGAGAGAGAAAGAGACGGTGAGGGAGGGAATATAAGCGGGAGAGGGAGAGAAGCAGGCTTCCCGCAGAGCAGGGAGCCTGATGTGGGACTCTATCCACTCTATCCCTGGGACCATGAGCTGAGCCAAAGGCAGATGCTTAATGACTGAGCCACGCAGGCACCCCTAGTGCATTTACTCTTGCTGGCCTGGAGAGAGGAGATGAAATGTAAAGGTTCTTGATTTGCCTATTATTCTGTTCTTTGTTAATTGTCATAAATTCTCAACTAATTACTGGGTTGTTGTGGGAGCTGAATGTATCTGAATGTCTGTAGGTGGGACTTCCTTTTTTTAAGCATCAGATTTTTGTTTTAGTCATTTGTCTTTTCCTTATAGAAAGAGTGTGAAGCATACCTCAGTTACGTGACTTTCTGGACACAATAGTCAGAAGTTGATAGGACCTTCTTTCAGTGGTTTGCTTTCCAGGAAATTGTCATTTTTACTGTTGTTCTGTGAACTTTGACTTGTTAGTTCCATTCAAATGACCATTGTCTCCTGGAGCACTAACACTTTTTTACTCCAGTACTTGCCCCCTCACTTCGCTTTGTGTCCTGTCCAGAATTTTCTTTTTTATTAGAGTATGAACTTCCAGTCTTCTAACGTGGTGTAAGAGGAATACTTGGCTGCATGGACTGAAGAGGGAGTGAGTGTAGTGGCATCAGTGCTTTTTAACCAGAATTTTGACTAATTCTCTTGTTTTTAGCCCTTACTCTGATTTCCACAGCTGCCCAGGGCGACCAGTTCCCAAACTTTCGGAGAGATTTACAGTGTCTTAAAAGTCAGGCAGCTTTCTTGAGCTTCCCAAGTCAATAACCACTCATTAATCTGTTTTCTAGCTTGTAAAATGTTGCTGCAGTCTTCTCTCTTAATCTCTTTGTCCTTTTGCCTTAAAAATAATTCTTTTACTACTCTGTTAATGGAGTTTCAGGAGGGAATATTTCTCATGGTTTGACTGATATGTCATTTTGATTCAGTTTTTTGTTTCTCAAGTAGTGTCATAGTCAATTAGGGTTTTTTTGTTTGCCAGTAGAGCATTCTAGTCTTTTTTTTTTTTTTTTTTAAGATTTTATTTATTTATTTGACAGAGAGGAGAGAGATCACAAGTAGACAGAGAGACAGGCAGAGAGAGAGAGGGAAGCAGGCTCCCTGCTGAGCAGAGAGCCCGATGTGATGTGGGGCTGTGATGCGGGGCTCCATCCCAGGACCCTGAGATCATGACCTGAGCCGAAGGCAGAGGATTTAACCCACTGAGCCATCCAGGCACCCCCAGTAGAGCATTCTAGTCTTTAAAGATGTACACATTTTTCTTCTTTGTCTTAACTCTCATTTGGGGTTGGGAATCTAAAATCGGGATGAGTTTCAATTAGCTCTGAGATTTTCTCTTTTCTTTTTAGATAATTTTGTGTTAAAAAAATCACTAGTGTTTAAGTGACGTGGATACATCAGTGTGATATTTTTCAGTCTAAAAGTTATTTGCATTTAAACTTAGAGCACTTCATAATGTTACCACTTGATGGCACCAGAAAAATAAAAATCTTTACCTCAAAAAGAGAATTGTGGATGCATATCAGCAAATAACAGAATAATATCATTTAGTTAGTTACTTTGTGATATGATGGTGAATTATTTCTCACTAGAACTTGATACCAAATCTACTAGATCTCGATCTCAAGGAATGTTATCATTTAAACATGTTTTTCCCATTTACCATATGCCTGTCTTTCTGAAACCACAATATCCTTTCCTGCCATGGATTGGTTTTTGTTGTTAATGTGCCATCAAATCCAAAAAATTATACTTGACTAATTGCTTTTAGCCTTTTATTGCTTATTCATAATGTGATCAATTTTTTTCATACAAACTGTGGGAACCACAATCACAGAATTCTAATTTTTAACCATTATGTAAAATAACCTTTGTTTTAGTCCTTATGTTTATACTTTTAACCATGTGTCAAGTGTGATGTCAGAGCAGTGCTTTTGGTTGGTATTTAAAAGTGTACCAGTCACCACCCAACAGACGTATGGACATTATTGGTTTAAAAAAATCCCCCTCCCAGTTTTATTGAGATATAATTGACATATAACACTGTGCTAAAGGTACAACAAGATTTGATACATGTCTATATTGTGAAATGATTACCATAATAAGTTTGGTTAATATCCTTCTCCTCACATAGTTATGTCTTTTTTTCCTTGTGATGAGAGCTTTTAAGATCTACTATTTTATCAACTTTCAAATATATGATACAGCATTTTAAAAACTCATTAATCTCATAGATGAAAGTTCATACCTTTTTACTGCCTTCACCCACTTTACCCATCCCTGCCTACCCCTGCCTCTGGTAACCACCAATCTCTTCTATGTGTTTGGCTCTTTTTATTTCTTATTTATTTATTTTTAAAAAAGATTTAATTAATTTATTGTTTGACAGAGAGAAAGAGATCACAAGTAGGGAGAGAAGCAGGCAGAGGGAGAGGGGGATGCAGGTTCCCCGCTGAGCAGAGAGCCCAGAGCCCAGGTGCTGGGCTCGATGTCAGGACCCTGAGATCATGACCTGAGCCGAAGGCAGAAGCTTAACCACTGAGCCACCCAGGTGCTCTGAGTTTGGCTCTTTTTAGATTCTAAGTGAGATCATTTAGTGTTTGTTTATCCGTCTGATGTATTTTACTTAAAGAATGACTTCAAGGTCCATTCTTGTGACTGATGGCAGGATTTCCTTCTTTTTTATGCTTAGTAATATTCATGTATGTGTGTGTATGTGCATTCGCGTGCGTGTGTGTATGTACACACACATCTATCACATTTTCTTTATCCATTCAGTCATCAGTGGGTACTTAGATTGTTTTCATGTCTTGACTATTGTAAATAATCCTGCACCGAGGGTGCAGGTACCTCTTTGAGATAGTGATTTTGTTTCCTTAAGACATATACCTAGAAATGGAATTGCTTGATCATAGGGTAGTTCTATTTCTAAGTTTTTGAGGAGCCTTCATACTATTTTTTATAGTGACTGCACCAATTTATATTCCCACCAGCAGTGTACAAGAATTCTCTTTCCTCCACGTCCTGGCCAACACTTGTTATCTGTTATCTTTTTGATGATATACATTCTAATGGGTGTGAGGTAGTATCTAATTGTGGTTTTGATTTGGAGTTCCCTGATGATGAGTGATGTTAAGGACCTTTCCATGTACCTGTTTGGCATTTTTTATATTTTGAGAAAATATCTTTTCAGTTCCTTTGCTCATTTTTTAATCAAATTGTTTAGGGGTTTTTTGATACTAGATTTTGTGTTCTTTATATATTTTGGATAGTAACCTCTAATCAAATATATGATTTGCAACTATTTTCTCCTAATTGGTAGATTGCCTTTTCATTTTGATGATGGTTTCCTTTGCTGTGTAGAACCTTTATAGTTCAATGTAGTTTGACTTGTTTATTTTTGCTTTTGGTGCCTAATCCAAAAAATCATGCCAAGAAAGCTTACCCCCTGTTTATTTTCCCTAGGATTTTGTGGTTTCAGGTCTTATGTTCAGGTCTTTAATCTATTTTGAGTTAATTTTTGTGTGTGGTATGAGATAGGGGTTTAGTGTTATTTTTTTGCATGTAGCTGTTTATTTTTGCCAATACCATTTATTGAAGAGACTGTTCTTTACCTAGTGTATATGTGTGGTTTTATTTCTGTGCTCTCTATTTTATCCCATTGATCTATGTGTCCAATACCACACTGGTTTGATTACTGTAGCTTTGTAATTTAGTTTGAAATCAGGAACTGTGATACATCCAGCTTCATTCTTTATTCAGAGGGTTACTTTGGCTATTTGGGGTCCTTTAGGGTTCCATTCAAATTTTAGGATTTTTTTCTTACTTATTTGAAAAATGTCATTGGAATTTTGTTAGGGATTGCATTGAATCTATAGATTACATTGGATAGTATAGACATTTTAACCAAATTAATACTTTCAATCCATGAGCATGGAATATCTTCCCATTCATTTTTGTCTTCAATTTCTCTTATTTATGATTTATAACAGATTTTATCTGTTTTTCTAACAGTTTTTTGGTGGAGTCTTTAGGGTTTTCAATATATAGTATGTAATCTGCAAATAAGAGATGGTTTTACTTCTTCCTTTCTGATTTGGATGACTTTTATTTCTTTTTCTTGTCTGATTGCTCTGACGAAGACTTCTAGTACTATGTTGAATCAAGTCGTGAGAATGGGCATCATTGTCTTTTTTCTGATCTTAGAAGAGAACCTTTTGGCAAATCACCATTGAGTGTAATGTTGAGTACGATGGATTTATTCTTTACTTTGTGGGGAAATGGGGGGCTCTAGCTTGTGAGCTGACTTGACATTTATGAGTAGAAGAATATGTTTTCTTAGGGAAAGTTTGTTTTAGTGTAGGAAAGCTGTTATTGAAACATCACTATAACCAGTAATACTTCTGCATCATTTTTAATTTAATTCTTGCTGTAAGAGTGGTTGCTTGTGGGGGGAAAAAGAAAATAGAATTGTTATCTGTGACCTTGGTTTGGTTTGATAATGCTTTATAATAAAATAATTATTTCCAGATATCTGATAATCCAGAGAAAATGATTTTTCAGAGCTTAAGTAGGAGTGCTTTATGCAGGGTTCTTATGATTTGGCAAATTTTGTTATTCTAAATACTAACTATTCATTCTAACTAAACTCTTCATCCTAAAGGAGTTTATCTGGGTTGTTTGTAGATCTGATAAAGATGGCTGGATGTTTTTCTTACTTAACTGGTGTTTGCACAGCTGAGACTAGATGCAGAACACAATAGCAGCAGTTCTCTTTGCTCATCCAGCAGAGAAGAAGCATACCCTGAGAGTGGTAACTTTGAATTCTCCTTTTGAACCTGACACTTCACTTATTTCCTCAATCTAGGAATGGTTCTTGAAATTAATGTCATCAGGTCTTTATGTATTTAAGACAGAAAATCCAAAAATCAAGATTGAAGGAATCACCTCCAATCTTTATAGAGTATGTTTCTAATGTTTCTTTCACTTTTGTCTTTTTTTTAAAATATATTTCTGTAGTGGCCTGATATGATTAATCTGTATTCTTGGTGTGGGTTTATTAGAATAAGTGTGAGAATGTAGAGTGGCAAATGAATAACATAAAGGCATTAATAAAATATTTAAATAACATTGATTTATTGTCTGTTATATGCCTGTCACTGTACAGGGGTTTTTCTTAACATTATTTTTAACCTTCAGAACGAACCTGTAATCTGAGCTATGGCTGGTCTTACTGGGCTTTGTCTAAGGACACTGAAATTTAGAGGGTGCAAACATTTAATGTAATGATTCTAGAAGCTTGGCACCTAGTTAGCAAGAATAATTATTTAAAACAGGAAGCTACCAGATGGCGAGCATTGTGAGTAACACCCATCTGTGGGCTACATTATGAATTACAGAGTTGATTGGAGAACTGGTTTTGTTTAGTTTGTTCTAGGTGCCAAAATTTCTGGTTTATTGTGTTGGTAAGGTAGATACTATAATCCCCATTTTATAGGTTGAGAAAACTAAGACTTGTATAAAGTAAACAGTTTGGTCCACAACACAAGCCACTAAGAGTTTTGGCTAAGATTTAAATCAGTCTTTCTGGATTCAAGTCTTGTCTTGTTTCCACTGTGTCCTGTTAATTCTCATACATTTCTTCCCTAATTAAAGTAGCTTTTTAAAATGAAGAAGAAACAAGTCTTCAGAGAGTATCAAATATTTTTTTTTTAAAGATTTTATTTATTTATTTGTTAGGAAAGAGAGAGAGTGAGAGAGAGCAGGTCAGAGTGAGAAGCGGACTCCCCATGGAGCTGGGAGCCCGATGTGGGACTCGATCCCGGGACTCCGGGACCATGACCTGAGCCGAAGGCAGTCGCTCAACCAACTGCGCCACCCAGGGGCCCCGAGTATCAAATATTTTTAAACTTTATTTTGATATTTGTTCTTTTCCCTTCCATTTATTTATTTGCTCATTCAGCCATCTATCCATTCAGTTGAGCTTTCAACAAGCTTCTGTTAGTAGGATGTACTAGGTATTGTGATAGTGAATATAGAATGGCTTTTAAATAAAAATATAGAATTGAATGATGACCCTTCAAAATAAGATCTCCTCTCTCTGTTTCTATTCAAATCTTCTGCATGTATCATAAATCTCACATTGAAAAGCGTTCCTGAATGTTGTTGATATCTAAGTTTTCTTTGATCATCTTGATATTTTTGAAACAGTGAGACTATTTCTGATGTTACTACTCAGCTAAGAGATGCAGACGATCTTCTGCAATTTTTAGTAAATGGTATAATAAGCAATACAAAGCCATTTTTCTTAGTTTACACCATCCCTGGGTACATATGTCCTAAGAGATGTCCAGAGATGTCCAGACTTATTTGAAAAACTGTGACCTTGTGTGTTGAGGTACTACATCATTCTGGGTCTCTTACTGGGTCTTAACTGTTCTTTTTCCCCTTTCCACAATGAGGAATAGAATTCCTGGGGAGACCACAAACCCACGTATATTTCTAGGTTTCTTTTGAGTCACTTAGGCTAGCTTTGAATTGCAGGGTTGGTTCTAGAACGTGTCCAGGCTCTATGAATATGGTTAGTCTGTGTGCATTCATAATGGTATATACTCAAGTACTGTAAAAGGTAATTTGGGTTATTGATTTATTGCTTTGAATAAAAGTGACTCAAGTATTAAGAAACCGAGTATAACCTTGTTTGATTTAGAATGGATGGATACATGAGAAAGGTAGTAGTAAATTTATGCTTGATAAAGGGAGGCAAGTCACATGATTTCTTATTGCTGAATTTCAGAAGTGAAAATGTATAACTTTGAAAATAAAAATTTATTTGACTTGTTTATTGTGTTTGTTAACTCTGAAGATACTATGAAAATATTGTCTAGCCCATTTACCTTTAGGGATTGCCCACTTAACTACAAAGTATGATACAGTGTGAGCCTAACTAAACAACAAAAGCTGTAATTTCATTTTATTTGTTTATTTTTAAAACAAATATTTTTTTTATTTTTGAGAGAGAGAGAATGAGAGAGGGAGAGCATGAGCAAGGGGAGGGGCAGAGGGAAAAATAGACTCCCCGCTGAGCGGGGAGCCCACTCTGGGACTCCATTCAGTTCTCTCAGATCTTGACCAGAGCTGACTGGCGGGTGCTTAACCAAGTAAGCCATCCAGGAACCCCCAAAATCTGTAATTTTAATAGGCAGTGGTGGTATAATCATGTTGTCTTCTAATGCATTAGCTTCTACCTGTTTTGATTTATGATCTTCTTTGAGAAGTTTTTTTCCTTTTCAATATTATTTTGATTTTTTGGGTCCCCTTACAACTCTATATAAATTGAAAATTACCTTTTATTTATTTTTCAATAAAAAGTAGAAGGATTTTTAGTTTCCAAGTCTTTTTTTTTTTTTTAAGATTTTATGTATTTATTTGACAGAGAGAGAGAGAGATCACAAGTAGGCAGAGAGAGAGGGGGAAGCAGGCTCCCCACTGAGCAGAGAGCCCAGTGTGGGGCTCAATCCCAGAACCCTGAGATCATGACCTGAGCCGAAGGCAGAGGTTTTAACCCACTGAGCCACCCAGGTGCCCCTAGTTTCCAAGTCTTTTGAGAAAGCATAATTAATGCAACACAAATCGGAAGCTCCAACTAATCAATTTAGCAACAAGCCACAGTAATTTTGTTACGTAAATTAACCCATTTCTTATAAGATGGCAGTGTTTTGAATGGTGGAGCTTCTGCAGGTCTTTCAGCTCCGTCAGTCTTTTGATGGCATACTTTGATGTGACGGTAGAAGTGGTGCCCTAGGTTTGCACACCACTGGCTACGCTTTTTATGCGGGAGCCACAATGCTGGAGCCCCACAGCTCGTTGTTTCATCTTAGTTTTGCCACAGAAGGAGCATGTGTACTTGGTATGCTGGCTTATTTTAATCTTCTTCACCATTTTCCTTAGGGAGGCACCATAACAGGTGCCGTATTTACCCAAGATCTGACCTTCTTGGTATGTTTAGCCATGTCACTACAAACTACGTTTGAGCCCAGGGAGAGCCGAAAAATCACCTTTAATAAAAATGAGTTATAGTTGATATTTTATTTATTTTAAAAATATTTTTCTTTTTTCTTTTAGAAAGTCTGTTTTTCTGTTTCTGCACAAAAGGCTGTTGGAATTTTGATAGGGATTGCACTAGATTTGTAAATAAATTAGGGGAGTATTGTCATCTTAAAAATGTCTTCTAATCCATGAACATAGGATGTCTTTCCATCTGTTTAGATCTTCAATTTCCTTCAGCAGTGTTTCGTAATTTTCAATGTATGCCTATTACCTTCTTGGTTAAATCTGTTTCTAGTTATTTATTCTTTTGAATGTTACTGTGATTAGAGCTGGTTCATTAATTTTTCCTTTTGGATTGTTCATTCCTGGTGTATAAACTCTCTAATTTTTGTGTTTTTATCTTCTATGTGGCAACTTGCTGAGTTCATTTATTAGCTGTAGTAGTTTTTTGGTGGATTCTTTGAGATTTCTATAAGATTATGTTCTCTGTGAATAGATGTAGTTTTACTTGTTTCTTTTCAATTCGAATGTCTTTCTAGCTCTTTTTCTTGCATCATGCTCTGGTTTGGACTTTCAGTGAAATGTTTAATAGCTCCAATAAAAGCCTGGGTCACTGGCCTTCACCTCATTTTTCTAGCTAGGGGATAACCTAATTAGGTATAGGTTACTAACTCATTCCTGCAAAGAAGGTGAGGCATCTTGGCTCATTCTGGAGTTTAGGGAGAAAGCTTTCCATCTTTTATCATTGAGTATGTATTTATTTGAGAGAGAAAGAGAGAGCATGAGTGGGGGAGGAGCAAAAAGGAGAGGGAGAGGGAGACAGAATCTCAAGCAGAGCATGGAGCTCCATCTCATGACCTGAGCTGAAACCAAGAATCTGACGTTTAACTGACTGAGCCACCCAGGAACCGCTCCATTGAGTATGATACCATGTTATTAGTTTTTCATAGATGCCCTGTATCATGTTGAAGAAGTTCCCTTCTATTCCTAGTTTTCTGGATGGTTTTATTATGAAAGAGTGTTAGATTCTGTTAAATGCTTTTTCTGCTTCAGTTGAAATGATTATGTGTTTCCCCCCTTCATTCTATTAATATGGTATTTACATTGATTTTCTTTACTTTGAACCACCTTTGCATTCCTGGAATGAATCCCACATGCCACAGAGATTTTTATCTTATATTTAAGTCTAATTGTGCTTTTGGTTATCTCTTGACTATTTGGTTTATGACTGTAATGTAGTTGGGAAAGATGGGCTGCTCATTGAATTAGGAACCTGCTTGTTCATCTTCATCTGTAAATTGTGATTTTACTTTTCAAAGAGCAGTACTAAACAAATTCAGAATTTTTTTTATGAAAGCTTTCCACTGCCATTTCTGTTTTAAAGATTTTATTTGTTTATTTGAGACAGAGATAGTGCACAGAGGGAGAAGCAGACACCCCACTGAGCCCAGTGATCACTATTAGGACCTTGGGATCATGACCTGAGTGGAAGGTAGATGCTTAACCGACTGAGCCACTCAGGTGCTCTGCCTTTTCTGTTTTAAAATAAAACGTGCTCTGGGGCGCTTGGGTGGCTCAGTGGGTTAAAGCCTCTGCCTTCGGCTCAGGTCAAGATCTCAGGGTCCTGGGATCGGCCCTGCATTGGGCTCTCTGCTCAGCAGGGAGCCTGCTTCCTCCTCTCTTTGCCTACTTGTGATCTCTCTCTCTCTCTGTTAAATAAACAAACAAACAAATAAATAAAATGTGCTCTTCACTATGATTCAATAAATTATAATTCAATAAATTGCCTCACTTGAGGAATTTTTAGCTCTTTTGAAACTATAGAAGAAAGCATTTTAAAACAGTAAAACTTAGATTTTAAAAATAGAGATTTGAAAGTAATTATATGTGACCTATTCTGTTTTCCTGTCCCCATCATTACCCTGCCTTTTTTTTTTCCCCCCTTTAATTATCTAGGAAGTGTCTGTAACAGGAAAAAAGGCAGGTACTAAATGCAGTGGTCTCAGAAGAAAACTATATCACAGATTCAGGGAGAAGGTACAATAGACTGAATGTGACTTCCCAAAATTCATACTTACTGAAAACTAATCCTTAGTCTGGTGGTATTTGGAGGTGCGGGTCTTTGGGAGATGATTAGGCCTTCTGGGTTCTGTCCTCATGAATGGGATTAGTGCCTATTAGAGACCTCAGAGAGCTCCTTTGTTCCTTTCGCCATGTGAGGCACAGTGAGAACAGCCATCAATGAATGAGGAAGCCAGCACCAGATTGCTCTTGGCCTTTGAGCCTCTGGAACTGTGAGAGATAAATTTCTGTTTACAAGTTCCATGATATTCTGTTCTTGCAGCCAGAATGGACTAAGAAAAAACTTTAGCTTCTCTGGTTGTGATGTTCACAAATGAAGAGAGAGTTACTTTTTAAATTATCCTCTACTCAGATCAGTCCTTTCAAATTTTGTGTTATACTGGACTCTTTCAGTTATGCGTTAACAAACCCATCTCAAAGAAGCTCACATAGAAAATGTTTTAGCCCACATAAATGAGTAGTTACATATGGCTAGATTCAGGTGTTCAAGAAGTATCACGTGGTTTCTATGTCTGTTTGCTTGTTTTTATACACGGCCTATACTTTCAGTCCCCTTTCCCTGATTTACCTTTATTTCCAGGTGGTATGAAAGATAACACCCAGCAGCTATAGGTTTATAGAGGCTTTTTCCTCTGAGTTCTAGAGGAAGAGGGTGTTTTCCCCTTAGCTCCTGTAAAAGCATGAGTCACATTCCTTCACCTTGTTTTTCTAGCCAGGGAATAACCTAATTAGGTATAGGTTATTTACTCATCCCTTCAGAGGTGGGCATAACTATCCCTAATGAACCACACGAACTGAACAACATATCTGTAGAATAGGAGGGGAGTGGACCAAAATGAGAAAGGGTTATTAGGCAGAAGCAAAGCAAAATTAAAATGTCATCCTCTGCTACACTTCCTAATCCTACACTGACCCTTAATATGCTTTTCCCCCTACCATGGTTGTTTATATGTTTTGTCATATATGTTTCTTAGATTTAGATTCTGTAGGGAACAAGCAAATCTATTTTGTTTTTACTTTTAATTGAATATGCAGAAAAGTACATATTGTAAGTATACAGTTTGATATATTTTCACACATGGAACACACTTAATGTTACTAGTACGTGGATTAACAGGTAGAACTTGACCAGCATTCTTGAAGTCTCCTTCTGCCTCTTTCCAATTACTGCCTCTCCAAAGGTGATTGCTGTCTTGATCTCTAACAGCACCGATTGCACGAGATCTGCCTTTTTCTGTTCTTACTTCTTGTGAGGGTATGGTTCCAGTTTATGTCCTCTTCTGTCCATTCACCCCTCTTCTGTGCACTTTCTTTTATGGATGAGGATGGGGAAGTGGTTGGTGTTTCTCTTTTGTTTTATAGGCTCCTTACCTTTCTCCCCTCATTTGCATTATTCCCTGCACACCCTATACTGTTACCTCATACCCTTTTCTATATAGGGTCTATTTCTTCCCCAGAAGAAAAGCTTTACCAAGGTTCTCATTTTGGGTTCCACTCACACTCACATCTTTCTTTATATTGATAGCCTGTGTTTTCAAACTACCAAGTCCCAGTTCATGTTTTATATTTGGTATTTAATTGGACTTTCTCTTTCTGGGGGTATTTATATTTTATTTTGTTTTTCTTCTGTTCTTTAAGTCCTGTGTACCCTGTATACTATTTTAAGGGCTCTGTTGTTAAGCTCTTTCTCCTCCGGTGTCTACTTTCACGGGTCTGCAATAGTGGGGCCCTTGGAGCTCTGTTGTAATGTGGCTTATTTCTCTATTTACAGATTATCTGAAGGTCATGGTTTTCTTAGTAATGCTCAAGGTGTGGGTCATATGGGGTTGTATTTATTCCCCCAGTTTTTTCATTTGTTTTGTTTTTTGGTTTTGAAAGACTATGTGGGGAGATTTGAAATTGGGTGGCTGACATTATCCTCCAGACTTGAGGTTCCACACCTACTGTTTTTTTGAATATTCAGTAACCTTTGCATTCCTGAAATAAACCTACTCGATTGCAACATATCTTTTTATATATATCACTGGGCTTGGTTGCTAAGATTTATGTGTGTGTTTTTATTTTTCATAGTTATTGTCTTATCTATCTATATGTATATTCACACACACATGTGTAACAAACATATTTACTGAATTAAAAGTAAATTATAGACATCATGGCTTTGACCCTTATGTAATAAACATTTCCAGAAAACAAGGTCATTGTTTTCCATATTCAGAATGCAAGTATCATAGTTAACAAATTTAAGAACAATTGTAGGGAGAGCGTTTTAATACTGGGTTTAATTTCTTTAATAGATATCCAACTGTTAAAATGGTATATATTTCTTCTTTTATCACCGTATTGGTAATTTGTATTTTTCAAAGAATTTGTTTCATACAAATGGTCAAATTAATTTTTTCTGCTCATTTGCTTTATTTTATTATTCTTACTGAGATATAATTGGCATATGACATTTAGTTTTAGATGTATAACATAATGATTTGATATATTTATATATTGCAAAATGAACACAGTAAGTCTTGCTTAACATCCATCACCACACAAGTACAAATATTTTTCTTTGTGATCAGAACTTTTAAGATATATTCTCCACACAACTTTCAAATACACAATACAGTATTATTAACTACTGATACTATGTTGTATATTATACTCCTTGGATTTATTTAGTTTATAACTGGAAATAGTTTGTACTTTTTTGACCTCCTTCATTCATTTTGCCAACCTGCCACCCCCTTGCCTCTGGCTACCATGAGTCTGTTCTCTGTGGCTGTGAGTTTTTTTTTTTTAATAGATTCTAAATATAAGTGAGATCACACTATATTGATCTTTCTCTGTATAACTTATTTCTCTTAGCATAATGCCTTCATGTTTCATCCATATAGTTGCAAATAGCAGGATTCCCTTTTTAATGGCTGAATAATATTCCTGTGTGTATGTGTGTGTTTGTGTGTATACCACATTTTCTTTATTCATTCATCCATTGATGGACACGTTGGTTGTTTCTATTTTTTTGCTATTGTAAATAATGCTACAGTGAATATGGGGTTGCAGATATCTTTTTAAGTGTTTTTGTTTTCTTTGGATAAATACCTGGAAGTAGAAGTGCTGGAACATATAGTAGTTATATTTTTAATTTTTTGAGGTGCCCCTATGCTGTTTTTCATAGTAGCTGCAACAATTTATATTCCCACCAACAATGCTCAAGGGCTTCCTGTTCTCCCCATCCTTGTGAACTCCTGTTATCTCTTGTCTTTTTGATTACAGCCAGTCTAACAGGTGTGATTTCTCTTCATGGTTTTGATTTGCATTTTTCTGATGATTAGTGATGTGGAGCACCTTTTCATGTATCTGTTGGCTATCAGTATGTCTTTTGGGAAAATGCCTATTTAGATTCTGTGCACTTTTAACCTTTGTTGTAATGAGTTGGATGAGCACCTTAAATATTTTGGATATTAATCCCTTATATGGCTTGCAAATATTTTCTCCCATTTGGTAGGTTTACCTTTTTGTTTTGTTGGTGGTTTCCTTTGCTGTGTAGAAGCTTTTTAGTTTGATGTCTCATTGTTTGTTTTTGCTTTTGTTGCCTTTGCTTTTGGCACAAACCCTCAAAATTTATTGATTGAAGAATTATTTATAGTATCTTTTTGTCTTTTTGATGTCTGTTGAATTTTTCCTGATGTTGGTAACTTATTTTCTTAATCAGTCATATTAAGGATTTACTAGTTTTATTAATGTTAGCATATTTATTTATACTATGTATGTTATTTTTCTACTTAATGGATTTCTGTTTATTTTCTTCCTACTTAACTTTAGGTCTGACGTTTACTTTTTGAATTAGGAGTTTACATCTTTGAGTTTTAGCTTTTTTTTTTCCCTATATATGTTTAAGGTTATAAATTTCCCACTAAGTACTGCTTTAGCTACATTCCATAGATTTAGATATGTCATATCTTCATTGTTATCAGGTGAAGATATTGTTTTTATCCCGTTAAGTTTTCTATTGCTGCTGTAACAAATTACCATAAATTTGCAACATGAATTTATTATTTTATGGTTTTGTAGGTTAGAAATCTGACCTGAATCTCACTGGACTAAAAATCAAGGTATAGACAGGACTGTATTCCTTTCCAGAGACTTAAGGGGAAAATCTATTTCCTTGTTTTTTCCAGCTTCTAGAGCCTGCCTGCATTGCCTGCCTCCATCTTATAAGTCATCAGTGTTAAATCACTTTGACCATTCTTGCTTAGTTACATCTCACCCTGATTCTGAGCAAGGAAAGGACCTGATTTTAAGGACTGATATGATTTGGTTGGGCCTACTCTGATAATCCAGGATAATTGCTGTGTCTCAAGATTATTAACCTTAATCACATATGTAAAGTCACTTTAGCCAAGTTAAGTAATTTATTTACAGGTTCCTGGGTTAGGACATAGCCAGTTTTAGGGGTCCATTAGTCTGTCTACTATCCTTGTGAATTACTTCTAAGTAATATATTTCTAAGTATCATAAACTTACTACTTAATTTCCTAGCAGTTGAGATTTTTCTAGTTATCTTCTTGTTACTGATTTATAGCTTAATTCCATGATGTTCAGAGAATTTTGAATGATTTCAGTTTTTGAAATGTGTTGAGGTTTTCTTTATGGCCAAGCCACCCTGCTAATCATTTAATCATTTTAAATAGCGCCTTGAGGGGCACCTGGGTGACTCAGTGGGCTAAGGCTCTGCCTTTGGCTCGGGTCACGATCTCAGGGTCCTGGGATCGAGCCCCGCATCGAGCTCTCTGCTCAGCGGAGAGCCTGCTTCCCCCCCTCTCTCTGCCTGCCTCTCTGCCTACTTGTGATCTCTTTGTCAAATAAATGAATAAAATCTTTAAAAAAAAAAGCGCCTTGAAATGGGAATCCTTGCTACGTTCAAAAAATTAATTGAGGACTTCATAATACTTTCTATTACATGGCTATCATTTGTTTGTAGGACACTATCTTATAATAGTCTCTTTGTTTTTTTTGGGTAGTTAGCCTATCATTAAAGAATAGTCATTCTATATTACTGAGTAGTCATAACTACCTTTAATTAAATTAAATTAAATTAAATTTAATTAAATTAAATAGTCATAACTGCCTTTAATCAAATTGATTTTTGATCTGTATGACATGTTATTAAATTATTTTGATTAATGAAAGCATACCTATTTTATTGGCTGTGAGTGAAAAGCTCACAAATATAGTCAAATTGTGTTATAAAAGAAGTTACCTTGATTGAGTCCAGATCAGTGATAACTCATTCCCCTACAAAAGAAAGGTACACTAAAGGGCAATAAAGAACAAAGATGTTGAGTACTCAGGACAAATAAAAGCAGAGATTAGAAAAAAGAACTCCAAATTGAATTTTCTGTTATAGTTGATTGGTTTGTTATTTGCAGGGATAGGGGACAATGCCCTGACTTGTACAAAGGCCCATCTTTGCCCAAGCAACAAGAAGCAAGATTAGAAGGAATAAATAATAAAAGGCATAGATGTGACATCAATGCCTTTTAAATGGTAATAATCCTTTTAAATGAGGTGATGCAGTGGAATTTACCTTGTGTGATCTAGAAAGCCAGGTCAATTTTGTTCTATTCAACAAAACTTTAATGGATGATTCACTAAAATCAGTGAGCACTTACAAGTTTTTGAGGGGGGAAAGAGTGGTGAACAATTTAAAAAGTGCCATTATTTTGTACTTTCCTCCATTTTTCTCTTTAGAATCTCTCAGCTGTCTTCCATTTCTCTATTTATTTTGGTTTTCATGATCCATCATTTCATGAAGTCTTTTGGCAGATACCTTAATCCCCTTTCTGATCTTTTATCACATTTACCTGGCAAAACTCCAGCCCTGGATTAATTTATCCATTTATTTTGGAGTATCCATGTTTCCATGATTTCTGGCTTACAGAGGCAGACAACTGGGCAGCTGAGTGCTATTGGAAGAAACCACACACTCTGGACAGATTGGTAACTAAAATGAATTCATTGTTATTAATCTTAACTGGACTCTCAGTAATGTTTCTTACTCTTTTTTGTTGTTGTTATTAACATATAATGTATTATTTGCTTCAGGGATACAGGTCTGTGAATCATCAGTCTTACACAATTCACAGGACTCACCATAGCACATACCCTTCTTAATGTCCATAACCCAGCCACCCTATTCCTCTCCCTCTCTTCCACACCCCACAGCAACCCTCAGTTTGTTTCCTGAGATTAAGAGTCTCTTATGGTTTATCTCCCTCCCCAATCCCATCTTGTTTCATTTTTTTCCCTTCCTACCCCCCACATACCCCCACCATGCCTCTCAAATTCCTCATATCAGGTAGATCATATTATAATTGTCTTTCTTTGATTGATTTATTTTGCTTAGCATAATACCCTCCAGTTCCATTCATGTTGTTGCAAATGGCAAGACTTTGGTCTTTTTGATGGCTGCATAGTATTCTGGTGTGTGTGTGTGTGTGTGTGTGTGTGTGTGTGTGTGTGTGTGTACCACATGTTCTTTGTCCATTCATCTGTTGACGGACATCTAGGTTTTTTCCATGGTTTGGCTTTTTTGGACGTTGCTGCTATAAACATGTTTCTCATTCTTAATGTTCTTTTGTTAACTTACACACACACACACACACACACATATATACAATTTTCAGTAACTATTTCATACAACCTCTGCTTTCCTAAATCGCCTGTTATTCCAATGACACCGTGCTTTTCTTAGTTTTCTAATCCTTAGGTTAACCTTTTTAAGTCTACTTTGCCAGCTCCTTCTTCCCCACTTGACCTTTAAATGTTGAAGTTTATTGAGACTTGGTTGTCAACCTTCTTAGCCTCCTTACCCTACTTTCTTAGAGGATTTCGACATTAAATAATTTTGGTGATTGTGTAAAATAACACTGTATAATAGACATACAATGCGACACACATATGTAATTAAAAAATTTCCAGTAGCAAAAAAAATAAAAAACTTCCAGTTGCCACACTAAAACTAGGTCTTCCACTTAATTGTGTGTGGAATTTAAGAAATAAAACAAATGAACAAAGAAAAAAAAAAAAGAGACAGACCAAAAACAGACTTTTAGTATAGTGACCAAACACATGCTAAATAGAGGGGAGGTTGGGTGCGGGGGGTGAGTGAAATAGGTGAAGGGGATAAAAACAAAACAAAACAAAACAAAAAACAACTAGAATTTCCACTGTTGGCCAAGATGAGCCACAGGGACTATATTTACCCTCCTTCCTGAAGAAACTAAAAAACCAGACAAAGTATATGTAACAGTGGTTTTCAAGACACTGGACATTAGACAGTGAAGGACAGTGGTTTTTGAGAAAAGAAAAGGTGAGTCTTAAGATTGCCCAACTTTATGGCTCAGGAAGAAGGTAGGCAGATGAATTGTGGCAAAACCTCCAGGTTGAGGAGATGGGGCTGAATCCAGCAAGACTGAAGCAGAGTTCGCAGTTAGAGCTTGCAGGATCATTGCCGAATGTCTAGTGTTTTATCTAGAGAGGAGATGGCTGTGATGCAATCTAGGAGATTTGCAGTGTCCCCTGGAATACTTAATGGAGTAGCAATTAGTGCATGGCTATGGAGAAACTACCCAAGGCGAGAGAAGGACCCACTGAAAGGAGTAGGGGCAACATTGTGGGTGCTCACACAGGGCAGAGAATAGTGTCTGTTCCTAATGGGTAGTCTTGAAAACCTCTTTCATGGGGCATTGGGTAGAATATTCAAGAGTCTTATTACACCATTAGTGTGGAATAATAGTTTGCGCCAGAGCCACCCTAACAAATCTCAGAAACAAGACCCGAAAGGATCATGCTGCTTCCAAGAGTCATAACTGCATTTCAGAACAAAGCCCAATATTTGTAGGAATAAGAAGATACCTACCCTCTAATAAGGAAAAATCCACAATACTGGCATCTAATAAAAAATTACCATTTATTCAAAGAAACAGGAAAATATGACCCATAATGAAGAAAAAATCTGTCATTCAGAACTCACCCAGAATTGACACAGATGTTAAAATGAAAGGATGAGGACCTTAAAACTTAATAGAAATGTATTTATTATGTAGAGTTCAGTAGAGCAATGGGAGATGAACTTCTGGAGATGTAAGCTACAGTATGGGAAATGAAAAGTAATGACAGATTAGATATTGCAGAAGAAAGGATTAATAAAGTGGACGACATAGCAATAGATAAATTATCCAAAATGAAACAGAGATAAAAAAATACAAGCAAAAATTAATATAACATCAGTAAGCTATAGAACGGGTTTTCTCCATGTAATTAGGTCCCCTGAAGAGGGAAGGCAAGAGGGAGACTGAATATTATTTGAGTGAATAATGCCTGAAAGCTTTCCAAATTTGATGCAGATATTCTACAAGACCAAGAAACTCAACAAACCCCAGGCATAAGAGACATGAAAATCTATACCCAGGCACATTCTAATCAAATTTCTCAAAACCAGTGTTAAAGGGGTGCCTGGGTGGCTCAGTTGGTTGGACAACTGCCTTTGGCTCAGGTCATGATCCTTGAGTTCCAGGATTGAGTCCCACATCGGGCTCCCAGCTCCACGGGGAGTCTGCTTCTTCCTCTAACTTTCTCTCCTCTCATGCTCTCTCTCACTTTCTCTGTCTCTCAAATAAATAAATAAAATCTTTAACAAAAACAAAAACAAAAACAAAACAAAAAAACCAGTGTTAAAGAAAAATATTAACATTAAAAGCAGGCAGACACAGAAGAATAAAAGATAAGAATGATGTCAGATTTCTTGTCAGAAACAATGTAAACAAGAAGATTGCTGATTAACACCTTTAATATATGTAGAGAGAAAGTCTATCACGTGAATTCTGTACCCAGTGAAAATATATTTCAAAAATGAAGGCAAAATAAAGAATTGTTAGCTGTGGGTCCCTGGCTGACTGAGTTGGTAGAGCATGTGACTCTTGATCTTGAGGTTATGAGTTCAAGCCCCACACTGGATGTAGAGCCTACTTAAAAAAAAAAAAAAGTGCGTGGGTGACTCAGTTGATTAAACGTCTACCTTTGGCTCAGGTCATGATCCCAAGGTCCTGGGATCGAGTTCTGCATTGGGCTCCCTGCTCAGTGGGGAGTCTACTTCTCCCTCTGACTCTCCCCATTCTCGTGCTCTCTCTTAAATAAATAAATAAAATCTGAAAAAAAAAAGAATTGTTAATTGAGAGTGATGGATATGTTCATTATTTTGATTGTGGTGTCTTTGTTTTTTTTTCAGTTGGTCTAGATAAATATCAATTTCATCTTTGCAAAGAACTAACTTTTGATTTCGTTTGTTTTTCTCTTCTTAAATTTTCTCTTTTTTTTTAAAGATTTTATTTATTTATTTAACAGAGACAGAACACAAGCAGGCAGAGAGGCAGGCAGAGGCAGAGAGAGGAGCAGGCTCCCTGCCGAGCAAGGAGCCTGATGCGGGACTCGATCCCAAGACTCTGGGATCATGACCCGAGCCAAAGGCAGCTGCTTAACCAACTGAGCCACCCAGGCGTCCCTCTTCTTAAATTTTCTATTTAATTGGTTTCTGCTTCTTCCTCTGCATTCTTTTTGTGTAGTTTGCTCTTTGTTGTTTAGATTTGTTTCATCTTAAGGGGTAGAAGCTTAGGTTATTGATTTGAGATCTTTTTAACATAAGTCTTTGAAGCTATAAAGTCCTTCTAGGTACTACTTTTGCTACATCTCAGAAATTTTAATTGTGTTGTTTACATTTCACTTAGCCTGAAATTATCCTTTTCTGTCCATTTTTACTTCATCTGTTTTAGGACTCTTCTTAGATGCTTGCATGTTTATAACAATTATATCTTTGTGATTAATTTAACTTTTAACATTATAAAGTGTTTGCTTTTGTCCCTAGTGACATTTGTTTTTCTTAAAATCCATTTTATTGGGTATTAGTAAAGTTGTTTACTTTCAATCTGTTCTTTTGAAACAGTGTGTTTCCCGTAGGCAGGATATAGTTGGATCTTTTAAAAATCTAGCCTTGTAATCTCTGCCTTTTGATTGGTATGTTTAATCCATATATATTTAATAATGCAATTGGATTTATGCTTGCCATTTTGCTATTTTCTGTGTCTCCTATCTTTTTTGTTTTTTACTGCCTTCTTGTGTGTTAAGTACATATTTTTTTCTAGTGTACCATTTATTCTCTCTTTTTTTTTGTAGACTATGTCATTTGAGTTTTTTATTTTCCATAGTGGTTTTTCTGAAGATTATAGTAATAAGTACTTTAACTTAAAATATTGCACTTCAGAGTAAAATTACCTGAATTTTAGTAATATATAGAAAACTTTACCTTAGTATAGCTCTCTTCCCTTCTTACATCATTTTGCTATTATAATATATATGTTACATTTTTATATAAGCTCTACACTGTAGTCTTATAATTATTGTTTAAATGGACTTATCCTTTAAATCAGTTTGGAGAAGAAATGAGTTTATCTTTTGCTTTTTTTAAGATTTTCTGTTTTGGCTTTTGAAAGTTTGGCTATTGTGTGTTTAGATGTGGATCTCTGAGTTTATCCTTGGTGTTGTATGCTTGGTATTTGATGATCTTCTTGGATATGTAGATCAGTGTTGATCAATCTGCAAAGTTTTTTGCCTTTTTCTGCTCTTTTTCCCCCTTTTCTCTTTCATGAACTGTATTATGTATATGTTGGCGTGCTCGATGGTATCAGCAGGTGTCTTAGTCTGGTCCCCCCTCCCTTTCTTATTGTTTAATTTTACTCAGAGTGGATAATGTTTACTCCTGTATCTTCAGATTTGCTGATTCTTTTTTTCTGTCAGTTCAGTGTGCTGTTGAGTAATTTTTAATTCCAGAATTTCTATTTGATTTTGTTAGTTTTTATATTTTTATTGAAAAATATATGATGATTTGTTGTCTTTCTTCCTTGGTTCTAAACCGATAGCCTAACTGACCTTTTGAAAATGGACTCTCATCATGTCACTTTCTTGCATTAAACTCATTGCTTTGAGGATGAAATCCAAAGATATTATGGTCTATCAGGCTGTGAACGATTTGGCTTCTGCTTTTCTCTCCAGGCTCATATTGAATCAGTCCTATTCACTTAATTCTTTTTTAGCCACAGTGACTTTTTTTTTTTTAATCTCTTGGACGACACCATGATGTTCGAACTTTCGCATAAGCAGGGTTCTGTTTGAGTGCTCTAATGTCCTTTTCAACTGATAATTACCTCCTCATTCATTAAGTCTCAGTTTCAACATTTCCTCAAAGGAACCTTTTCTCACCTCTGTTCACAGCAGAATACACTTCTTGAACATTGCTATCATTTCACACTGTTTTGCTTCAAGTACGTATCATATTTACAATGAAATAATTATTTGTGCAGTTATTTATTGAATGAATATCTCTGTATTGCAATATCCTTGAAGGCAAGGTATTTTCTCATTCATTGTATTTTCTAGCGCAGTGCCTGTTACATAGGAAATTCTCCATAAATATTTTGAATGAGAATGATTCTAGAAATACATATAAATGGGCATTTGACCAGGGAGAAGAAGAGAAGGCTTATAGGAAAAGCTTTTGCAGAAGGTGATAAGTTGAATCCCAAAGTGTGTGTAGTAAACAGCCAGGATGTGTGAAAGTAGCGCTTGAAAATACCAAATAGGTTTAAAATGTCTTCTGTCTGGTTTATGAGTACTCTGCACAGACATTAGTATATATGTCCTAAAGGTTTGACAACGTGTTGAATTCAGCGATTTGAAATGGCGTTAATTTTTATTTTATTTTATTTTTTTAAAGATTTTATTTATTTATTTGACAGATCACAAGTAGGCAGAGAGACACACAGAGAGGCAGACAGAGAGAGGAGGAAGCAGGCTCCCCGCCGAGCAGAGAGCCCGATGTGGGGCTTGATCCCAGGACCCTGGATCATGACCTGAGCTGAAGGCAGAGGCTTAACCCACTGAGCCACCCAGGCGCCCTGTGTTAATTTTATATTTAAAAAAGATTTTACTTATTTATTTTAGAGAGAAAGCACCTGTATGGAGGGAGGGGCAAAGGGCGAGGAAGAGGGAGAGAGAATCTGAAGCAGACTCTGCCAAGGGTGGAACCCAATGTGGGTCTTGATCCCATGACTGCAAGATTATGACCCTAGCCAAAACCAAGAGTGAGATGCTCCACTTACTGAGCCACCCAGGCACCCCACATTAATTGTATTTATTATTATAATTAATATATTTGTAGTAATCAATATAAGTAGTGGAGCTCAGTGCTGAGACTTCTTGCTTGTCTGACCCTGAGTTTGATTTTTAGGTTTAATAAATAAGTTTCTTTCCTTTTCCCTTACCTAGCCTTCGTCATGTCTTTCTTATTCTAGCATCCTTGCAGTGGGAGCTCTGTTCTGTTTTGATCAGACCCAACCCCAAATTCTGCAAAATAAGCATTTGACCTAAAATTAAAGCTTGGCAGCTGGGAAACTGTTATTTGAGTTGCTGTAATATTTTGCTCATGTTCTTGTTAGGAATAAGGTGGGGATAGACAGGCACTTTTAGCATATCACAGTAGCTAATATTCAAGGGAAGAACAGAATAGCTCAGTTTAGAAATACTTGCATCAAAATGAGGAGTTACATAAGTTTGGATGCAGAAGGGTTAATTCTACACTATTTCTAAAAAATTTTGTTGTGAGGGCCGCCTGGGTGGCTCAGTTGGTTTAGTGACTGCTTTCAGCTCAGGTCATGATCCCAGGTCCTGGAGTCTGAGTCCTGTGTCTATCGGGCCCCCTGCTTGGCAGGGAGCCTGCTTCTCCCTCTCGCTCTGTCTGCCACTCTGCCTACTTGTGCTCTCTCTCTGTCTCTCTGTCAAATAAATAACAAAATCTTAAAAAAAATTTTTTTTTTGTTGTGAAAATAAACAGAAAACCTTGTTTCCTAAAAATTCTTTATTATCAGACTTTCTCAGTACTATGGGCAATCATCATAGATGTTTTAAAAATTGCCTTTTTTAAAAAGAAGAAGGACCTTACAAAAATATTAAAGGGTTGTACTGCTTCCTTCTTTTTAGATTTTATTGGCTTTGGAGACCAGAAACCTTGAGCCTTCAGGAATGTCCACTTAAGGATGATTATTGGTATGCGATATTAGTTAGTGCATAATAGTAATAGTAATAATCATGATGATGACCTTTCCTGTAGTCAGAACCAAAGCATATGAATATGAAACAATATATTTTGAGCAGGATTTGGTTCTTCATTTTTTGGTCTCATGTCAAAGATATATGTGTCTAGTGGGTCTACTAGATGGAATATATGGAATACATATTATACATTAAAAACCAATAATGAGCTTTCTACACTTCTGATGTTCAGGAGGCTTGGTATCCTGCAGCTGATGGGCTTAAAGTGCTGTTATTTCCCATAGGTTTACAACTATGGAAGAAAGTCTGGGTGAATCATTTTCTGTCAGATGTTTCTTGAATTGTTGGTTATTTTGGTGTCAACTTTTATGTTGAGAGTTTTATGTTTTAATGACAAAAATGTTTACTGGAAATTATAGCTTGGAAAAGAGATCCGCGTTCCTGCTTCTGCAAAAAAAAAAAAAAAAAAAAAGCTAGGTAAAACACTGATGTAGGGTAACGTAGCTGTGGAGTTTTATATTCAGATTGTATGAACAGTAAACAGAGCATCTAAAATAACCACTTGCACATTGCAACAAACACATCATCATTTGCTTAAAAAAGAGTTATAATTACAGTTGACGAAGCATGGACACCATAAAAAATGCATTAGTTTGGCTTGACACATTAATTACCTGTTTTTGCAGATGTTTTTATGTATTGTTGTGTGAACAGTTTACAAAATAATTACAGGAAAGTCGTATGGAAAATAAACTAAGTGGGTGGTTTCTCGTCTAAATATTTTCATTCATGTGAATCTGTGTGAGGCACAGCTGCTCTATTGCAAAAGCAGAGAGAGATGAGGATTCTTGAAGGGTTTTTTACGAGGTGGTCTCAGCCATTGGTATCCCCACATTTTTATACCTTTAGCAACACGATTTAAAAACATTAAAATGAGAGAGTTGATTCAATTCCTGTGATTACTGGAAAAAGCCCTAATTCTGCTCAGAAGAAATACAGATATCTATAAGTATTTTCAAGTGAACCAAACCAAACTGAAAAACTCTAAATGGAAAACTATTGCTACTTCAATACTAGCAGGTATTAGGTACTTTGTGGAGTCAATCATTATTTCATAATTACTTGAGTTACATAGTTTTATATAAGTTACACCTTAAGTCAATCTTAATATTGACTCTTGTGTAAATTACACAGAAGTTGAGTTTATTCTCTTTTAGGAAGTATTGAAAACATAAATTTGCTTTTTCTCATAAGCTTACTGTGTTGTCATTAGTGGTCTCAAAGTGAGTTTAATTTGAAAAATAACCAGATCATTGTACAGGCATACTGTACTCTTACAAACTGTTAAGAAAAAGATTTTCCAAAATTGTAATTGTCAAACAGTAAAAAGTTCATAGACATCATTCTGTTTTATACAGTGGTTTACAATTAAGTAGATTGTGCCACCTAGAGGCACCTGGGTGGCTCAGTGGGTTAAAGCCTCTGCCTTCGGCTCAGGTCATGATCCCGGGGTCCTGGGATCGAGCCCCACTTGGGGCTCTCTGCTCAGCAGGGAGCCTGCTTCCCCCTCTATCTCTGCCTGCCTGTCTGCCTACTTGTGATCTCTCTCTGCCAAATAAATAAATAAAATCTTTAAAAAACAAAACAATAAACCAAGTAGACTATGCTTGTTTCCCTCTTTGATGCTGTCATGACAGTTTTTCATAAAACTAAATAAAAATGTAGATTGTCCTTTTAGTCCAGCCATACCACTTCTGTGCTGTGTTCCTCTATATTCTTTTCTTGTGATTTTACCTACACAGAAGATAAAGACTGTAATTGTAAACATTTTCTGAAATCATTTATTTTAACTAGGTTCAAGAAAGGCACTAAGTTACAGGAAGAGGTAATTGGAGCATCTCTAGGCATGAAGATATTGTTATCAGACCATGTAGTATTGGTGCAAAGTCATTCATTTTTCCATTCATTTATTAAACAAAATTTTATGGAGGGCCTTCTATATGTGATGTTTCTGTGACAGCACTGAAATGACTCTAAACATTGAAATAACTATGTCTGGAAGATAATATATGCTCAGTAACTATTAGGCATCTTTCCTTCTGAAGATGATAGGAGGAGCAGAAATATGTGATTGTGGAGAACTTTTTCACCCTGGTGGCTTACTTAATTCCCGGGGAGGATTTTCTTTGTTATTCTGATATGGGCTTCAAATATGATAAACTGTGGGTGTATTGCTTGACACATTCTTTGAATTGTTTAAATGTGGAGATATTATCTTCATGTTAAATAAATCTGGGGGTGGAATGGAGTTTGTTCTAATTCTGGTATACACTAAGTCAGTTTAATATTTTAAGGTGGGGATGCATTAAAGGAGTCTGTGAAATCTTTAGGATTGATTGATTGATTGATTAAAGATTTTATTTATTTATTTGACAGAGAGAGCACAAGCAGACAGAGTGGCAGGCAGAGGCAGAGGGAGAAGCAGGCTCCCTGCTGAGCAAGGAGCCCGATGTGGGACTCGATCCCAGGACGCTGGGATCATGACCTGAGCCGAAGGCAGCTGCTCAACCAACTGAGCCACCCAGGCGTCCTGAAACCTTTAGGATTTAGAAGAATTAACTGCTTATAAACAGTAATTCTGTTGATCACTTTAGATCATCTCAAAGGAAAATAGGTGATCCAATATCATGACATCAAGGAAACAGTTGTTGTACTCTAGAGCCTTCCATGGATTTGCTGCTTCTTAAGATGTCTCTTATAGCCAGTAAAAGAAATGAGCAAAAGCCTTTGTAGGGCTTGGGGGACTTTTCGTATTTACTAGTATAGCAGAGAAAAAAATTCTTAGTTTGTGTGGAGTTTCTTTTCCATATTTTCCCTTATCTTTATTACATCTCAGAAGGCAAAATTTTAGCTCCTGGGTTTTTAATTCTTCATTCCTTTTTCCTTGGATATATTTCTGCTTCTTTTTAAACTTTTTATCTTAATCTTTTAGAAGTCATTGATAACAGTATAAGGGACACTTAAGGGATTGATTATGTATCTATATATGTATCTATCTATCTGGCAAGAGTTTAGTGTCACAAAGAGACTGGCCAGGCAATGTTTTTATGAAAGGATTGAATAGTTAATGTTTTGGATACTCCCCTTTAAAACTGCAAAACAAAAAATGGGTTAGGAGCAGGAAAAAAAGCTAAATCTAAGAGAAGATTGTCTCTGTAGGTATTTAACATTCTGATTTAATGATGTATTAGTTTTCCTTCAGTATTAACTGATAGGAAAACTGCTAAACAGCATTGCAAGCAGTCATAATTAAGGCAATGCCTGGGCATGAATATTACTATGACTTTTGCTTTTACTATTCTTTGGTGACTTTTTGAACTTCTAGGGTCACATAACACTTGGTTTTGAAAAGACATTAATATGGGTTTGGTTAAATGCAAATGGACAGCAGATTCCCTGCCTGACTGAGTTTTGTTCTATGTGGAGAGGCTGATGGCCCCAGTTGTGGTAGACATGTAAAACCATAAATTACTGTTTTTCTCAAGGTTGCCTTTTGTTGTCAGAACACTTAGCGCAAGTCAGAAATGGTAGGCTATACCTGAAAAGAACAAAAAACCCATCAACTGTAATAAATCAGCGCTAAAAAAAAGGAAGAAAGAAAAGAAAAAAACGACTGTAACCACCAAGGCCATCTCAAATAGGCATATTTTTTTATGTTACTAAAGTTGTTTAAAAAAAAAAAGCACCAATAAACAAAAACTCATTCCCTCAAACCCACATTGACTTCAATGTTCTTTCTAATGTGATAAATCTGAGTTAAAAATCTGATGTATTTGACCGAGAATACAGTGGCAGAGGGGCTATTGGAGAATGTTTGTTGGAGTAGAGAAATAAAGATAAGAATATTAATTGTGCCTAAGTAGAGTGTTATATGGGGATTAAATTCTGTGCATGTAGCAAAAATCAGGTATAGTCAAGGGGACGCCTGGGTGGCTCAGTCGTTAGGCGTCTGCCTTTGGCTCGGGTCGTGATCCCAGGGTACTGGGATCGAACCCCACATCGGGCTCCCTGCTCCACGGGAAGCCTGCTTCTCCCTCTCTCCTTCCTCCTGCTTGTGTATCCTCTCTCACTGTGTCTCTCTGTCAAATAAATAAATAAAATCTTTAAAAAAAAAATCAGGTATGGTCAAAATACTCTTAAAAATCCCTTAAAATTTTCCATAAAATACAGATGTAGACATACTATCTTTCAAGTAGTCTAACATTGTTGGTTTTTCCTTCAGTATTGCTTTTCTTTTGTTGAACTAATGATGAAGCATTAGCTATATTCTTTTTGGTGGCTAAGGGTAGAATAACAGAATTGGAAGACCTTTTTATTCTAGTTTGTGAAACTGATTTTCACTAGTTCTGTGAATAAAAATGCCTCTTTGGTTTTTTTTATGGGTAAATGAGAAAAAGCCCGTGTTTTCCAAAGAAATCCTTGGGTAACAAAGCTGTTTTGAGAGACCACTTTTTCTCAGAAAGGCCCATTCTCTTTCACACAGTGTGAAATTTATACCTCTTTGTAACTATAATTTTCCTGTGTCCTTGTCTGTCATCTTCAGTCTCTTTCAATCCAATTGTACTGTGCTATCTTGTCTGATAGACTCCCGTCTCAACTCATGCTTATTTTCTCTTCATCTTTGTTCCCACACTCACTCGTATTTGTCCCATGTTCTGTATTTTTCTTGTTCTACTCAGTAACAGTAGTATAATCCACTTCAAATTCAGTCACTTGAAGTATAGTATCGTAAGATCTGGTTTCAGTTTAGTTTCTTATATTAACTTTTCAGCTGAGAAAGACATTCCATATGCCTGAGCCTTAAGTTCCTTAGTTGAATAAGGAAGGTAATATCTCTTATGAACAAGACTTAATATAATGAAGGAGTGCTGAGTGGTGATGGCTTTTTGAATAAACGAGAATTTCATGATTCTATATCTATAGACTGTGCCTTCTATAAAGCTTAGTAACTTAAGTCGGAGTTGGTGCTCTGAGACACGCAGGATAGGCAATGCAGTGTTTCTAAAAATTTCAAGGGTAACTTTGGACTTTCTCCTCATTTCTATTCAGCTTCACCCTATTCTTTCACAGATCATGCTCTGTATTCACCCTATATCCATCCTCTCTCCTGATCAGAAATTGATAAGGTTGGCAAAATATACACAAGATTTTTTTTTCTGGCATAGTGGAACTTTTTGATATAAAAGTTAATAAATAATGGGAGTAGGGTTTTTCTTCCGAATGCCAGAGCCCAGTGGAAATTCTTACTGTATCCAAATTATTAACAGAAATGTAGAGAAACTTAATGAAGGTACTGGTTTATCTTTAGATGGAATGTAAAATATGCATCCATTTTTAAAAGCATTTATTAAGTGTCTATCTGGATATAATACTGAAGAAATAAATTATGGCTACATCAGCCAATATGGGATTAAAAGTTGAATTCCAGGGGCGCTTGGGTGGCTCAGTGGGTTAAGCCTCTGCCTTCGGCTCAGGTCATGATCTCAGGGTCCTGGGATCTAGCCTTGCATGGGCTCTCTGCTCAGCAGGGAGCCTGCTTCCCCCTCTTTCTCTGCCTGCCTCTCTGCCTACTTGTGATCTCTTTCTCTTTGTCAAATAAATAAATTAAATCTTTAAAAAAAAAACAACAAAAAAATTAACGTTGAATTCCAGATAACCTAGTTTTCCTTGAAAAATAATCATTATGGGCTCTGTGTGTGTGTGTGTGTGTGTGTGTCTTAACATGAATATTAAGAAATTAAGGTTAAAAAAAGAAATTAAGGTTAGAGTTGATAGAAAATTTTTAATCAGTTAATATGTGTTTGAAGTCATATTTATCAATAATTTGATCAGTTAAAATTATTCTGGGAATCTGTAGATTAATCTTTTTTTCCTACTACTTCACAAACCTCAGTAAGTGTCCACCAGTAGAAATCTGCAAGAGGTGATTTTCATCCTTGGCCCCTACTATTGATCAGCAGTGGTTGTGACCTACTTTTAAGGGGCTGGTAGGGAAGGTGTCATGTATGTATATTTAAGGTTATGTTTAAAAAGCCTCCCAGTATTCCATCACTTCATTGTTGTTTCCATGGAAGCAGAACCACTGTCGGCAGCAGGAGTCCATTTCAACTGCTGGCTTCTGGTTCTTGTTTCTCTGTTACTATGGAGACTGCCTAGAAAGCAGCAGAGATACCAAAAGTTTAAAAAACAACGATTTGATTACAACTGTGGTTTTAACTGTAGCTTGAATTAGGTGCTCCATAGTCTTGGCAGTTTTGAATTTCAAATTATTTTGGGAGACAAGTTAATTTTTTTGAATAAAGCAGAGTTTGACGTTGTGTTAAAGCTTGTAATCACACTGAGTTAAAAACTAAATTGCCATAGTTTCCATTACAGTTTAGCATATGCTGAATCAGAAATTTTAAATGGGGGATTTAAATTAGGGCATGAAAGGTAGAACGTGCAATGAGAAGCTACTCATGATAATGGAATTAGCAGAGTCCATGAACAATAAACTCAAAACTAAAGGACGAGTAATGTATAGAAATGATGAATGTTTCTTATTTATGTGGCACATTTTACCTTCACAACATGTTTCAATTACTTAGGTAACTTTCACAGATACATTGTATAAAAATAAAAACTTGGGTTTAGGAACTCTGAATTTTAAGGACATAGGCAGGAATCATACTGGTATTTTAATTTTAATTGAAGTTTGAGGAGTTGGAGAGTTAATAAATTTAGACTGTTCCATGGTTAAGAAGTGATAGAGATTCTCCTCGTCCCCAGGGCTAGTTATATTTTTGAGTTACTCATAAAGAAGAGAAGAGATGGAAGAGTAACATAAAAGCTATGAAAGGAAGGTTTTTTTAAAGCAAAATTGCAATCCCAATTTGGTTGCTGTTTTTCTTTGAGGGCTCTGTTCAGTCTGGATTCTTCAGTTCCCATGTGAGGAAATCCACATTTGAGCTACAGTAGGCAAAGAATGGCAGGAATGTAGCTTCTGCTGAAATCTGGGACCCCAATCACACCAGGATTCCTTCTTTTTTTTTTTTCTCTCATAAACACTTCTCTCTGTCAAATCCCTTCTTTCTGATTGGTTCTTTGGTCATTGGCAGAAACTAAGGCTGCTGGCAGTTCCCAGTCCTCCTATTTCCAGCATCAGTAGCGGAGAGGGACTGATTGGCCCAGTTTGTGTTGGGCCAAGTGCTCCCTTCTCCAACTGTGGCCAAGAGGGCGGGGTTCTGTCATTGGCCCAGCTTGTGACAGAGGACTCACCCTTCACTTACTAGTAAGGGACAGAGGGATAGAGATCTGAAACATGAATGGTTTTCTTTCACACCACCTTGTTAAGGGCGGGTAGTGGTAGGGTAGGGGTGGAAGGCAATGAAGGGGAGAAGAAAGGGCCATTCCCCAGAAGAAACAGAAGATGCTATTCTAGGCAGAAATAAAGTTTTCTACTAGTAGTCTTTGGAGGGAAAATGCTTGCTTTACTATAATTCAGTTCAGTTCACTTCAGTAACACAGGAACGTTATTTTGTAGGATTTGTCTTAGAAAGAAGCCAAGATTGAAAAACTTTACAATTTAGGGCTTCCTGTATACAGCGGTCTTTGTTGTGGTGTCTTTTATGTATAGTCTCCTTTAATCTCTGCAGTCATTTGAAGTATATATTCATAGAATGAGGAGGAGGGTCAGAGAGTTGAGATGATTTATCATAGGTCACGTGGCTAGTGAGAGGCAGAGCCAGAATTTAGATAACTGTGGTTTTCAGAATGTAGTCAAGGGCACTTTCCACTGTATAATACTTGCCTTTTGGCTAACTTCATTTAGAAAATACATAGGGTGAATTATTTAAAAAATACTGTGTATGAAGTGCTTTGATAAAAATGAGTCATGAATGTATAGAGTATTATTTATGAAAGCAGCCTTAGAGATTATATAGTACAGTGATTTTCAAACTTTTTATCTTTCAGTCATGGAATCCTTTCTTCAAATGAAATGTTGTATCACAATCAGGTATATAAAATGGGTAAAAGCGTAGGATCATTCCACTCTAGAGAGGGGAGAGCCCAGTACTTCCTTCATGGGCTGGAACACCTCTTTTTCAAGGTCTTGAGTTCTTTGGATCCCCTTTGTTCAGAGAAACAGAGCCAGACAGGGTCAATGACTTGTTCATTGTCATATAATTGTATATTACAAGGATTTCAATGATGTCTTCTCTTTCTCTTTTTTAATAGTTTTTGTTTTAATTCCAATTGGTGAACATACATTTCAATTACATTCTTATTTTCAGTCATACGGTGGGTGACAATTTGTTGTTGATGAAAAAATTGTGAAGCTGGGCGCCTGGGTGGCTCAGTTGGTTGAGCGGCTGCCTTCAGCTCAGGTCATGATCCGGAGTCCCGGGATTGAGTCCCATATCGGACTCCCGGCTCTGTGGGAAGTCTGCTTCTCCCTCTGACCTTCTCCCCTCTCATTCTCACTCTCTCTCTAATAAATAAATAAAAAATCTTTAAAAAAAAAATTGTGAAGCTTACAGTGAATTCAGAGTAAATTCAGAGTTACCCTAAATAATTTTATTCTCCAGTTCGTTGGTACTTTTAGAACTTGTCAAATCCATGTCGTGGCTCTTACTACATACACATCTACTGCATTTAGTCCCAATTTGTTGAATTGGACAATTGCATCCTGCCTGGACGAGACTAGTCTTCTATCTCCAGAGCTTTTTTATACTACATTTCTTGTATACCAATAAAAAGTATCAAGTTCTCTCTGTCAATTTAAATAGGAAAATTTCCAAATTTGGATAAATCAAATTTATGGTGGTAATATTTAGACCTTGCTAATAACTTTGATGTCTGTTCCATTTTGACTCTCTCTTCTTTTTATTTATTTATTTATTTATTTATTTATTTCTTCTTTTTAGTTAGAAATGTGAACAAGTTGTGAACTGGGTAAAAGAAGTTAATCTTCAGATGGGATAAAAGAAATTCATTTATTTTTTACATATCCTGGCTTTGTTTTCTCCTTTTAGGAGAATCGAGCCCTACCCGTCGGGAAGCTGTGAAGAGAAGAACAGCAGAGTATCTCATGCGAGCAGAGAGTCTCTCCAGCCTTTATGGAAAACCTCAACTTGAGGATGTATCTCAGGTATGTCTTATGTTTCACTTTGTATTTTCTTTTATTTTTCTTTCATTTTGTATTTTCGTTAGCCATTTTTGCTGTCTTGTCTGTTGGCTTTATTTATAATTAGAATGAGAATTTTGGTCTTTGGAATTTTATCAGTAATTTTCTAACAAGTTATTGGTGGGAAGAAAAGCATTAAAGTGAACCATCAAATGTGGAATAAAATGGGACTTGCTTTCTCCTTTTTCTCAGCCCTTTGTTCCTTACTCTACTGTTAAAACTCCCTGTGTAAAATGATGGTAATTTGTACTAAATTTTATTAGAAAGCTTTTAAAGGTTAACTAAATGTTTTTTGTACAGTTCCTGTACAGGTTTATTGATTCATGTTAAAACGGATTATTTGAGCGTAAGTCCTACACGTAGCTGCTATAGATCACCTAGAAGTATAAAGGCATAATTCTAACAGGGTTTTTTAGGTTATTTGGTTATTTTTAGGTTATTTGGTTATTTTTAGGTTATTTGGTTAGGTTATTTAGGTTATTTTAGGTTATTCATCTGCTGGAAAGCAGATGAATGCTTAAAACACTGGAAACATTGTGATTTATTATTGTTGTTTTTATGTCATGTCTATCTCTATTTGGCACATATCAAGAATGAGCTTTTCTGTTTTTCTTATTTATATAAACTCATTTTTTTTCGGATACAGTTTAAGAATTATATATTCTAGGGATGAGAGAAAATGCTTATTTTCTTAATTAATCTAAGATGTAGGTGGGGTTTTTCATATCCCAACTGTGTCATTTGAAGCCATAAAACACTGGACAATCTTAGCTTCAGTTTCTGTATCTGAATAATGATAATAGTAATTCCTTTCTGTACATATAGGACATACAAAGTCCTATATGTACATATACATATATATGTATATTACACATATATGTAAATATATATATTTACATATATATGTAAATATATACGCAAATCAAGTGCCTACCTCATAAAAACACCAGCCTATAAGCTAAGCTTATAAGAGTAGTTTAATAAGTTTTAGCCCTATTTTTTCATCTCCCTTCACATACTGCTTTGTATAATTTTTTCTGCATTTTTTTCCGCATTTTTTAATGCTTATATACTTTTTGACAATTATAACATGCCTCAATTTTCTAGTTTTAAAAATAGCCCAATACTTAATCTTGATTCATTGGACCATTAGACTTTTTGTTGCTGATTTTCTGAGTCCTTTTCATTTTGTATGTGATCTTTTAAAATATGCAATTATCAAATAAATATTTATTAGTGAGAACTTTCAATGTTAAGTGTTTGTTACTTTTTTTTTTTTTTTTTTTTTGGGAGAGAGAGCGAGAAGGTGTGTGTGGGGGGCAGAGGGGTGGAGACAGAGGGAAAGAGAGAGAATCTTGAGCAGGCTCCGTTTCACTGTGGAGTCCAATGTAGGGCTTGATTTCATGACCCTGAAATCATGGACCTGAGCTGAAATGAAGAGTCGGGCATTTGGGGCGCCTGGGTGGCTCAGTGGGTTAAAGGCTCTGCCTTCAGCTCAGATCATGATCTCAGGGTCCTGGGATTGAGCCCCACATCAAGTTCTCTGCTTGGTGGGGAGCCTGCTTCCCCCTCTTTCTCTGCCTGCCTCTCTGCCTGCTTGTGATCTCTCTCTCTCTGTCAAATAAATAAAATCTTAAAAAAAAAAAAGAGGCGCTTAACTGAGCAACTGAGGCCCCCCCGATCATTACTTTTATTTTATCTATCTATCTATCTATCTATCTAAAGTTTATTTATTTATTTATTTATTTGACACAGAGATAGATCACAAGTAGGTAGAGAGGCAGGCAGAGAGAGGTGGGGAAGCAGGCTCCCTGCTGAGCAGAGAGCCTGATGTGGGGCTAGATCCCAGGACCCTGAGATCATGACCTGAGCCACAGGCAGAGGCTTCAACCCTCTGAGCCATCCAGGTGCCCCTGATCATCACTTTTAGAATAAAAAAATTATATTCTGATTTGGAAGTAATATACTTTTATTACTTGTTCTTATATAATGACTGTGTTTTAAATAAGATATCTGCTGTTTCATTTTCAGATTATTATTCTGTGTTCTGTTTGCTAAACTTTTCCTGTTTTCTATTGTTGTTTTAATTGTATTAATTTTAAACCCTCTATCTTATCCTTTTTAAATGGAATATTTATGGACTACTTATATTTAATATAAATTAATTTAAATACAATTATTTAGGGTTGCCTGGGTGGCTTAGTGAGTTAAGCCTCTGCCTTCTGCTCAGGTCATGATCTCAGGGCCCTGGGTTTGACCCCATATTGGGCTCTCTGCACAGCAGGGAGCCTGCTTCCCCCTCTTTCTCTGCCTGCCTCTCTGCCTACTTGTGATCTCTTTCTGTCTGTCAAATAAATAAATAAAATCTTAAAAAAAAATACAATTATCTAAATGGAATAGTCCATTTAAATATAATATTTAATGGAATTAAAATAGCCATTAGATATAATATTTAAATGGAATGTTTAGCTAAAGATTACTTTGAATTCAAGTCTTATTTTCTTTGGGCTTGACAGCCCTCCCTATGTCCAATCCTGATATGTACATTTTCAATTCCATTTTGGGGAACAATTATAAAATATTAAATAGGATGGGTTCTATGAACTTGTTTTACCAATTCATCTTGTATATAAGTGTTCTAACAATTTTAGAAAATTACTAGATTTTACTCTTCCCATTAATGTTAACTTTGAATGTTCTACCTATTCGTACTCCTTCAGACTCACTGCTTATACAGCCTCTGTTATAGTTTTCCATAATCACTTCTGTGGACAATAATTTATTAAGGAAATAAATATATAAAGCCTGCTGTTTAGCTTTTGACTTAGAGAAAGGAACCCTGAAATGTATCAGTCAGAAATTCCCTCAAGCATAACTTCTAATGGAAATAAAACAAAGGAGATCTAATACAGGAGAACTGGTTGTATTAGATTATATATTAATTCACTAAGCATTGGTTAAGACTATGTATACATTATCAAACTAGATGTACTTTGGAGTTATACAAAAGATAATGACACAGTCTCTGCTTTTGCAAACCCTATAAATATAATATAATTGAGGCTCCAAAATATGGATGTCACCGAGGAAACAAAAGTTAGAGAGTATAGTAAGAGTCATATAGAATAGTGGGAACTTGTATCAAAAGAAGTAAAAAGAACTACCCAGTGAATCAGATTTGATGTGCTAGGATTTTTTTCAACTCTTAGGCAAGGAAGCTAGAGGACAGTTTTTCTTTTTCTTTTTTTCTTTTTTTGAGGACAGTTTTTCTTGGTAGAACAAGATGCTTCTCTTTTATGGTTAGTATTTGCTTTTTATTTCACTTTTGTATTTTATGCTGTTGAACCTGGCTCTTAGGTCGAGTGTGCTTGATTATTTTCTTATCTATTATTTAACTTAAATGTCTACTCGATGTTCTTGATGAGCTTGGTGAATTCACTATTTCCTTCTTTAACCCTCTTTGGGCTTTGATTTCAACCAACACAATAAGAGGATCGGTATAAATGATTTCTAAGGCCCATTTAGCTCTTAAATTCTGGGCAAAGCAGATATCATTCTCTCTAGAATCCATGTGCAAATTTCTTTCTAGCCTTATTGACTAGGAAAATAAAGGAATTCCTTCTGGTTTCAAAATTTTGTGTTGATTGTTGTTTTCCCCATTGGTGCAGTCCAGGTCATGACTCGTTCCACCGGAGTTTTCTGTGGTGATTTAAGCTTTTGCTTTATTGAATTTATTTATGAGACTCTTTTGTGGTAAATATAAAAGTTCTGAACTTCTCAGTCATTGTTGGTAATATCCTTTTTAAAAAACGACAGAAAGGAGCAAAAGCACTCTTTGTTTTCTTCATTGCTTCATTATTAATAGGCTCTAAGAAAACTTAAGGGGCAGGTTTCAGGAAAAAAAAGGAAGTGAACTTTGAAGTAAAGGTGATGTCTTACTTAACTGATGGAGACAAAGTTCTTTTTCTTTTCCTTTTTTTTTTTAATTGGAGATAACTTCAAATGATTTAAGAATTTATATTAAAAGAGCATTTTCCTAGATATTGGGATAGCTTTTCTGCTCTTTTTAGCTCTAGGAATTTTAAACCAAAATGATTGAAATTTAGGAAAAGACAATAAATAAATTTAGGACATAAAAGATTGTGTAGTTTCTAAAGTGTGAATACATTTTTTTGTCATACAGTTGAACAAGGTGTGAATGAAAATTAGTATGTAGAATGCATGCCTTTCCTGAATATTTGTAGATTTTGAGTATAATTGCTGTAATATTGACAGTATTTTTCTGTTGTGTATTTTGTTGACTGGTATTATTGATGTTTCTCAATTTTCCTTTAGGAAGTATTTTAAAATGAGTATCGTGTCATCCTTAGTGAGACACGGCCCAAGCAATAATGGCAGTCAGTGGCAGTCCACCTCAGTAATAGAACATCCTTGAAATGGGATCTAAGAGAGGCTTAGGAAACTGGGTTGCAGGGTTAATAAGTTGCTAGTGAAAGTCTTGGCAAAGCCAAAAATTTACAGATGAAGCCAAGTTCAGAAGCTATGGTATAGTTAGCCATCAGGTTTCAGAGTGTGGGTTCTTGATATATCTTTTCTAGTGCTTATCTGCCTACCCTCCTCCCCCCAAATTGTGACTTACTCTTAGGTTACTTAAGGACAGGTAGCTAACCCTATTCCAAATGTGGTTGGTGGACCCGCAGCATCAGCATCACCTGTTAGTTTGTTGGAAATGCAGAGTCTTAGCGTCTCTCAGACCTACCAAATCAGAATCTTCATTTTAACAAGGTCCTCTGGTGATGTGCAGACATATTAAAATTTGACAAGTACCACACTCACAGATTGGTAAGAATGGAGGTAGATCTCAGTGAGAACAGGGATTAATATCAAGCGAAGAAGACTATTGGCAAGATAAACAGCAACTTTAAAGAAATCAATAAAAACAAAAGTAAGTGTCACTCAGCCATTTAGAGAATGTAGAACAGAAATCGTAAACAGATTTTATTGGTGTGTTTACTCTAACCTCTGGTAATGGCTGCCAAGAACACTGTATTATGAGATAGAGTGTGAGATTAACAGAGACAGCTGCCAAGGGCTTCAGCAGTGGAGTGATACATATTTGCCATCTTTGGTTTTGAAGATTGTTGGTTTTGAAGATTTTGTTTGAAGATTGTTGGATCATCATACATTCTTATAAGACCCATCATGTTTACCCCCCTCCTGTGTTTTGTTTTGGTATAGATGAATACAACTGTTTCTTGCTTCTCTAGGCATCTTCTGTTATAGTAATTATATATATATGTGTGTGTGTGTGTGTGTGTGTGTGTGTGTGTGTGTGTGAAAATTTTACTTTTTTCATTAAGGAAATCAGCCATGTTTCCTAGAAATACACTATATTCCCCCATCCCTCATTCCTTTAGCATTGGCTGGAGTTTCCCCAAACATTGTTATGTTATTTTATAAGTAAGATTTAATCCCCTCTTATCTATTATCTAGTTTTGTCATCTTAGATTGCTTAATCTTGCCACTTCTCAGTTTTCTCATCTGAAAAAAAAAAAAGAGAGAATGTTGGACTTGCTCTCTCTCTGTCTCTTTCTGTTCTTAAAAATCTGTAGATTTATGTTTCCTTTTGCCATCTGAAAAAAGGAATAGATCTATAGGGATTCTACCCAATTTAAACGCTGCATATAAGGAATACAGGATTTTTTATTGATGATTTTATTTCATGATCTTTCTTTGTTCATTTCTCTGATCTTAAACTTTTATAGACGGTTAAAGTGGAAAGAGAACTTTAATGGTCACTTTGCCTTTGGTCTTTCCCCATTACAATTTCACCATTCCCATCTTTGCAGAAGTAACCTTACTAACTCACTGTTTTCATTGGGTTGTTTCTCATACAAAAACTTGTTTTCTGGGCTCTGGAGAATATGATCCAGACCTGGCATTCAAGGCCTGTGAAAACTGACTGACCCTAAGTGCATAATTTTATTTTCCTTTGTTCTACAATGTGAACATTTTTTTCCCCACCAGGCCAGTTTCCTTCCAAACCTGTATATAATATCCTTTTCCTAACCTAATTTCAACATAGCATTTAAAATCATCTTTAGTTCCACTTCTTTCTGAGACTACAGTTTATCATATGAACTAGTGACTTATCTCTATTGTCTTGTATTTTTAAAAACTGTTATTTAATTTTTCATCTATTTGGCTTATCTCGTCAAATAAATGATAAACTACTTGAAGCTAGGGGATCATGATGTTTGATGATCTCTGTTCTTTTCAGTTATAATGCACATAGTGGGCATGCAGTCATCATTCACTGAAAGGTACAGTAGAGATTTTATAGTTTGCTGTCTTTGTTGTTGAGATTCCTACAGTGAACCAAAACCTTTCTTTGGAAACTGAAAGATCCAATGACATCAGTGAGTAAGAAGGTATAAGGTAGAAATAGGAGATGGGGACACCTGGGTGGCTCAGTCAGTTAAGTGCCTGACTCTTGATCTCAGAAGCTGTCTTGATCTCAGGGTCGTGAGTTCAAGCCCTGTGTTGGGCTCAGTGCTGGGTGGCTCAGTCAGTTAAGCATCCGACTTTTGATCTCAGCTCAGGTTTTGAACTCGGGGTCGTGAGATCAAGCTGTGCATTGGGCTCCACACTGGGTAGCTCAGTCAGTTAAGTGTCTGACTCTTGATCTCAGCTCAGGTCGTGATCTCAGGGTCATGAGTTCAAGCCCTGCATTGGGCTCCATGCTGTGCATGGAACCTACTTAAAAAAATTTAAAAATATAAATAAATAGGAGATAGGGATGTTAGACTCATTTGGCCATATTTTTAAAGATAAATATAATTGATAAATTATAACTTTTCCTCGACATTTTTCTTACCAAAAATCACAAGCAAGTCTTACTCTTCCTTGGTAATAGAATAGGGGGAGATGAATTTTTAATTATCAGAATCTGTTGTGGAGTAGAATGACTACAAGCAATACAGTAAGAAGTTGGAGCACACCGAAGTTAGTCCTTGCTTGCTAAGTCTAAAAACAAACAAAAATTTAAAAGCAATTAGAATTGCTATTAGAAAATTTCACAAATGATAGTTTTCCCAGTTGTAAATAATAACCTCATTTATCTATATTCCCTCCTTCTCTTGTTTTCCTCCTCTCTTCCTCCTTCCTCTCTTTTCCTTTCTCCTTCCAACTGACCCGCTAGGCGCCGTATGAAGATGAATGAGGTGTATTTCCTGTTCTCAGGGAGCTCTGTGTCTAGTGACACTGGTCTGCACAAGGACTTGAAGTATCAAAAGTGGTATCTCAGTAACTGTTAATCATGACATTTCATTAACGAGGCAATTTATCTTCCATTCACGGGGAAAACAGTGTTTCCTGTATATTCTGATAGATTTCTGACAACAAACAAGTCTGCTTTGAGGATACATTAAAGGCTTTGTGTCTCCTGTCGTCCTTTGCAGCATTACTATTTTACTATACAGATTAATATGACATTGCCTTCCGGTTGTAAATGCCAAATGGAGGTGTCTTTGGAGTTTTTTAGACTAAAGTTGCACTTCACTGATAGGGAAAAACTAAGACCAATGGCTGTGGAGTTAGGATATTTCTTTTATTATGCCTGGTTCTGAAATACCCTTTCCCATTTTCACCGGTCTTTTTTGTAGCCAACAGACCTAGTTTTTCATATCACACATCACATGTTCATATATTTTAAAAAAGTTGTCTTCTCTTGTAAATCATCTCTTTTCTAGACTTAAACAACCTTGGTTGTAACAATTATTGGTTATATGATGGAGTTTCTTAATTTCTCACAGTTTTGACAGTTCTTCTGGTTAAACTTGAATCTGCCAGTCCACTTAAAATACGCCTTATAAATAGTATATATTTATAAGGTAACATTAAAGGACTATAGTTTCATGATGAGAGAGGATGACTTGTGTTGCCTCTTTCCCCAAGTTTATTGATTATTACATTGTTTTTTAGTACTCTCCTTCTAAATTACTCTTGAGCCATCTGGGGTAAATATAAGGCTGTGATTGATGCTTGGCTCAGTTTTCCATTTGTTACAGTGTTTCATTAGAGCTGTACAGTTTTGAATTGAATTATTGCTCTAGAAACTATACCAGCTCATTATGTTTTCTTTTTAAAATTTTGTTTTCAATGTTATCATGATTTATTTACTTGCAACTTTTTTCTTGCTTTTTCTTTTTGATTTTCTTTCTTTTTGATTTTATTATGTTTTTTATTTTACATTACAGACAAACAGAAACTTCCTCCTTTCATCTTTCCATTCTCTGATTTATGATAAATTTAGTTTCCTTTGGCCTGGCATTTGCTTCAGCAGGCAGTCTTCCTTCAAGTACCTCCCTGATTGATGTATAATCTTTGATATCTTCCATTAGCCTCCAGGATCACTAAGTTCAAGGCCCCCTTGGAACCTAAGGAGCCCTGCCGAGGAGCTGAAGGCCTTCAGAGTCCTTGGGGTGATTGACAAGGTAATTCTTCAGTGTCTCTTCAAGAGTTCAGTCATAAATCGACTGCATGCTGACATTATGTCTTTGAAGCTTTGGATCTTAAGGATATGAAACAAAAGGAGAAAATGACTCAAATGCATCTGCACTTTAAAATAACAAAAGCTGAAGAGAAAAAGCTTTTATCTAAGCAATTCATGTAAGGTCATGCAAAATATATTTGAGCGAAAGGAGAAGGTGCATATTTGTTGGCATTCGAGTTGAGTAAGGGTTTGGTTTTATAAACCTGTTAGAGCAGGGTAAAGATAGACTTTTTGTTAGTTACAAAGACTTGTTGGTAATTTTCAGCATTAACTGGAATAGTCAAATCTAATGATCAAAAAGAAAAATGGCACTCTCCTAAGAACTGCCGTTTACTGAGTACCTACTATGTATCAGGCTGTCTGTTAGGCATTTCATGTAAACCAACTTACTTAGTCTTTCCCACAACACTGCGTTTTCCATCATGGTAGGAAAGTGATAGAATAGGTAATAAGAAACTTGCCTGGAAGTCACATAGCTAGTTTAGGGTAGTACTGGAATTCAAAGCTAGATCTTTGGGACTCCAAAAGCATTTTTTTATTCCCAATACACCAAATCCCCTCTTTATACACACATACTTTTTTGTATCTGGAATAAAAATAAAGAGATAACAGAGATATCTGCTATTGAGTTTTCCCAAATTTGGTGATATCTCAGATAAGCCAAAAATTCACAGTAGTGGCTGAGAGCTTACAAGAGTAATTTAAAAACTGTACACATTAAACCATGTTTTAAATGTATTTATCAACCACCACCTTACCTTTTGGAGTAAAAGAAAATGCTTTATTTAATATTAAAATATACAATTAGGCCTTTTTAAAATATTAACAACCTTTTATGAAGCACCTTAGTGTTCATTTGTAAGTGTTCATTTGTAACCGATGTTCTGATGTTCTAAAGCATGCATGTGATTTGTTGCTAAAAGCGAACAACAAGCAGTATATCTCAGGTAAGTTAGAAAGGAACTAATGGTTTGCGGTATTCTGAAGGGAATATTAGGTTGGATATTACATGAATCTCTCAGTGTCTTATTAAATCTATAAGCATCATTTTTCTCAAATAAATTCATATAACTGAATTATGACTTACAAAATTCTAAGCAGTAGTACTTTGCAGCCTGAAATATTTCCTTAACCATGTTTTTCCTAGCTTTTCCAGTTTGGAGAACATTCTATTTGAGAGTGCAGAGAAGCAAAATAGGAACTGAGTAGTTCCTAGGTTTTTGGTTTTCTGTGCAAGCAGATACACTTTTTTGATGTACAGTGTCTGTTCCCTTTCTTTGATGTATTTATTTTGATAAAGCATGACCTTTCATTGCTATGCTCTAATCATGAGTAAGTCACCTTGAAGTCCTGGTAATATCTATGAGTCCCACAGGTTTATCCAAACAAGCACTTTCAGCAGTGCAGGAATTCTTAAATTCTGTGCTGAGGCACAATTTGCCACTGTCTTTATTCTGTTAACCTGGGAGGTGTGTTTGGTGTTGAGAAGATGACATTTAACTTTCTAGGTAGGGATAAGGAAATATGTATTTGGGAATTAATAAGCTTTGCAAATAATCTTTAAAAATTTACGACAGAGTCACTCTTTGTAAGAACATTATTAGATTTTTAAAAATTTGAATTATTTTAAGATAAATTCTTTTCAGTTTGGGTCTTAGAAACTGCAAGTTTGGAAGAACAGTGTTGAATATATTGAAATGGCTAGCAGATACACAGGATATATTAATCTAAGCCTGTACAGACCACAGTTTCTCTGATTCTGTTTCATTACAGTATTTGTTCTTTATGAGTTATTTTGAATGTTATTGTCTGTAAACTTAGGAAATTAAAATGTCCCTAGGAATAGGATTTTACAGACTTAAATAGAAAGTAAATCAGATCTTTTCATCAGTGTCTAGACTGTAAGCTTCATGAGAAGAAGATCTTGTCTTTCCTGTTCTCTGTATTCTCAGTGTGTAGAATCATGCTTGACACATAATGGGTACTTAATAAATATTTGTTGAAGGAATAAATTGAAACGTAAATAATTTTAAATATATCATATATAGAGTGACACCTGCTGGTATAAAGTGAGACTGCTCCCTATTACCATTGCTCAAGACACTCAGGTATCTGTACCCAGAGAGATACTAATTCCATAGCTTATCTTGGTCTAGTATTTAAAAAGAAATAAATGACTTTTTATTCTTCAACTAGGATTATAAAATCCTTCATTAAAATATATATGCAACAAGGAATTTAAGCATCAGGGCTCTTGGAATATAAATAAGCTGGTGTACATTTAGAAGCAAGAATGATGAGGCTAGTGAAATCATATACAAAGAATAGCTGAAAAAATGAAATATGGTTTACCTGATAACAACATGTGTGTACTTAAAATCTTTGAGGTCTACCCAGGATAACGTGATTAAATAATGTTTTGTTCAAATCATGGGGATGAAAGGGGATATTATGTCCAGATCAAGAGGTGTAAACTATGATCACCATAGGCAAACCAGGATGTATGACTTTCCTGAAAAAAGGTAGTGAAGGATAAAGTTTGCTTGTTAATATTTCCATAGGATACAACCAGAAATAAATGAGTACAAGTTTTCAAATTTTAGCTAATGATTAAAGATACCTTTTAAGAATTAAGATTGACCAAAGGCAGACTGGATTCCATCATACTTACTTGTTTTTTGTCTTTAGAGGTATTCAAGGCTGAAGGGTCATTGGTGGGGATGTTGTAGAAGGAATTCAAGCACTGGATGGATTTTTACATTAAATAACTTCTAAAGATTTCTTTTAGCCCTCAGATTCATTTACACGTAGTCTTCAGGTAGTAATAGCAAGGGAAAGTAGAAATTAGTAGGAAACCAATACTTTGATGAGAAGGATGGATTGCTATTGTTTCTACAGAAGTTTGTGCATGTGTGCATGCAAACTTTTGTGTGCATGAAGTATGTATGTAATAGGGTATGTATATGATTGCAAGCGTAAGGATTGTTTATATACATGTAATTTGCTGTTGAATTAGAAGTCTGGATGGGTCATTTGACTGGTAGTGGAATGCCCAAATGCAGGGAGAGTTTCTGAGAAAGTTCATTATTGTATAACTTAACCTACAAAAAGGGTAAAGGTATCTATAATCTTGGTAAATTGTAAAGTGCTAATAGGAGTTTCCTGGTCTTGATATTGTGCTATAGCTATATAACATATCACCATTGGGAAAAGCTTGGTGAAGGGTACATGGGACTCTATTATTTTTGCAACTTCCTGTGCGTTTAAAAAACAGTTAAAAAAAAAAAGGCTTGGGGAACACTGACTTAAACAACAGAGTAATAATACCAAGATATGTTCTTTTCATGTACAGTTAACTCTTCTGGGTTGTGTGTGACCAGAGTCCTCCTGCATGTGGGTGTGTTCTAGTGTTTGCAAGGTCAATCAGTGAAGATAGCTGGATTGCTCAAATTCATTCCCACTCCTTTAAAAACGACTTCTGTAGGATGCTTGATAAATCATTGTTATAAGAGATGCCACATACTTTGTAAAACTAATCACTGTTACATTAAATGCCTTGGCATTTTGTAATCAAGATAGCTTCTCACCTTTATCTCAAGCTTGGCAGGCAGAATTCTTAGTTTGACTTGCCATTGGAAAAATATAATTTTAGTTAAAATATTTTTGAGAAAATTTGTGTAGATTGTTCACATCGAGTAAATGTTGAGAGAACCTTAAAAAGTAAGTACAGGGGTGCCTGCGTGGCTCAGTTGGTTAAGCTTCTGACTTAATTTCAGCTCAGGTCATGATCTCAAGAGTCGTGAGATCAAGGCCCACATCAGGCTCCGCTGGGCATGGAGCCTGCTTGGGATTCTCTCTCTCCCTCTGCCCCACCTGTCCCCCCACTCACATACTCTCTCTCTCAAAAAAAACCCAAAACCAAAAACTTATTTTTTAAGTTTCCTATATAATATTTTCTATGATGATATATAGATAAAGTGTCATTATTGGGAACACAGAAGTGTATCTGGGTATTTGTTCATTGAGAGAACACTGGGTTAAACTGGATTGAGAGGAATTTGTCCTTTATTTAAACAGTATGGCAAAAATACTGCCTAAATGGTATCAAATTACAAGTGTTGTACTTTTGTTTGTAGAAAGATGAAATTGCTTATAGAAAGAGATCCTTTTCCATATTTTTTCCGCTAAGTATAACTGAAACTCTGGATGTTATAAAGAAAACAAACAATAAGAAGACTGGAAACTGGAGAGTAGAAGGAAGACTGGCTAATAACCATGGGATCCAATGACTGTGTGGTAGTAAATTCCCTGTAATTTCTTTTCCTCACATATTCCAGACTGGATGTTGGAGAAATGGGCAACTCAGCAAAGCTAACAGGAACAGACAAAAAACAAACTTACTAAAAACCTGCTCTTTCTAGCCAAAGGACTATAAAATGGGAAGCTTAGTAAGACAGAAAACTTTTAGACAATAACCACTCTACTCCAACCAACACCACAGAAAAACTTTGGCTTATAATATATCCGAAATATCCAGGTTTCTGTAGAAAATCATTGAGAATCAGGGCACCTGGGTGGCACAGTTGGTTAAGAGTCTGCCTTTGGCTCAGGTCATGATCTCAGGGTCCTGGGATTGAGCCCTGTGTTGGACTCCTTGCTTAGCAGGGAATCTGCTTCTCCCTCTCCATCTGCCTCACCCCAGCTCATGCTCTCTCTCTCCTTTTCCCTCTCTCTCTCTTTCAAATAAATAAAATATTTAAAAAAAATTATTGAGAAAAGACAGTCAACTGATACCAACACTTAGATGACACAGACAGCCATAATAAAAATGTTTCAGTGAGCAATTACAAAAACTTATGAAACAAACAAAAAACAGAAAGCCTCAACAAAGAAATAGAAGATATAAAGAAAAGCCAAATGGAAGCTTTAGAACTAAAAAATACAATAAGAGAGAGAGGCAAAAACAAACCTCAGTGGGCTCAACAACAGAATGATAGGACAGAGGAAATAGTGAATTTGAAGATAGGACAATAGAAATTACCCAGTCAAAAGAGAAAATAAGAAGGGGGAGGGGAAGAAATGAACAGAGACAGGAACCTGTGAGACTAAATCAAAAATTCTAACTTGCGTGTCATTAGGATCATAGATGAAGAGGAGAATGAGGGTGAAGCTGAAAAGTATTTGAAGAGATAATGGCCAGACATAAACCTACAGATTCAAGAAGCTGAATCTAAAAAACAATACATCCAAAGCAATCCATGGCAAGGCACCTCATAGTCAAACTTCTTAAAAACTAGACAAAAAAATTTGAAAGCAGTGGGAGGGAAACACTTTACCTATAGGGGAAAAACAGTTTGAATGACAATGGATTTCTCATCATAAACCATTGGGTCCATAAAAAATGACATACCATTTTTTTAAAGGTTTTGTTTATTTATTTGACTGAATTAGACACCGCAAGAGAGGGAACACAAGCAGGGGAAGTGGGAGAGGGAGAAGCAGGCTTCCTGCCAAGCAGAGAGCCTGATGCAGGGCTGGATCCCAGGACCCTGGGATCATGACCTGAGCTGAAGGCAGACTCTTAATGACTGAGCCACCCAGGTGCCCTGGCACACCATTTTTTAAGTCCTGAAAGAAAAGAACTATGTCAACCCAGAATTCTGTATCCTGTGAAAATTCTCTTCAAAAATGAAGGAGAAATCAAGCCATTCTCAGATGAATGAACACTAAGAGAATTTGTCACTAGTTAACTTATCCTAAAAGAATAGCTAAAGTTCTCTATACACAAAGGAAATATTAAAAGTAGGAATCTTAGAACATTAGGAAGAATGAACAGTGAGAAGGGTAAATATGAGTAAGTACTTTCTTTTTCTTCTTGAGTGTTCTAAATTATGTTTTATGGTTGAACAAAAATTGTAACTGACCTATTTCTAAATGTATGTAGAGAAAATATTTAAGACAATTATGTTATAAATGAGGCAATATAAAGGGATATAAAGAGAGATACATTCTCTACACTTTATTTGAAATGGTAAAATGATGACACCAGAAGACAGTGGTCTTATATAAATATAATAACTAGGGCAAACACTGAAAAAGCTATAAAAAGATATATACTAAATAAACACTATAGATAAACAAAATGGAATTCTAAGAAATGTTAAAGTAATGCACAGTAAGGCAAGCAAATGAAAACACACAAAAAACAGAGAGAACAAACAGAAAACTTAAAGAGGCTCCAGAGCAAAGAAAATGATCAGAGCCAGAGAGAACATTGTATGATGATAAGAGTCAGTCTACCAAGAGCACACAACAGTCTTAGATATGTATACACCAGACATCAGTTTGTTGAATATATAGTTCAATGAATACAAAAGAACATATCAGAATTGATGGGAAAAAAAAATTGATGGGACACAGCTAAAGCATGCTGACAGGAATTTTTATAGCACTAAATGTTTGCATTAGAAGAGAGGAAAATCCCAAATCAATGAAAACTCTAACTCCCCTCCAAGAAACTGAAAAAGAACAAACAAACCTTAAGCAAGCAGAAGTAAATAAAGTTAAGAGTAGTGGTCAGTGAAATTGCAAATAAAAACCATAGAGAAAAATCAGTGAAACACAAAGTTGGTTCTTTGTAAAGATAAGTAAAATTGATAAACCTTTAGCAAGACTGACAGAAAAATAAATGAGAAGACACAAATTACTTTGTCAGTAATGAAATAGGATAGTATTGCAGGCCCCACAGATATCAAAAAGATAACAAAGGAATAGTACAGACAACCCTATATGTGAATTTGATGATTTAGATGAAATGGACCAATTTGTAGAAGAGCATAGACTATCATCCAATATGAAGTGGATAATTTGGATAGCCCTATTACTATATGCCCTATTAAGGCATATAGGGCATTGTACTTAAAATTAAAATACTCCTAAAATGAAATCTTGAGGCTCAAATGGTTTTACTGGAGAATTTTACCAAATTTTTAAAGAATTAACACCAATTCTGCATATTCTTTTCCAGAAAATAGAAGAAGGTGAAATAGTTCCCAGTTCATTTTATGAGGTCAATGTTGTCCTAATGAAAAATCAGATAGTACAAAAAAGAAAATTACAGGCCAGTATTTCTCATGAATGTAGATACAAAAATCCTCAAAATATTAGCGAATAGAAATCAGCAGTATCTAAAAGGAATTATGTCCTGTGACCAAGTAGGGTTGATTCCAGGGATACAAAGTTGTTATAATGTTTGAAAATCAGTCAGTGTGGGCATTAAGGAGGGCATGTGATGTTATGTGTTGAGCCCTGGGTGTTATATGCAACTGATGAATCATAGAACACTACATCTGAAACAAATGATGTACTCTATGTTGGCTACTTGAATTCAAGTAATTAAAAAAAATCAATATAATCCACCTACAGTAACAGGATAAAGAAGAAAAATCACATGATCATAGAATTGATGCAGAAAATATTTAAAAACACTAGTTCATGGGGGGAAAAACACTAGTTCATGGGGGAAAAACTCTAAAAACTAGGAATGGAGGGGAACTTCTTCAGCTTGGTAAAGATTAGCTACAGAAAACTTACAGCTAATGGCATACTTCATGGTGAACGATTGGATGCTTTACCACTTAAGATCGGGAACACGGCAGATTCTTAGCACTTCTATTAAACGTAGCACTAGAAGTTCTAGAAAGTGCTATTCAAGAAGATAAGGAAATAGGAGGCATATAGATTGGAAAGGAAGAAATAGAATTGTCTGTATTTGAAGATGACAATGGTTTACACATATAAAACCACTGGAATTCACCAAAAAATCAGAACTAAGAAGTGAATTCAGCAAGGTTGCAAGATATAAAATCAACATACAAAAATATGTTATATTTCTGCATACTAACAGGGAACACATAGAAACTGGAATTAAAAATACAGTACCCTTTATAGTCATAAATGATATGCAATTTTAGCACAATTCCTGTCAGATTGTCAAGAAGGTTTTTTTGTATGTATGTTGATGCAGGCGAGATTATTAAAAAATTTACATGGGAAGGTATAGGAACTATAATTGCTAAAACAGTTTTGTAAAAAGAATAAAGTGGGTGTAATCAAACTTTACTTGATTTCAGGAGTTGCATAGCTACAGCAATCAAGACTGTGTGGTATTGGTGTATAGAGAAACACATAAGTCAGTGGGACAGGAGAGAGAAGGTATGGCCAGCTGACTTTTGACAAAAGTACAAAAGCAGTTCGATGTAGGAAGGATAGTCTTTTTAACATAGAGTCCTGAAGCAATTGGATATCCATTGCCGAACAACAACAAAAACCCAAAAAACCAAACCCTTGGCCTGTATCTATCTCACACCTATACAAAAATTAGCTCAAAATGGATCACACATTTAAATGCAAAACATAAAACTTTTAGAAGTAAACATAGGAAAATCTTTAGGACCCAAGCCTTGGTTTATAAGAAGTTTTAGACATGATGCTGAAAACACGATCCATGAAAGGAAAAATTGACATATTAGACTATCAAGATTAAAAACTTTGGGTCTGCAGGAAGTTTATTAAGAGGCTGAAAAGATAAGCTACAGATTGGGAGAAATTATTTGCAAATGCATATATTACAAAAAGCTCATTTAGAATTTACATAGAATCTTGAAACTCAATATTAAAAACCCAAACAATCCAACTAGAAAATTACCAAAAGATATGAAAAACCATTTCGCCAATTGAAATTATGGCAAATTAGCACATGAAAAGATGTTCAACATTACTAGTCATTAGAGAAATGCAAAATAAGATCACAGAGATATCACTATAAACCTATTAGAAAACTTCCTTTGTAATAGCCCCAATGTGGAAACAACCAAAGTATCTTACAGTAAGTGAACAGTTAAACTGTAGTACATTAATACCATGTGATACTACTCATCAATAAAAAGGAATGAACTGTTGAAGCACACATCTGCTGGGATGAATGCATGAAGGTCATTATCCTGAGTGAAAAAAAGCCTCTCTCAAAAATAATTCCAGGGGCACCTGGGTGGCTCAGTGGGTTAAAGCCTCTGCCTTCGGCTCGGGTCATGAACTCAGGGTCCTGGGATCGAGCCCCGCATCGGGCTCTCTGCTCAGCAGGGAGCCTGCTTCCCCCTCTTTCTCTGCCTGCCTCTCTGCCTACTTGTGACTCTCTCTCTGTCAAATAAATAAATAAAATCTTAAAAAAAAATAATTCCGATGATTCCATATATATACCATTTTCTAAGTGACAAAACTAATATTTCATTTCTTTCATTTCCCATAGAACAAGGCATAGTTGTTCATTCTTTTTTTAAGATTATTTATTTGACACAGAGAGAGAAAGCACAAGCAGGAGGAGCAGCAGGCAGAGGGAGAGGGAGAAGCAGGCTTCCCACTGAGCAGAGAGCCTGATGCAGGACTCAATCCCAGGACCCTGGGATCATGACCTGAGCCAAAGGCAGACACTTAACCGACTGAGCCACCCAGGTGGCCCTCCCACAGTTGATTCTGTTTAAGAATTGAGGTAGTATAGGACAAAGACATATAAAAGAAATTACTAATAAGGTAGATATGGATTAATAGTTATTGCTACAATTTATTGATTACATATTACAGTGAACGTGAGCTGATTTAATATGGTTCCATATGTTTTGAAAAATTTTATTCTGTTGTAAACTAAGAAATCATCCCTGTGAATGTTACTTTATAATAAATGTATAAATTGTTTTGTCATATATGTAAGAAAACAATATATCCTACTACTATATTGTAGTATTTAATTTAAATATATAAATATATTGTCAAAATAGTAGTTTACAGTAAAAATTCTCGTTAGAACTTGAAAATACATTATAACCATAGTTTGAATATATTATAGTATATTCAGCAGTACTAAAGATGTGGATATATTTAAATGAAGTAGTCTGTTGCTGTGGTTTTGTGTATTACATGCTACTAATAATTTTGGTGCTGAAAACCTGTGTTTATAAACACTTAAAAATACACTTAAGAATTGGGGCATCTGAGTGGCTCAGTTGGTTAAACATCTGACTCTTGATCTCAGAGTCATGAATTTAAGCCCTGCATTGGGCTATGTGCTGGGCATGGAACCTACTTAGAAAAAAAAATACATTTAAATATCAGTGTAATACCTCTGGTTTCTGGTCTGGCATGGAAAGAGCTTGGAAGGCCCCACTCCATCCTAACAAAAAGTAAAAAGCTGAAAAACTGGAAAATCAACTCTTCTTAGATATATAAGAGAAGTGAAGTCATAGGGCAAATGGCTGTCCCTAAATCGGAGAGACAGGCATACAGATACAGAGAATCACTGCTTACTAGAGCAGAAACCCATGAGCAGAACCCTACATGGAAACTAGTGCCTGGGTAGAAAACCAGACTGTAACTGACAAATTGCCAGAGGCTCAATGGGACAAGCCTGAGAGTTAAAAACTCCAGGGGTTGCCCCCATACTTCTGGGAGCTCTACCAGGCTCTCACAGTGAGTATTGAAGAAAAATCCCAAGCTTTCATTGAGAGAAGGGGAAAGTAGCCATTGCCATTTTGAAATGTACCAGGGTATTCTGTTCTTAACAAGGGCTTGTCTTCAAGAGAAATGATTTTACCAAAGCCTAACCCATGAGATTTTATCAGTGCCTAACTGGTTTTGGGGAAAGGAAATACCCAGTTCTGGGCAGCTTTAGCCTTGGGTGTAGGGGAAAGGGAATACCCAACTTTAATCCCCCTCTGATCTTTTGGTGGGAGGAAAAAGGAATACCCAACTCCAGTCCCCTACAACCATTTAGTTCTACCTATAGCTGGGGAAAATCCGATAGGAACTTGTGAGTTTCACAGCGCATGGCCACAGGCTTACTAAATGACTGAGACATAATCATAGGGCTGTAGAATTCTTTCCTTCCTCCAACATCTATCTTACCACATTACTAAAGGCCTATTTATTGGAGTTCCTTTTATCTAGTAGATCACATGCAACTTTCAATAAAAAATTACAATGTATGCTAAATGGCAAAAGAAGCAAACAAGCAACCCCCTCCCCCTGCCCTAAAACACAAAAACCCCACAACAGTTTGAAGAGACCGCAAGAATCAGGACCAGGCTCAGATATGGAGGGATATTGGAATTTATGAGACCCTGAATTTAAAACAGCAATGATTAATATGCTGTGTGCTGTGATAGAAAAAGTAGACAATATGCAAGAGCAGATGGGTAATATAAGCATAGAGGTGGAATTTCTAAAAAGAATTTAAAAAATGCTGGAGATAAAAAATACTATAACAGAGATGAAAAATGCTTTTGATTGGCTCATTGATAGACTGGACAGGGCAGAGGAAAAAATCTCAGCTTGAGGATATGTCAGTAGAAACTTCCGAACCTAAAAAACAAAGAGTAAATAAAGACTAAAAAAATATGAAACATCCCAGAGCTGTGGGATAACTACAAAAGGTATAACATACATGTAATGGGAATACCAGAAGAAGAAAGAGAAAGGAACAGTTTGTTTAAAATAATAGTGACAATGTATTCAATTACATATGTTTATGTATGTGTATGTATATACTTATATATACTTATGTGTAAGCGAAATGAATAATAAGAGCAATGATGCAAGAGATAGGAGAGATGAATTAGGGGTATTTTGCTATTATAAAGTACTCGCATTACCTGAGAAGCAGTATAGTGTTATTTGAAAGTGGACTCGGATTAGCTGTAAGTGTATATTGCAAACTCTGGGGCAACCAATAAGAACAGTGAGAAAAAAAGTATAATTGATATGCTAAAAAAGGAAAGAAAATGGAATCATATAAAATGCTCAATGAAAGCCACAAATGTCAGAAAATGAATGGGAGAAAAAATAAGAAAAAGAACAAGGGCAATGAATAGAAAGCTGGAAAAAATGTGGTAGGTATCCAGCTTCATCAATAATCATAAACATGAGTGCTCCAAATGCATCAATTAAGGGACAGAGATTGTTAGAATTGATTAAAAAAAAACCCAAAAAACCAAACCAAACCATTGTTTAAAAAACCATTTATTTGAGTTTACTAGAGGCAAGAATTGCTCGATACATTGTTACATCTCTCGTGGTGCTTAGCACCTTTCCTTTCATGTTGCAGCTATTCAATATGTATTTACTGATTTGATTTGAATTGACTCTCTCAAGTTAAATGTGAAAACGAAGTGGCCCTCATATTTTCTCTTGTTTTGTCTCTCCTGACACTGAGATTGAGTCAGCTTACAACAATCCCTTCCATATGTTCCAGAAAATTTGTGACTTTCATGATCTAATATTGGGCTCATTCAGTTGCAAAGTATTTGCTGGGCTTGTGCAAAAATAAATAACTTTTAACTAGGGAGTTGTTTTTTAATTATTTGCAATCCTGTGTGGTTGAGTGTTGTTTATAGTGTTGTTGTTGTTTTTTTTTTTAAGACATGAACAGATAAAACTGAATGTAATTTTCCAAAACTCAATAGCACTAAAGACACCAGGTTTAATACCTTAGGAAGTATGTACAGAACTTGAACATTGAACATTGAATTAAGAAATTGAATCAGTAACTAAGAACCTTCCAAAACAGAAAGCATCAGCCTGGATGGGTTCACTGGTGAACTCTACCAGACTTTTAAGGAAGAGATTATACTAATTCCCTACAATCTCTTTCAGAATATAGAAGCAGAGGGAATACTTCCTAACCCATTTTATGTGGCTAGCATTATCCTAACACTACAACAAAAGCTATAATAAGAAATAAAGATTATAGACCAACATCTCTCGTGAGTATAGGTGCAAAAATGCTAATCAAATTATTATCAAATTGAATCCAATATAGAAAGAGATATACACAATGAATTAAGTGGGATTTATCCCAAGTATACAAGGCTGGTTTAACATTTAGAAGTCAATTAATGTAATCCAGCATACCGACAGACTAAAACAAAAAAACAAAAAACAAAACAACAAAACTCCCATATTGTATCAGTCATTTCTGAAGAAGTATTTGATGTAGTCCAGCACCCATTCATGACAAAAACTCTCAGCAAATTAGGAATAGAAAGAAACTTCCTCAACTCGATAAAGAACATTTACAGAAAAACCTACAGCTAACATCATTCTTTATAGTGAGAAACTTGAAGCTTTCCTACTAAGATCAGGAACAAAGCAAGGATCTTTCCTCTCAGCCTTCTTTTTCTCAGCCCTTCTCCATACTAGACATCCTCACTGATGAATAAGACAATAAAAAGAAAGATACACAGATTGGAAAGGCAGAAAGAAAATTTGTAGATGACATAATCATCTATGTAAAGAACCCACAAAAAATCTTCTGGTACTAAGTGATTATGGCAAGGCTGCCACATGCAAGGTTAATGTACAAAAGTCAGTCATTTTCTTATGTGCCAACAATGAGTAAAGGGAATTTGAAATTAAATACACACACACATGCACATATACAAAAACACAGTATCATTTATAATAGCACCCTCCAAAAATGAAATACTGGGGTGCCTGGCTGGCTCAGTGGGTAGAGCATGCAATTCTTGATCTCAGGGTCATGACTTTAAGTTCCATGTTGGGCATGGAGACTACTTAAAAAAATGAAATACTTAGGTATGAATCTGACAAATGTATACCATCTATATGAGGAAAACTACAAAACTCTAAGGAAACAAATCAAAGAAGAACTACGTAAATGGAGAGATATTCCGTATTCTTGGATAGGAAGACTATTCATGTCCAGATGTCAGTTCTTCCCAATTTGATTGATACATTGAGTTTAATCACAATCAAAATCACTACAAATAATTTTTTGGACATTGAAAAAATGATTGTAAAGTTTTTATTGGGTGACAAAAATCCAACATAATATTGAAGAAAATCCGATACAGTATTTAAGGAAAAGAATGAACTCAAAGGACTAACTCTACCTAACTTCAAGACTTACTGTAAAGCTACAGTAATTATAATTATGAAAGAATAGATTCTTGGAACAGAATAGAGTGCCCAGAAATAGATGTACATGAATAGATTGCAGGGATCTTTGACAAAGGAATAAAAGCAATACCATGGAGAAAAGACAATCTCTTAAACAAATGGTGCTGGAACTCCACATTCAGTGGACATCTACATGAAAAAAAAATGGACTTAGACACAGACCTTAGATCATTCAACAAAATGAACTCAAAAGTAGATCATAGACCTAAATGAAAACACAAAACCATAAAACTTCTAGAAGATAAAACAGGAGAAAATCTAGATGACCTTGTGTATGGCAATAACTTTTCAGGCATAATCCATGAAATAATTGGTAAGCTGTACTTCATTAAACTTAGAAACATATTTTCTGCAAAAGACACTGTCAAGAGAACAAGACAAGGTACAGATTGAGAAAGAATATTAGTAAAAGACATAAATATAAGGAATTTTACCCAATATATGTAAAAAAACTCTTAAAACCCAACTATAAAAAGATGAACAACTTGATTTAAAACAAGGCAAAAGTTCTGAACAGACTTTCACCAAAGAAAATACATAGATGACAAATAGACATTTGAAAAGATACTCCACATCATTTGTCATCAGATATATTCAAACTTAAACAAAAACACAATGAGATACCACTCTATACTTATTAGAATGGCTCATTCTTCAAACTCTCAAACTTCTTACAAGTAAGGAACCTGAACTCAGAGAGGTTAAGTATCTCATCTAGAGACACTAAGCAGAGCTAGGGTTTGGCCCCAAGACCATTTCTTTTAAAAACCAGAGATCTCTATTCAGAATTGTATTTTATATGATGATTATAATAATTTATGTCCCTTATCAACTTCTTACATTTAGCGCATTATTCCTTTGGTTTTGCTTTTTAAAAAAATCAGGGTATCTGTATTAATAGAAATGAATAATAATATTTTTTAAAACATTGGCAGTCAAAACCCTCCATAGTGACTAATAGGATTGTGCTGTAACTAATTGAATGTCTGAGTCACGGTCTCATTTGATCCTTACTAACCACCATGCATGGTTACAAACGCTTTGATGCTTTCAAACTGTATTAGCTTAAAGGTAAAAATATTTTTTTATTAAAAAAATGTTATATTCATTGATTAAAATGTTAGAGATTGAAATATACACCATTACCATCTTTAAAGTGTGAATCTCAGAAATTCTATGTGATCCAATTGGGAAATGCTGTTCTAAATTATTCTTTTTAATGATTTCATATTTTTCTACCATATACTGTAATTTATTTAATCAGTTCTGAATTGTTTGGCTCTTTGGGTCGTTTTCCCATTTTTCTCTGCCTGTGATGAATATTCTTAGAGATAAGTTATCTCCTATTATGATTTGCTTAGTATGCTTGGAGAGTTGGAGATCATGAGTCAAAGAGTATCCATGTGTGTATTAACATCCAGAAATATTGTACTATTATACTTCTACTAGTAGTATATAAGACTTATTTCCTAGCATCCCTACCAACAAATGGCATTTGCTGGATGAAAATTTGGGTTTCATTATCATTTTACTATGCAATTTTAATTGCTAATGAGGATGAATTTTTAAAAACATTTATTGGCTGTTTGTGTTTCTTCTTTTATGAAATGACTGCTTCATTTCCTTTTTCCATATTTTTTTTATTAGGAGATTATGTTTTCTTAGTGATTTTTAAGACTTTATTTAAGGGTTTGTAAACCTTTGTTTTGAATATACAGGAGTTATTTTTTTTTTCCATGTTTCTTCAACACAAAAATTCTCATTATATATCTTGTTCATTGTAGAAAAGAAAGAATAAATAAGCTAAAATAAAGAAGATGCAGTTTACCCATAACTGCCACCTGCCAAGAATCCTTTTTACATTTTAATGTATATTCCCGTCTTTTTTTGTGTGTGTTTATACATACACCTAGGCCCCATTAACGTATGGTTTCAAATGAAGTCATAAAGACATTAACAACTAAATTATACAGACTTTTAGCTCTTACCATCATAGTTGAACCTCCCTCTCTTTCTTACCCACCCCAGAAATATTTTTGAGATTCTTCTTGGCCTCATGTGAATTAAGAATCAGTCTATATCTGTCTACTGGAAACTCCTGTTCTTCTGCCAACATTGCCATTCTTCAGAATTTCTCTGGTGGTCTAACGTCTGAATTAGACATTGTTCTTCATTCCAGTTGGACTCGTAATCCTCCAGCAGAATACTTATTTAAGTGTTTGTATTTGCCCCTCTGCCATGTTAAGCCTTGGGCTCCTATAGGGTAGGGACCATATTTGGTGCGTTCATTGTGCTTTTCTCCATGGCTGGTACCGTGCTTGCCCATAACAGGCATTCAGTAATATATGTCAATTTGTTATGTTGGGGGTGGGAGAAGACCCTTGCCCATCAATTAGCTTTTTAATTTTATGTATGATGTTAAATTTTTTTAATCTTCTCACTGTTTTTCTTTATGATTTGCCCTTAGTGTTGTTGATTTGTTTTTTTTTTTTAATAATTAGAGAACTTTTTGTATCCTTTGTATTTTCACAGCACAACAAAGTTGGTTTTAGTTTTCATTGCTAGGATTCTGAGCAATCCCATTTTAGCATCGTTAGAATATACTGGAATACATTACATAAACATCTTTGAACTCCCTCTTCTAGCAGCCTAAATCTGCTAATCTTAAGAGAAAAACGATTTTTCACAACTTGCTACGAAACATTTTTAAATGTAATTAATTTTATATCTGTACTTTCCGAATAAGTATCTTTTGCTGTGTCTTTTTAATGTCTTGTCATAGCATTTGTTCGTGTTGTATGATAGCTTTTGATATTACTTCTGTGCCTCCAGTGGCCCTTCATATGCCTCAAATGAACAAGAGTTTTTCTTCTTTTTTTTAAAAAAAAGTTAACATTTTTATTTTGGCACAGTATTTATAGACATCTGTTAGAAAATAGAGCCTAAATACTGTGCTCAAGATACATGTCTTTGGAGAATTAATCTCTATAACATGTCAAACACCAGCTTAGTAACTGTATCTTACTTAATTTTGTATTTTTGGCCTTTAGTGTAGTAACTTGCAGATTACAGATACTCAATATATTAAATTGTTGAGAAAAATCTATGAATGAATGATACCCCCTTACATTATCTCAAAAAAAATGTAGATCATTCATTCTAATTGGCCTACCTCCTCACCATTTCTCTGCATTTTCTTTTCATTTCTGTTTTCCTTATTTATTTATTCAACACATATTTATTGAGCTCCTACTATGTGTCACATGTGATATTAGCCACCAGAGATACAATGGTGAATAAAACACACGTTTTCTCCACCCTCTCAGAGTTTAGAATGAAGTGGGAAATATAAATAAACAAACTGGCAGTTACAACCCAGTGTAGAAAGTGCTTTGGGTGAAGGAAGTCCACTAAGGTAAGGGTGACAGGGTACAGGAGGGCCATCTGTCTCGGGAATCTCTGTAGGCTTCTTAGAGTAAGCAAAACAAAGCAGGAGGGAGGAGTAGGACTTAGCTCACAGAAGAGTGTTCCAGTCTGAAGGAGTAGCATGTGCATGGCTGTGGGAGTCTTTGAGAGTATGCTTTCTCTCTAGCTTCCCTTCAGCCCTTTGAATTCTTCCTTCTTGTCCGTGCATATTTAGTCCATTCTTCAACACTTAGCTGAAGCTTACCTCCGAAATGCTGTGCTTATCTTTTCTGTCTTTCAATTAAGCTCAGCATTCAGTTCTATATTATTTTCACCTCTATGACTTTCGTTGTCTTAAATATATTGTTAACCTATCCTGGAGGGCAGGCACTCTACCTTACCCTTTGTTTTCTCTGAGCATGCCTAACTACATACAACATTGTCCATGCAGTAAGGATATAGTAAATGCTTGTTGAATAGTGGTAAAGGGAACACAAAGGAACAATTTATGTGTTTTAAGATTTCAAATACCGTATGATTCTGCGCCTCAAAATATACTATACCTGCAGGATCACAGTAAGAGAGTAGTTTGAACTGAAAATGGCCAGAATACTCCTCTCTGTGCTCCCCTCCCCCTTCCTGACTCTTGCAGTGTACACTGTAGATTATTGGCAGGGTACTTTGTTGTAGTCCATGAAATTGTCAATTTGAGAATGAGTATTGTATCTTTGTATTTCATAGGTGCTGTAAAATATTTTGGAATTTTTCAGAACATGGATGCATTGTATTCTTATAGTAAATAAATTTTCTAGGTCACATGAAAACACTTAAATTTTAATCAGTACTAGAAGTTCAGCTCCATCTGCTACAGAAGTACAAAGCTCATTTAAAACATTTAAAGGGGCGTTTGGGTGGCTCAGTCAGTTAAGCATCTGACTCTTGATTTGGGCTCAGGTCATGATCAAGGTCCTTAGATTGAGCCCTGGGTTGATTCAGTGCTGGGTGCAGAGCCTACTTAAGATTCTGTCTCCTCCCCCCTCATTTAAAAATAATAGCATTTGAAGCTTTCTTGAGGCATTTCTTCTGAATTGAAATCAGGCTACCTTTGACATTGGCAATTTAGTTGGATATGTATTGATTGACTTGAAGATGTAGCCTCTGTGACGTTATAGTTATAAGATTGTATCTATTAACTGTCTGTGTACATACTGCACTGATTCTGAACACTTTGTAAAAACTATGTGGACATATTTCCTTTTTCAATTGCAGTTTTCAGGGCCTATAAATTGATTTGAGTATATTTATAGAGCATATCTGACAGCAGAATGGAAATACTAAAGCAGAATATGAATGGATATAGTTTATAGCAGCACTAGAGTATTAGGCTTTTCTAGCAAATGGAAATAGAAGGATCTAAAGTTAAATACAACAGACTATATACTTTTAATTGAATTTTTACCTAAATTTAACAGTGTCGTGCATCATTATCCCGAGTGAACTTCAGAATTCAAACCAGAGAAATAGAACAAATGGTTTCATTATGGAATGGAATGGCATGAGCTGAACTTGGGCCCAAAAACCCAAAATTCAGAGCTTTAACCTCTCTTTTGCATAATCTCTTTGTGGCCTTGGGCAAGTCACTTCACTGAAAACAGAAAACACAATCACAATAAGAATAACAAAGGTGTAGAGATCTAGCTTTTAAAGCTTTTGGCTCTGAGAAGAGCCTTGTAAGTGGATGTTTTTCCTAGCTCTTGGATATGTCTGTTTTAAACCCAATTTTTCTGTCTTTTATATACTGCCTTCTGCTATATTTATATCCAGTTTTCTTACAAAGACACATGTCCTTTGGAAACAGGTTTTGTGAAGTGATAGATGTATAGGCTTAGAATTTGAAAAATTATACAAAGTAAAACTTTTTTCACATATGTATATGTAAAAGATACTTTTGTGATAGCTTTATTGTTCACTAGATCATTAACCTCACATTCCTATTAGGAGACATCTTCAAAGAATGCCTTACAATTCATTGACATTTGACTAATAGGAATATAAAAGATTTTATGTTTGTGGTTGGAATAATTACTCCTTAGATTATTTTCTAGAGAATAACATTTTGCATTGCTTTAGGGTAGGACCAGAGTTAGCTATTTGCTAAAGAGGAATAATCCAGGGGTTTGGCTAAGTGACTTCTAGATGGGAAATGGAGAAACATTTTTTGAGTCCTTTTTATCTTTTCTGATCCTTTTAATAGTCTGTCAAAGAAAATAAGCTTTGCCACCCCTATTTCAGTGACTCTTGAAGAAATGAAACTATGGGAATGAGTGTCCTTTGAATTTTGAATAAATTACTTGTATTTGCAAATCTGTTTTAGCACCACCAAAATGTGCTTATTTCCTTTTTCTAATACTATGATTCATAATATATTCATAACATATCTTTGAAGACAAAGGTATTCTGGTAGCATTTATTTTCAGCTATCACAATGACAAGCTATGATTCTTAAAAAAATCACCATGATTATTATTGAAGGTACTAAGTATACAAAGACATAAATTGAGTTCACGTGGGGCATACACACACAATACAGTGTTATATTAGGTTATGGAGACCACAGAGAGTTGCACTCAACAGATTAGGGCCATATTCAGTTTAAATAGAGGGCAGGACAAATGGGCTTCATTATGACAGTTCTTACGGTACATAAATACTTAATAATGTCCTAGTTTTAAATTAATTTATAACTTATTCCCTACAGAAACTTTGAAGAATTTTTAAAAATCTGGATTAAGATTAGAATTACTATAAACCAAATGCATCTGTTGCCATTTCAAAGCCAAGAATTAAAAGATGCTTTTGATATTTTTTCTTTTCTTTTCTTTCTTTCTTTCATATTTTACTTCTTTGATAGAGGGAGAGATCAGGAGTAGGTGGGGGGGGGCGGGTGGTGGTAAGCAGGCTCCCTGCTGAACAGAGAGCCTGATGTGGGGCTTGATCCTAGGACTCTGAGACCACGACCTGAGCTTGAAGGCAGAGGCTTTAACCCAGAGCCACCCAGGCGCCCTTGGTATTATTTTCTAAAAAATATTTTCTGTACCGATTTTTCTCCTGAATATAAAATGTGGAAAAAACCCCACAAACCCCAGAAAGCAAAGATGACGTACAGGAAAACTTCCTATTAGTCCATTTGTTTTAAGATGAATATATGCCAGTTACCCAATATTATGATTGAATATAGTCAGGTTTTTGAGATTGTGTTTTTAATATTCTGAAAGATGCTACAGTATTTTGTTTCTGTGTGGAGTATTATGGCAAACAGTGATTGATGGGGATTTGTAATATAAGTGAGGTTTGGTGGAGTGCGGTCCGGAGCTGACGCTAAGAATGAATTCCTTCTTAAGACGTCTGTGGTGCAGAATGGTGGCTTCTTGAAGCATGGGGACAGGTCCCGTGGGCAGAAAGAGCTGCTGTACTCCTTCTTGAGACGTCTGTGGTGCAGAATGGTGGCTTCTTGAAGCATGGGGACAGGTCCCGTGGGCAGAAAGAGCTGCTGTACTCCTTCTTGAGACGTCTGTGGTGCAGAATGGTGGCTTCTTGAAGCATGGGGACAGGTCCCGTGGGCAGAAAGAGCTGCTGTACGGGGCTTGTGAGGGGTGGCTGATTTTATACTAGGGGGTGGGAGGAGCTAAGGAAAAAGAGAAGTTTCAAAAGAACTTTCATATGCTAACGAGGACCCGCAATATACTGGAGGCCTTGCCCTGGTCTAGTTAAGATTGTTTTTCCCCTTGAGCAAGGTATTAACATTAAGATAGGTAGGAGATTCCCGGAAGAATGTCACGCTGGTCCCACCCTGGAGTGGGGTTGGGGGCGGTTGGAGGGTGTCTTCAGCCAGCCTTCTGCTCCCTCATCAATAGAATCATTACCTTATATAAATGACCTTTTTGAGTAGCCAGAAATCAAGGTTTTTAATTGCTATTTTGTAGACCTTATTAAACCTTATCTCAAAAAGTATTTTTCTTGAGTAACATTTGGAATGTGTGTATGATGGTACCTAGAAAGCAAACCTTTCAGAACAAAGTACCTTACTTTATGACAGCATAAAAAAATACCTTTATTATTATTCGTAAACTGATTAAAACAGCTTAGCTTTTGTATTTCATTTTATTCATTGTACTCTTATTTTGAATAGAATTATGGGTGACTTTATGATTAATCCACTGTCCCCCCCCCTTAAGGGAAAAAGTCACATTTACTTAATTTACTTAAGTAAATCCCATTAGAAGGAGTATTTCCCTTGTCTTTTTGTTAAGCCACTAGGGTCCCCTGTGACCTTGGATACGTATTCTAAGAGGTGACTGATGGTTCATGATGTTCTATACTTTCTGGTAGTTTGCTTGTTGTCTGCCTCTGGGTTCGTCATCCCCCTTATGCTGACTTAGGCAGTATTAGGCAGTCTCTTATCTTCAGGCTTTGATGCATATGTTCTGAAGGTGGCCACAGTGACTTTGGGTAGCAGCAGATGGTAAACCTTCAGGCTGCCACCGGCTATACTGGTGTTAAGTTGGAAAGTTAATGTTTGATGAAGAATCAGTAGTGCATATGAAAGAGCTTTCACTGCTGAAATATCTTTTAATTGAAAAATTAGCATACTAAAACCTTTGCAAATGTCTGGGCATTTAAAGAAATCTAAAATTAGTTGTTTTCTTATAGGGAAATTAGTTATTTACCAGCTTAGCTGTATTGCTTGCATTTCCTAATGTGGTTCTTTTCTCCCTTTTCCTGCCCCAATTTGCCTGTAGTTAAGATAGATATTAGATAAACTGAAATAAGAGGTGTTTTTAGGAGTTAAATGTGTTTCTATAAACATTTAAGTATACTTTGAATTATGGTATTTTGGATTTTAATAATGAGAAGAAATGTGAATCTTATATACTATCTCCATACAATCCTAGTAGATTTGGTCTTCCTACCTTTGAAGAGATTTCTAGGTTATATAGAAGCCTCAAGAACTCAGTCTGCCTCAAAAAGATATTTCAGTGTGTTCTGAGTTGGGTGATTTTTTGACTTGGCCGTCAATCCACAAAACAGAGTTTTTTTTGGATTGTTTGTTCCCTTACTTCATGATAATGTGTCATGTTGAAAGCTCTAGCACAATTAAAACACTGGTAAGACCTGTAAGGATTTTTTTGGTTTGTTTTCCTTAAATCTTAGGAGTACATTTTATGCTTCGCTAAACACAGATCCTTTAGAATAGTAAAATAAAAATACTCTTTAGACCAGAGTTAGAAGTATGTCAAATTTTACTCTTCATACTTGAATTTTCATCAGTGAAATACTTTTGTGAGCACATGACCATCAAGAACAGATTGGTTTGTGGCTTAACATGAGAGAAGTGCCTCTACAGTCTGTTCATGCTGATGCTCTCGACACTGCAACTTCGGATGGACAAAAGCTGTGGGCTCGACATCTTTTGCTTTTGGAGTTGCTGGACAGTGGTATAAGGGATGTTGCTAGCCTTCTGGTGTCAAGGGAAGAGAAAGTTAGGGCCCATTGGGGGCGGTGTTGATATTAAAGGTCTCCTAGGGCTATTTCTTGTTTTCTGGTAATTGGAATTTTATGAGATCTCGCATGAGAATAAGGTGTAGAATTAAGTAAGAGTGGAAATACAGTTTGAATATTAAGCATACGAAATGAGATGGGTTTTTAGCAGTAAAAATGTAAATAATTTACCATCACATGGTATTGGCGGGTGTGGGGGGACCAGAGATTTAGTGCTCTGGGTTTGTTGCTTCAAACCATTTGTGCAGAAGAGTAACATTGTTAGTTCCTGTAATGCTGCCAAGATGAGTTCAGCTAATAACTTAATGGTTAAGTTAGTTTTTTAACAGAGTACCGTGAGTATAATCTTATTCATCAGAAACTGTTGAGAAAAACTGTCTAATTTGCAGAATTGGGCTTCTTTATTATGTTGATCACATTCTGTGCTGTTATGCTTATTTATGTCTGAATTCCCAATAGTATGACTTGCACAGCTGAAGTCCATTCAGATTACATCTAGCAAACATGAATAGTACTGTGATATCATTAAGGAAAAGACTGGGTTTATCCAATGTAATGACCTCTGTAGACTTTTTTTTTTTTACATTTTTTAGAACTTTTTTTTTTAGATTTTATTTATTTGAGAGACAGAGAGAGTGAGAGAGAGCATGAGGAGAGAAGGTCAGAGGAAGAAGCAGACTCCCGGTGGAGCTGGGAGCCCGATGTGGGACTCGATCCCGGAACTCAAGGATCATGACCTGAGCCAAAGGCAGTTGCTCAACCAACTGAGCCACCCAGGTGCCCCCATTTTTTAAAACTTTTATTAATTGTTCTGGAGTCCTGTGAAGTACTTGGCACCAAATTAGAGATAGATGTTCCCTCAAATTACTCATATAATCTTTCTTTTTAAAGGAATCAGAGCTGAAGTTATTTTTAGAGACTTACATACTTTGGATGTCAACATTTAAATTAAATATGTAAAAAGATTCAAGAGTGACACTTAATCCTCACCAGAGGGAAGTCTTCACTCTTTCACCACAAGGATAGTGTCTTTATGGTAGCATCTCTCTCTTTTCTCCAAATTTATTCTTCATATGTTTAAAAGAAATCATCATTTGATGCCTTTGGTATACTTGCCCACCCCTCCTGATTTCCCAAAGCGGTACCTAGTTAAGTATCAGGCCTTCCTTATCCCATCATCAGAAAAAAACCCAGACTATCATCAGTTGGAGTTTTTCCTGCCACCTCTAGGGAAGAAGAGTGGGCAAGTCTCATTGTGCTGGTGGAATTGAAGAACAGATGAAGCTGGTCCTTAAGGAATAAGTTGTCTGCTTTTTTCCTCCCAGTTAGAGGCAGTCATTCTATATATTACTATGGGTAAAAATAGAATAATCTCTTCTGTTAGACCATATGCTAATAGAGTGCTGATAACTGGGTGTGAAAAATGAAAGGAGAAATACATTAATTGTATTCTCTCAATAAGGTATGCTATCCAAGGTAATTATTTCATGACAGTTTTAGTTATAGTACTTGTTTTATCATGAAATAAAAGATGGTTTTAGGAGCCTTTTATTGGAAAGACAATTGTATCAAATTAGTACCAAATTAGATTTTTGTCTTTATAAAGGTGAGCAAACCCATGAGCAGTTTTTAAATTGATGTGTTCTAGTCCACAAATGAACAAATTCTGTTTGAGGGTTAAAGAAGCTATTATTTTGTCCTTTATGCTGACAGCTTCATTACAGATTAGCCTACTGTTGGCATTAAAAAAATGTTTGGCTCCTTATGATCTTTGTGCATGCAACTATAATATTAATGCAGTGCCATAGCACTGTTCATTAAGAAATGACTTTAAATGAGCTTGAAGCTTGTGAATTTGGAAAGATACAGATGTTAAATGCAGTCGTTTCTCTTTGTATACAGCCGTATGGCTAATAATTTCCAAGTGGCTAAAGCTCTTGTTAGCAGGAGTGCTGGTGTGTTAAGAATGGCTCTATAAATAACTTTAAGAACTGAAGTTGAAGGTGCTTCTTTTAAAGACTATTGTTAACTAAACATTATTGCCAAACAGATGGAAAGCATTCACCAGCCTGATGTTTTTAGGTCTAATTATATTATCACCAGCCCTGTACGGCTCAGTTGAAGAGGTGTATCCAGAGGCCAATTTATAATCATTTAGCCAACACCTGTTTGGGAGAAATTGACAGTCAAAGGGCACATTTTAAAAAAAATCACATATGTTCTTGTGTTTATTGCCTCAATGTGAATGTTGTCTAGTTGCAAACAAACTTGGTAGGAGAAGAAAGTAAATGTAAACAGAGCAGTACTTCCAAGCCATGTTTATCGATCTTAATTTGGCCTTTTTAGCTGATCCACTTCATGCTTCATGGCTAAGTAAGATCAACAAAGAGATATCACTCCTAATTTATGTAGGTATATTCTGGTAAGCCAACTAAGAGGTTTCTGGTAGGAAAAAGAAATTCTTTCCTTTGTACATCTTCCATACCTTTTGCCTAGTAAGATGTTTTCTATTTCATTTTTTTTTAAAGATTTTATTTATTTATTTGACACAGAGAGAGAGAGATCACAAGTAGGCAGAGAGGCAGGCAGAGAGAGGGGGAAGCAGGCTCCCCGCTGAGCAGAGAGCCTGATGTGGCTCTCGAGATCATGACCTGAGCCGAAGGCAGAGGCTTTAACCCATTGAGCCACCCAGGTGCCCCTGTTTTCTATTTCATAATAATGTATCTTATTTAAATAGGACTGGCATTCTGGTGAGTGGCTTAAAAGAGTCACAACTTGATATAAAAGACAAAGATTTAAGGAGCGCTACTTTTCTTCACAGGCTCAATTGCAGTTCACTGAACCCTCTTTTTCAGAGAGAGGGCTGAAGTGCCTCTTTTTGCACATATGATATGTTAATTTAAACCTCAAGGTTCAAGTTCTTTGAATGTGTTTCCATGCTTTGGAGGTTCAACATTGGTGATGAATATAGCTCAAAGGGAAATTGTGGGGAGAATAGGTCTATTCTATCTGAAAATAGTTTGAACCTGATAATCCTATTAACTCTTTCATTTTAGTGTTTTACCTTCTTTTAGCACACTTTTCTCTTGAAAGATTTGTATAAGTTATCTCCATTTTCTTATCACCCATTATTAACTCAGAGCAGGCTAGCTTTGATTCCTCCAGTTCACAGCATAATACAGTACTGGAAGTTACTAACAATTTCCTAACTGCCTTTGGCAGTAACCAATTATAAGTCCTCCTTCTTCCTGGCTTCTCTTTGTTGTTTAGGACAGATGATTATTGTCATCTTAAGTATTCTCTTTCCCTGACACCTGAACCATTTTATATTTTCTGATTTTCTTTGCACTTTTCTCCCTCCACTTTTATTTGTTGTCTTATATACCCTTGATATTATAGCTATGCATAATTTTCAAATTCAGACATAAATATAGCTTAGCAGAATATGCAACGGGGAAAAGAAAGTCTATTTAAATAAATGGTATTGGAAAAACTGGACATCCTATACAATTCAGTAATTCCATTGCTGGGTATTTCCCTGAAGAAAATGGAAACACTGATTTGAAGAGATTAACATGGACCCTGTATGTTTATTGCAACATTATTTGTGATAACCAAGACATGGAGGCAACCTTAGTGTCTGTCTGTAGATGAATGGATAAAGAAAATGTTCTGCATATAAACAATGGACTATTACTCAGCCACAAAAAGGATGAAATCTTGCCATTCATGACAACATGGATGGATGCTAATTGAAATATATCAGAAAGAGAAAGACAAATGCCATTTGATTTCACTTGATGTGGAATCTAAAAAAACAAAACAAATGAACGAACAAAAAAAAATAATAGACTCCTAAATATAGAGATACAAACTTGTGGTTGCCAGAGAGGAGGTGTGATTGGGGGTGGGGGATATAGGTGAAATAGGTGAAGGGAATTAAGACATACAGACTTCCCATTATAAAATACATTATAGGAATAAAAAGGACAGCGTAGGGAATATAATCAATAATATTGTAATACTTTGTACGGTGACATATGGTAACTTGGTAACTACACATATTGTGGTAAGCATTTCATAGTGTATATGATTGTTGAATCACTGTGTTGTGTACCTGAAACTAATATAATGTGGTGTCAACTGTATTTTATTTTAATAAGCCAGTCGTAAAGGAAAATATATATATATACACCTATCTCATTATATGATTTAATTCTTTGAAACCCAGCATAGTGCCAGATATAAAATAAGCACTTCATTGGAGGTACAGTGTCATGTTTTTAGATGTTGTCTTGATGGAGAATGCTCAAATATAAATGTTTAGTCCCAGCTTATTTCTAAGCTCTATTCACATATTGACATCTGTTTTCTAAACACACCTAAATTTGGTCACATGTGTTTATTGAATATTTACCATGGGAGAGGGGTGTGTTATATGTTGGAAAAAATATAGTTTCTGCCCTGTATTAGTTTTCTATTGCTGTCATAACAAATTACCACAAACTTAGCATCTTAAAACAATTTATTATGTCAAAGTTCTTTGTTTTTGTTTTGTTTTTTAAGATTTTTTAGAAATTCAAGTTGGTTCACATATAGTGTATTATTAGTTTCAGGTGTAGAATTTAGTGATTGATCAGTTGCATATAACACCCAGTGCTTATTACATCAAGTGCCCGCCTTAATGCTCATCACCCAGTTACCCCATCCACTCACCCCCTTCCCCTCCGGCAGCCCTCAGTTTGTTCCGTATAGTTAAAGAGTCTCTTATGGTTTGCCTTCCTCTCTGTTTTTGAGTTATTTTATTTTTCCTTCCCTTCTCCTATGTTCATCAGTTTGTTTCTTAAATTACACATCTGAGTGAAATCATACGATATTTGTCTTTCTCTGACTATGTCAAAGTTCTTTGGACCAGAGGTCTGACATGGGTCGCCTTGGGCTATCATCAAGGTGCTGGCAGGGCTGTGTTCCTTACTGGAGGCTCTGGGGAAAAATCCACTTCCAAATTCATTCAGGTTGTAGGTTGAATTCTTTGCAGTTGTAGAACTGAACTCTTCCTTACTGGCTATCAGCCAAAGACTGGTCTTTGCTTCTAAAAGCTGTCTGCTGCTTCTCATGCTCCCTCTGAGCTCCCAGAGGCCCATCCCCAGTGCTGACATGTGGGTGTCTGTATCTTAGCGCCAGCAACTGTGTATTCCTTTCATATTTCAGATCTCTTTGATTCCCCTTCTGCCATATCATTATTGTGTTTCTACTTCTGGCCAGAGATGGTTCTGTGCTTTTCAGGGTTCGTGGGATTTGATCGAGCCCACTCAGATAATCCAAGATAATCTGTTTTAAGGTCTGTACCTTAATTACATCTGCGAAGTCCTTTTTTTGCCAGAAACATAACATATTCATGGGTTCTGGAGATTAAGGTATGAACATCCTTGGCGATCATTATTCTGCCTATAATATGCCCATTGAAAACTTGAAATCTGGTTGGGAAATAGACACGTGAACAAAAAGTCAAATAGAAGGGGTTGGTACTGTATACAGTGGGAGAACAAAGAACGGAGAGAATCAGTGTTACTTGAGCTGAATATGGAAGGATAAGTACTTGTTTGATAAGGGAAAGAATGGGGGAGGGGTTGAGAATGTGTCAGGAGAAGCAGCAGTAACAGTCATAGCAATCATAGAAACAGTAGCTATCCCAAGCACTTTTATAAAGGTGACTTCTTGGAAATTCTCACAAATGGTAGATGCTGTTACTATCTGCCATTATAGTTTCTGCAGATGAAGTTTTAATGTCTTCGCTTTTAGAGTAGAAAGGGGAGAATTATCGTACCAGGTAGTTGAGAGAATTAACATTGATGGCTAAAGCATAGCACATAGTAAACACTTAGTACAGGGTGGGTAAACAGAGTAGGGTGGATAGGAGAAATACTTAGCTGGTGGACTTGGTCACTGGTTATGAAGGTAGGGGACAGGGGAGAATTCATAGTGACTGAGGGCGCTTTTTGGTGGTGGAGGTGTTACATGGATGGTGGTGGTGTTCAGTCCTGTAGGAGGAGAAACAGGGTTTGGTTTTATTTCTAGTGGGGACAGGGCTTTGACAAGAGGAATGGATGAGTTCGGAAGGTATCTGTGGGGGCACCTGGGTGGCTCAGTTGGTTAAGCGACTGCCTTTGGCTCAGGTCATGATCCCGGAGTCCCGGGATCGAGTCCCACATCAGGCTCCCAGCTCCATGGAGAGTCTGCTTCTCCCTCTAATCTCCTCCCCTCTCATGTTCTCCCTCACTTTCTCTCTCTCAAATAAATAAAGAAAATCTTAAAAAAAAAAAAAAAGAAGGTATCTGTGGGAATATTCAGTTGAATTTAAATGGAGACTTACATAATGTAGGTCAAACACTTGTAAGAGAGTTCAAAGATGAGGTGGTCACCATCACTTCAAATTCATCATGTCTAACATGGTATTTATCATCTTCTCCTCAAGTTAGTCCCCCATCTTCTCATCATTCTTTTCATTTTCCCAAGCTTGACATCTTTTTTTCATCCTTGACTCTCAGCTCGCTGGAGGGGAAACCCAAAGCCCTCTTTATAGTCTTTGCAGGTGTCCATGATGTAAATACTCTGGACATGGCCCATTGCAGATAGCGGCTGCTTTTGTGCTGCTGTGGTGGAGATGAGCTCCAGCAGAGACCACGTGGGCCAGCAAAGCCAAAAATCTTTACTGTCTAGATCTCTATAGAAAAAGTTTGCCAACTTCTGCTACAGTGTCTCCAAAATAATAAAATAATAACATGGTAGAATAATTCTCTATCTCTAGTCATTCCTTCTATCCATCAAGATGGGATGGGGGAGGGTAGGTAGTCTGAGGGGGTAATGCGTGAGATCATGCATGGTCTTGAGGTAATTTTTTGGACTTAGGTTTTTTTTCTGAATGAGAGGAGTGATGTGATGTAACTTATGTTTTTAAAAGAAAATACTGGCTTCTATTTAGAGAATAGGCCATAGGGCAGCAAATAAGGAAGCAGAGAAATCTGTGGGGAGGCCATTGTTATAATCCAGGTAAATCTTTGGATCAGGGTAGTAGCTGTGCAAGTGAGTTCACATTTTGGATACATTTTGAACATGGAGCTGACAAGATTTGCTGATGGAAAAAGAGGAGTTAGGGTGAGTCTTGGATGAAGAAGTAGTACCAAAAGGGGGTCTTAAGTTGGGGCCTGAGTTATTGAGATTACATTATACCACATTACTACATAAGGGATTTTAAGAAGAAAATTGAGATTTTAGCAATGCCTTTAATTTTTTTTTTTACTTCTTCTTAACCATATATGTACCACGAGGAAAAATTCTTTGTGTAAAATAATTTTTCCTTTTAAGCAATATATTTTATTTTTTTTAAAGATTTTATTTATTTGAGAGAGAGAGAGTGAGAGAGCGCCCAAGCAGGGAGGATAGAGGCAGAGGGAGAGAGAGGGAGGGAGAAACAGACTCCCCACTGAGGAGGGAGCCAACGTGGGGCTCGATCCCAGGACCCTGAGATCATGACCTGAGCCAAAGACAGATCCTTAACCGACTGAGCCACCTAGGTGCCCCCTAAGCAATATATTTTAAAACAAATCTAGGAAAACATAGAAATGTTTCTAAAATATGGAATTTTTAGAAAAGGAAAATATAATAAAACCTACGTTAGATAAGACTTTTAGTCCTGTGATTTGGTGGCTTAAAAAAACAAAGCACCCATTCAGAAATTAATTTTGGTGGAGTCCGTTCCAGCATTTACCCCCAAACCCTTAAAGTATAGTTTCAAAACCTTACCGGTCAATGTTTCCTTGTACTGTGAATAAATTATTACTCATGTCTTTTATGTAGGTTTTGCTTGTAATGGACACAAGGACAGAGCAGACATTCATTTTAAAAGTAAGTAGAATTTGTATGTTTGATGAATTTAGGCATTTATTTTGAAATTATGCTTCTGAAGGAAAAGATATTTATTATTTTTCCCTGGGTGTTTGGATGTTCTCTTATGTTTGTGGTGTTCTATATTTATTTTACTTTCTGTTCTTTATCACAGTTGATAAATATGTCATAGCATACATTTAAAAAGAGTTGGAGGCTATAGAGTGTGGAGTTCAGAGTTGGGATAAGTTGAAGACTCATCCCCTGCTGCTTAAATATATAGTGTGTACTTTAAACACATCTCTAATACATTTTGTATAATTGTGAAGATTGCACACAACAGTACCTTTGATTATGATTATAGTCCTAAAGAGCTGAAATTTTGCCTGTAAGTCTCTGTTTCAGGTATTTGGGAACGTGTTATCTAATTCCTTGGTCCCTCCCCTTTTTTTTTTTTAAACTAAATTCAATTCTATTTCTTTGTATAACTCAGTTTCTAACTAAATGAGCAGGGAAAGAAAAACTCGATTTTGTGATTTCAAAATTGAAATGGATTGTGACATTACATATTCTAAAATATCCTAATTTAATAATTTCCATAGCATCTAGAAATAATCAGTTTCAGATTAGTTTTATATTTCTTTTTCAGATACTTTTTCTTTTACTAACCGCGTGGCAATAGGTCACATTGCCATATACTGAAATGAATTTCTTTCTGTGTATATGTTATCACTGGCATTTCCTCGGATTTTTAAACCAGGCTTTGACACCAGACACTACACACTGCTTGTTCCCTTGGAGAAGACTTAAAGTAGTCTTTATACTTTTTTGGCATAAAATTTTCAAATCGCCTGTTTAATCGAGGAATACGTTTTGTGTCTCAGAAATCTGAATGATCTCACAGTGTCTAGTGCTTTAAAGAGATATATATATATATATATATGTACATACGTATACCTATATATGTAAAATAAAACTTAAGAAAAGGTCATGGAGAAATAACTGCATGTCATCCTGATGACTTAGTTTGAGAGCATCTCTAATAAAAACACTGACCCACATAATTGATTTTAATGGCAGCTTTGTGGCATCTTCCGTTCTCTGGATTCACGCCAGATGCCATCAGCAGAGCCTCCAGGGACTGAGGGGCATAGAGCAGCAGATGAGTGGTTTCTCTGAAGCCCAGAGTAACTCGGATAGATTAGTTTGGTTGATAAACACAGAGCACAGCAGGCTCCAAAGGCAACTGAGGGTACAAGTGACCTTTTTGTTCTCTGTCAGGGTCTAAGGAAAAGCAGTGAATACAGCAGGAGCAGAAAGACCATCATCCCCCGCTGCGTGCCCAACATGGTGTGTCTGCACAAGTACATCATTTCTGAGGAGTCTGTGTTTCTTGTGCTGCAGCATGCCGAAGGTTAGTTTGTGGTTTAAAATTGTTTACGGAGCGAAGAATGTCATTTCCTTAGCTCTTCAGTGTCTATAATGTCCTTTTTACTTCTGTCATTGCATGGGCAGATAACACATACCAAACACGTGTAAGAAACCATTTCCTCATTCCTCCGCTCTCTCTGAGTTTGTGAGGGAAAATGACAACCCAGGTGAAGAGATTGCATTCGAACTACAGTGACATTCTTAGATATACATCACTACTTACTTTTTCCTAGAATTGAGCTACTGGGATGAGCACGTGAAGGGGAATATGTGCTAAAAGAGCTAGGTTTTATTTTAGGGATTTTATTTTGTTCTCTTGTTCTCTGCTAAAAGGATACATTAATGTTAGATGACGAAAATAAAAAACATCCCCTGAAGAATTAATTAATTACCTCCTTTTTTAGAATGCATGGGTATTTTCTTAACATTTGACATTACCTAGTTATTCTGATCTGGGTTTTTACGAATATAGCCATTGGCATCACATATGGGTACAAAGTAGAAGCATGGTGCTCTGCCTTCAAACTATTTATGAAATTTCAGCTCATGGTAGAGGGAACAGGTGGCAAAAAAATCCGATGTTTTGATTTGTTTTTTCCCTTTAACACCTGAATTTAAATAAATATTCTTTTATTTAGAATGACTGAATACAGCATGTAAATATAAATCCACATAATGAATATTGCCTTTTGGCCTTAAGAGGTGTTTTTAAAATAGTAAAAAAATTTAAATTATTTCTCATGTTTCACTAAGGTGTTATTTTTATTTTTACATTACTGAGAATAAAGAACTGTTGTGTTTTACTAATAGGCATGACATTTGAATTTAATGCATTTTCCCAGGAAAATGAGTCATTGCTTTGTGGAATGAGGTCTTTATGATAACTAATGCAAGATTTTTGACGGGGGCAATAAACTATTAATATTGTTTATTATGAAGTACAGCACAAGATAACTACAGATGGAGGAAAGACCTCCATATGTAGTATTTAATAGGAAATTCAGAAGGGGCTCCATGGTCTCTCAGGTATTAAGAGAGTTAATTGCGTGTGTGAATTGGATAACTAATTCACCTTTGTTCAGACATTATAGACAGCTTTTATCTGAGGATACCAGTGCATTACAGACATTATTGAATTAGAGGTCATGTCATCTGATAGCGAAATACAGCCACCTCTGGTGTGGAACAAAATAACTTGCGTAGTAATAATCCATAATAATTTAGAACAAGGTCAGTAGGATGAATGTAATTATAGTCAATATTCTATTACTCAGTGTGGATTATTCATGTTGGAGATTATCTGTGGCAAATTTTTGATTCTAGTTTGCCTCTGCTATTTGCAGTTTCTTCCTGCTCATTCTCTTCCTGCTCCAGAACACACTTCAGTTTTTCTTCTGCCATCTTCTCACTTTCTCTTGAGCTTAATGCTCAACTGATTTTACTTTAACACTGAGAAAGTCTTTATAATCTATTTGAAAGCCATATGTCTAGATTTAGGTTATCTTTACCAAGCTTCTTTTCCTTTATTGTTGGCCACAGCTGACTTTGAATGGGTACATGATATTGAATTTCTCTTGGATTACTTGAACTTGGTGGAGGAGGCTCTCTTTTTTTTTTTTTTTTAAAGATTTTATTTATTTATTTATTAGGAAAGAGAGAGTGAGAGAGAGAAGGTCAGAGTGAGAAGCGGACTCCCCATGGAGCTGGGAGCCCGATGTGGGACTCGATCCTGGGACTCCGGGATCATGACCTGAGCCAAAGGCAGTCGCTCAACCAACTGCGCCACCCAGGGGCCCCAGGAGGATCTCTTTTTGACTGTTGATTTCAGGTGTCTGCTATTTGATTTTAAGATTTTTATAATGCAAAGATATTAAATTATAGTGCAAATAGGGACTATAGAATCATTTACTATTCAGCAAATTTATTGAGCATGTATTATGTACTAGACTCTCTCTTTGGTGAACAAGACAGGAAGAGAGCTTGCCCCTTTGAAACTTATATTCTTGTGACGAGTCAAACAGAAAACCAAAAAGCATGATAATATTGACTAATAATAGGGACTGCACTGGTCTCTAACTTAGTGAGCTTTAAAAAAAAAAACAAAAAACGATGGGGGAACTACTTTAGATGAGGTAGTTAAGGAAGCCTGCTCATAAAGGCAACATTTAAGAGGAGTTTTGAATGACAAAAGAAATAACCGTTTGGATGTAATTGGGAAGCACATTCTAGGTACAGGGATCAGGGTAAGAAATCAAGGGCAAAAACAGTATCTGAACAAGAAAGGAGACCATTTGATTGTAGTGTAGTAGGTGGGGGTAGTTGTGGTATATGGGGCTCTTGAGGAAATAGGCAGGAGTCTTGTACTGCAGGGAAAGGACTTTGGTTTTTATTCAAGTGCATTGGGAAACCATTGGATATCTAAAGCAGTGGCAAGGGCTGATTTACGTTTTAAGAAAGATCACTCTGGCTTTTAACAGGGAATGGATTATAAACAGGCAAGGAATAGTAAACAAGCAGTGCATAGTCTAGACAAGAGGTGATGATGCTGTGGCTTTCTGGAGTTCTAGCCACTGTGCTTTGAGGGTAGACTCTGGGATCTGTGATAGATCCAAGGTTAGGGAGAGAAGAATATAGGCGAATTTTTTGGCTTTACCTTGAGCAATCAGGTGAACTGTATGATGGGCAGTATGCTGACTTTTACATAGTGGTATTTGTTACCTCTGTGAATTAGAAGTTGTGCGTATATCATACACACATTACTCTTATATGTATAAATAGCTATTCCTGAAAATAAGTGTTGAACAGTTATTTTCTCTTATATGAATGCTTGAATATTTATGATTTGTGGCTTTAGCTTCCTTCTACTTACAGGACTGTTCAAGATTCAAGTAAGTCTCTTGGACTCATTTTCCTTCCATTTTTAATTCATTTAGTCAGAAATATATTGGTGCTTACTGGGATACAGGCTCAGTTCTAACATGGCAGTGAACAAAACTGATGAAAACTGCCCACAGGGAGCTTACATTGAGAGGCAGAACAGAAAATAAGCAAATAGATAAGCAAATATATGTCAGATGGAGATAATTTCTGTGGCGAAACGTTAAGTAAAAGAAGGGAAAGGGGGATTCCAAAAGGGTAAGATAGAGGTTACTGTTTTATCTAGAGTGGTCAACTCATTAAGAAAGGGATGTTTGGCCAGTGACCTGAAGGAAGTGACAGAGGGAGCATTGTGCACTGTGGATACGTGAGGGAATAGTATCTCAGCAAGGGAGAACAAGTAGACTTGGAGCCAAGAGTGTGCTTGGTGTATAAGAAATAACAAGGTTACTGTGGCTAGAGGAGAATGGGAAGAGCTTGGAGGTAGGGAGGCAGGTGGGAAGATCCTCTGTGGTCTTAAGAGGCCACTTTAGGAACTTATTTGTTTGTTTATTTACTTATTTATTTATTTATTTAGAGTGAACATGCAGGGATTTAGGGGCAGAGGGAGAGAGAGAATCTCAAGTAGGCTCCATGCCCAGTGTGGAGCTCAATATGGGGCTTGATCTCACAACCCTGAGATCATGACCTGAGCCAAAACCAAGAGTCAGACCCTTAACTGCCTGAGCCACTCAGGTGCCCCAAGGACTTGATTTTTCTTCTGACTAGATAGGAAATGGTTGAGGGATATTGAGCAGAGGAATGACAAGATAGGGATCACTCTGGCTGCTTTGTGGAAAATATAGTCTAGGAGGGCAAAGGCAAAAGCAGGAGACCAATATGGACATTTTTGCAGCAATCCAGGTGAAAATAATTGTGGCTTACGCAAAGCATTAGTAGTAGAGGTGGTGAAAAATGGTCATTAGATTCTGAATCTATTTTGAAGATAGAAATGACATGATTCTGCTTAACATTCCTGCAAGGTTTTTGGCTCACAACTGAAAGAATGGAGTTCCTATTTACTAAGATGGGGTAAGCTGTGGGAGGGGTGGATTTAGAGGAAAAAATCAGGGATTCAGTTTTAGACTTGTGAGTTTGAGATGCTTCTGAAATGTCCGGGTGGTTTTGAGGAGGCAGTTGGACATACCAGATAGGATTTTAGGAGAAAGATTGAAAATGTTTATTGTTCCTATTAATGAATCCCTTATTTTAACTCTGGAGAAGAAAAGGTGAGAAAATAATTGTATTCAGTCCAGGCCACATGTGTTATTAAAACTTTAAATTCCTAAGAATTAGGGATTATGTCATTTTCAACATGTGTGTTCCAGCATTTAGCAGAATACTTGGTACATAGAAGATGCTCAGTGTATAATTGCTGGATACTAAGTAGTAGAGAAAAGGTGAAATGCCGAGGTTGGAAGAAATGCTTGCACGTGTGGCTACACCAGATAGGCAGGGGATGGGAAAGAGTTTTGTCCCAAGTTACCCAAGGGACAGGAGGGGTGAAATGATTCTCTTTTTATTAACTAGTTTTTTTCAAAAAAAAAAAAAAATCATGAAGCTAATATATAAAGCTGTACTTTTGAACTACATATAGAAGTATATAAAGTAAAAATAAAAATTCTCCTTTCGTAGTCACTTTAATCCCCAGTTCTGCTGTCTAGAAATAAGGGAAAATTTCCAACGTGTATAAACATATACTCCCTGCGTGTCTGGTTAAATAAAACGGATCTTGGTTATGGACATTGGGGAGGGTATGTGCTATGGCAAATGCTGTGAAATGTGGAAGCCTGATGATTCACAGACATGTGCCCTGGGGCAAATAATACATTATATGTTAGTAAAAAATTAAAAAAAATAAAATTAAATTTAAAAAAAAGTAAAGTAAAACGGATCTTACATACTGTTCTGTGGCTTTTTTTCTTCCCCCATCTTAACAATACACCTTGGACAGCTTTCCTTGTCAGTACAAATAGGTCTGCGTTAAGAGAGACCAGGGTAGTGGTTTAGAGCCAGACTACATTAATTTGTGCGACCTTGGGCAAGGTGTTTCATGTTTTGCGCCTCCATTTCCTTATCTATAAAATAGGGATGATAATTCTGTACCTCATACAGTTGATGTGAGGATTAAGTAGTTGACATATGTAAAGCACTTAGTGCCTGGCACCTGGTAAACACTGTGTAAATATTTGTAAATGTTGCTGTTGTTGTTTTAAATAAAGAATATTTGCTGGTACTGATAATTATGATTTATTTAACTGCTCCCTTGTTAGTTGGTGTTTAAATTGTTTCTAGTACTTTTTCCTATATATCTTTGTGTATTTTTGTTTTCTTTTTTGAGAACTATTTATAGCATGAATTTCTTGATGTAGAATTGTTGGTTCAAAAATTGATTTTGATCATTGTTCCAGCAGTATTTTATCATACGTATTAAAGTCAAGTCCTAATTCTGGCCAAGCAAATTTAACAAATATTCTTTGCAATCTTTCAGAAAACTAATAAATTAAACTTTAATGAGCGACAAAGAGTTTTTATTAAACTTTATGACTTGCTAATTTTGTAGCTTAAAATAGCTAATATCTCTAAGTTTTATATGCTTCAGTGAGGCTTACAAAGGTGTCATTTATATTTCTAAAGTGTTAAAAATTGTAAATATGCTAGGTATTTTCTACTTATATGTTGAGATTTAGCAATAATAGGTATTTTTTAAGGATAATGTTTTTAATGTTACAATAATAATGTTGACATTTGTGTAAGTTTGTCTGTTAGGCCCAATATTAATTCGATAGAGAGTAAAACACACAAAGCTTTGTAGGTGAGAAATTTCAAAGGGAATAACATGTGCTTGTAAGTTTTGAGATTTTCATGATTTTGTAATTGAAAAAAAGTATGGGCTAGGACCAAAATTTTGTTTCCATAGTTCCATATCAAACATTAAATTTTCTTTTTTTTTTTTTTAAAGATTTTTATTTATTTATTTATTAGGAAAGAGAGAGAGTGAGAGAGAGAAGGTCAGAGTGAGAAGCGGACTCCCCATGGAGCTGAGAGCCCGATGTGGGACTCGATCCCGGGACTCCGGGATCATGACCTGAGCCGAAGGCAGTCGCTCAACCAACTGCGCCACCCAGGGGCCCTCAAACATTAAATTTAACTGGGCACCCAGCAAAGAATGGAGAAGGCCTAAAACAGTTTCATTCTCTTTTGAAAAATGCAGAGTTTTTACAGTTCATTTTAGGGTACTTGTTTAGGTTAGGAACAAATGTCATAAAGAAAGTGCCAGCCATCACTTTTAAAAATTCTGTGTAATAATAAGAATAGAAATTAAGGGAGATACCATACTGACTAATCAAATTGGTCAACTTGCTAATATCCAATAAAGGCAAGTTGCTGTGAAGATGGTGTTAATACACATTGCTTATAGGAGTGGATTCTGGTACAGAGTTTCTATAAAGGAGTTTCACAACATGTTTCAGAAGCCTTAAACATATTCATGCTTTTTGATCTAGTCTTTTCATTTTTGGGATTCTGTCCTGATGAAATTATCAGGGATGTTAAGTACTTTATGTAAAAGTACATATTATTTATTTATTTTTTTAAAGATTTTATTTATTTATTTAACAGAGAGAGAACACAAGCAGGCAGAGAGGCAGGCAGAGGCAGAGAGAGGAGCAGGCTTCCTGCGGAGCAAGGAGCCCGATGCGGGACTCGATCCCAGGACGCTGGGATCATGACCTGAGCCAAAGGCAGTTGCTCAACCAACTGAGCCACCCAGGCGTCCCAAAGTACATATTATTTTAATTATAATAGTAAAAGATTGGAAACAGTATAAATGTCCAACAATAGATGAATTATTTATTTATTTATTTAAAAGATTTTCTTTATTTACTTGACAGAGAGGAGAGAGATCACAAGTAGGCAGAAAGGCAGGCAAAGAGAGAGGAGGAAGCAGGCTCCCTGCTGAGCAGAGATCGCAATCTCCTGGTCCTGGGGCTCCATCCCAGGACCTTGAGGTCATGACCTGAGCCGAAGACAGAGGCTTAACCCACTGAGCCACCCAGGCGCCCCCAATAGATGAATAGTTAAATAACTCATAATATCTGTCACATGGATATGCTATATAGCCATTGAAGTTAATAGTCTCATGAAAATTAGAAAATGTTTATGATATGATGTTAGTCACAAATAAAAAGTCTGAAAATAAATGTACAAATAGTTAATAGTGTTTTTTAAAACACTATTATTAGGCAGGGATAGCACATGTGCACACGCATGAATGGGGGGTGAGGTAGAGGGGAGAGAGAGAATCCCAAGCAGACTTTCTGCTGAGCGTAGAACCCAGAGTGGGGCTGGATCCCATAACCCATGAGATCATGACCTGAGCCAAAATCAGGAGTCGAATGCTTAACCAACTGAGCCACCCAGAAGCCTGTAGTTAATAGTGTTTATAGGTGATTTGTACTATTTTGAATTTTTCTCTTCTGTTCTTTTTTGAAACCATATATTTGTTTTAAACAGGAAGAAAGCATGACCCAAAATAATGATATTATTAATATTTGTAGACCCTTATTCTTAAAAGATTTCCAAAATACTGGGAAAGATGTCTTCTTTTTATAACCTGATTTAATAAATATTTATTTAATACATATTATTTTGCATGTTAGGCAGAATCCTCTCCTTGTAGTTATGAAGGCCCTGCAGTCTGGTAAAGGAGATAGTAAAAGTATAGAAGTATGAAAGTAATATTACCATGAAACAGAACATTTTAAATGTTGTAAGAGGGACTGAGTGATATAAAAGATTCAGAGAATCTGAATCCACTGAGGGGATGTCAAAAAATTGGTAAAAGAAAACAAATTCTCAGGGACCATCAAGAATGATTAGGATTTTCACAAGTAGATATTGGAGAAACTAATAAGAAAAAAAAATTCTTTAAGTAGTAGGTATAGTTTGAGCAAAAGCCCAACATGGGTTATATTCGTAGAAATCCAATTCAGACGAATTATTTGGTGAGTGGAAGGGGAGGACCAAATCATAGCTTTGACACATTGTATTACCGAGGAGTTCAGTGCCTCTGTGGAGTTGGTATATACGTCATTCAGTAGGTGGAGGGGATTTGAGTTCTTGGATGGAGAAATAATATAAGATCTGTGCTAAAATGGAAGATTAAGTGGGCGGCAATTAGTATGATAGAATGATACAGAAAGGAGTTAAAGCAGGGATCTAGTTGTATTTATAAAGTTATTCCAAGAGGCAGACTGACCAGAGGAACCAGTAGAAGAGAAAGACTGCATGAAATATTATGGACATATCCTATAGGACTTGGAAACTTGCCCAAAAGAACAAGGGAGGAAAAGTAATCTAAGTTTGGTCCAAAGCTTTTTTGCCAGAGTGGCTTGGAGGTCAGAAAGAGTAAGTGATGGGGGGAGAGGGGAGAAAGAATTTAAGCACATTGAGTTTTAGATTTCAGCAGTTCTTGCAGGTGAAATTGGCCTAATAATGTATGAAACTTTTCTTAGAACTTTACTTGGTACTGTTTCTTGCTGTTACTGGAACTTTGCAACTGCCAAGACTGTCTACTTTGTGTTGGCACATCTCGTTCTGGTGAGTTAGCATGTGAGTTAAAGCAGCACTGACTGAATGCCTGTCATGTCCGGCACACTGTTTAGGCAGCAGATACAGAAAGATGAAAACGATGGTCCTGTCCTCACAGTCGTCCCCATCTAGGAGAATGGAAAACAACACACATTGTTTCAGTTGGATTGCAGACAAGAATCCCAGCTCGAGGTTCAGGCTTTATTGTTAGTGTGCCACAACAGACGTATTTGTGATAAGAGGAAGGTGGCTATTGTGGTCAAAGGACGAAGAAAAGATGGAATCAATACATAGCTTCTTTTGTGAGTTTCAAAGCTATAGATGAACCTTAAATTTTATTTGAATATGGGGAAAGACGAAACACTAAGTATAATCTAGTGAGGACAGAAAGTTAGCTGAGAAAAATGAGAGGGAAAAGTAAACACCATAATGTCCGATACTACTAATTATTGTCAAAATGAGAGAATACTGTTAACTGGGTCATGGGGAGAAGAGATGTCTGAGTATCTTAGGATTAATATTATGATCGTTATCCTTTATTATACATTTACTTTATAGTAGGCACAGTACTGGGGGTGCTTAATGTATTTACTGAGTTCCTCTAAATGAAATGAAATGCCAAGTACAAAAGGATTTTTTTGGATGCTTCCACTAACCTTTTTATACATATAATTGACTTGGAGATTGTGTCTCTTAAGATTGTTACCCTTGGTATAGGATGCTTAATAAGGACATTAAAAATGTGCTGGAAAAAAAAAAAAGTTGCCTTCTCCATGTTAATAGAGGGATTTATTTTTAACACTTATTTCCCATTTTTGGAAGCTACAGTTAACATCTTCACCAAGGATGCATCTGCAATTATTGTTTATAAGATTTCTAGATCAAATTTAACTTTTCTTATAATACAATAAAGCTTTGGTAGGTTTTTGATACTTATAGTTATTTGTTCAAAGATGCTAATGAGCAAAACAGGTGGAGTTTTTAATGGTTAATATAACACAAAAGAAAAATAAGGGGAAATAACTAATAGTATTCCTGGTAAAACATCGGATTCCTTTATGTTTCTTTGATTTCTATGATTTCTTTGAAATTGATTTTTATGATTTTGCTTTTCTCTAGGTTTCTTGTACATATCAGAATACAGAACCGGAATTACAATAGCTGGCTTCATTAATGGCTGCCCAATTAATTTTCCTCAATTGCTTTACTTGGTCTTATACCATCTATGATGTGTAGGGGGGATGGGAAAAATTATTAATATGTTATTAATATAACATTATTAATGTTATTAATATGTTACTTACAATGGCATAATTATATACCTGATGCCATATCTCCCCTTTAATCTTGGACTGGGCATAATATGGGATATTATGGAATAAGATTGTTGATTTTTACCCTCTATAGTATATACAATTTTAAGAGCACTTATTTATGTATTTCCACTTGGCCAAGGGGTCATGCTTCAAAAAATTATTACATGAAAAAATTATTACATAAACAGCTTAGAACGTAATCAGATGTTTCAACAGCTGAATCATCTTTAAAGCAGTGTTCTAGCTGTGAGATTTCATATTAGTATTTGTCAAAGGGAGAAATAGGTTGTCATTTAAAAGATAATTGGTACCAGGAGATGTGCTTACAACTATACTCAACAGTCAGCAATAGCAAGAAAGCATTTTATTAAAATGCCTGTTTTGCAGCATACTTGATATTAACGGGTATCATTGTGTTGCTTTCGGTTGATTATTAGAATACTCTTTGTTTTTTCTAAGAGCTTCAATAAGGAACCATTACTTTGGGGATCTTAAAAATTTTTTTGGTTATACTTGTTCACAGGTGGCAAACTCTGGTCATATATCAGTAAGTTTCTAAACAGAAGCCCTGAAGAAAGCTTTGACATCGGGGAAGTGAAAAAATCTACACTTACTAAAGTTCACCTGCAGCAGCCAACTTCTGGTCCTCAGGACAGCAGCAGCTTTGAATCCAGAGGAAGTGATGGTGCAACCATGCTTAAAGTTCTGCCCCTGAAGACTAGTCTTACTCCAAGCTCTCAAGATGGTAGTAACCAGGACGAAGAAGGCCAAGATAGCTCTCCAAAATGGCCAGATTCTGGCTCAAGTTCAGAAGAAGAATGTACTACTAGTTATCTGACATTATGCAATGAATATGGGCAAGAAAAGATTGAACCAGGGTCATTGAATGAGGAGCCTTTCATGAAGACTGGAGGGAATGGAGTTGATACCAAAGTTATTGAAAGCTTCCCAACGCACCTTGCTGTCGGCAGTGACAGCTCCAGCACTCAGCAGATAGCTCATGAGCTGAAGTTCTTTGCTGGAGATGATGATGTAGAAGCAGTTAGTTCTCTGAGAACGTCAGATTCCCTTAGTAGATCTAAAAACAGCCCCATGGAATTCTTTAGGATAGACAGTAAGGATAGCACTAGTGATCTGCTAGGCCTTGATTTCGGAGAAAAACTGTATAGTCTAAAGTCAGAGCCTTTGAAACCATTTTTCACTCTTCCGGATGGAGACAGCACTTCTAGGAGTTTCCATGGTGGTGAGAGCAAGGTAGAGTTTATAGCTCAGGACACCATTAGCCGGGGCTCAGATGACTCTGTCCCAGTCATTTCTTTTAAAGACGCTGCTTTCGATGATGTCATTGGCACTGATGAAGGAAGGCCTGATCTTCTTGTAAATCTACCCGGTGAACTGGAGCCAGCCAAAGGTGGTGTGGCAGCGGGAAGTACTAAGTTTCCACACACTAACATAAGCATAGTTGAAAGTAAGCTGTTGGAAGCCCCCGATGTCTTATGCCTTCGACTTAGTACTGAACAACGCCAAACAAGTGAAGAAGAAGGCGCAGAGGAATTGAGTGATCCCTCTAGACCTAAATCCCAGAGTCCAGCAGAGAAACACAATGCCCAGGGGGATCTTGGGATGTTATTTGGAGCAGCTGCTGATCATAGTAGTTCAGGAGATGTGTCTTTGTTACACAGCTCCAGTTCTGAGTTCCAAGGACTTGAAGTGGTGGAGTCGGCAGTGACTGCAAACAACACAGAAGAAAGCTTATTCCATATTCCTAACCCACTCTCAGGTGCTCATGAATATAATGTAAACACAGACACTTTAAAAACTGAAGAAGTATTGCTGTTTACAGATCAAACTGAGGATTTGGCTAAAGAGGAACTGACTTTATTTCAGAGAGACCCAGAGACTAAGGGAGAGAGTGGATTAGCCCTAGAAGGAGACAAGGAAATACATCAGATTTTTGAGGACCTTGATAAAAAATTAGCACTAAACTCCAGGTTTTACATCCCTGAGGGCTGCATTCAAAGATGGGCAGCTGAAATGGTGGTAGCCCTTGATGCTTTACATAGAGAGGGAATTGTGTGCCGCGATTTGAACCCAAACAACATCTTATTGAATGATAGAGGTCAGGAACTTTTGCAAATGCATTTCTTTTTATTCGCTGTTGCTTCCAATTAACTGAGTAGGCGTTTTATCTTGTAATTAGTATCTTCATTTCCTGTCTAGAGCTTCATTATCAGTGCGGCAAATTCACCCCCAGTAATAGCTTCTAGTACTTAATGATGCCATTATTCTTAATGATACTGTTTTTAGCTACAAAAGGAGTAATTACAGTTCACTTCTGCAGAAAATGGAAGAGAAAAATGTTTTGATTTCTCCTGTCGTTTTGTTTTTAGGACACATTCAGCTAACGTACTTTAGCAGGTGGAGTGAGGTTGAAGATTCCTGTGACAGCGATGCCATAGAGAGAATGTACTGTGCCCCAGGTTAGAGCAATCTCCTAAAATGTTTCACTTGAAAAAGTAGTTCAGCAGCTCTCTTTTCTTTACAGAAGTTGTGTTTTTCACTCACAGTTCACATATGTGTTGGATTTGAGTATCTCTTTAATCCTTGAAAAAAGAAAATTTGGGGATTAAACCATTGTATATTCCAATACAGGTGTGTGTGTGTGTGTGTGTGTGTGTGTGTGTGTTGTTAAACAGGTTTGTCCTTCCTTTAGAACTGACAGTGAATTCTGTCTTAGAAATGTCGTAACTTCTTAGTGTTTAGAAGGACCTTTAAATACCCTGAACCTCTTTTAACTGGATGGTTTTATTAAGATGGAAGAGGTAGCCGACAAAAGGAGTAAAATTCCTAAGGATAAAAATGGTTAATAAAAAAAAAGTGGAATTAAAAAAAATGCAATATTGTGACTTCAGTGACGAGCCAAGCTGGCATTGTAGAGCAGATTTTAGAGTTCTTTTCTGTATCTGACACATTTTAGGAAGCGTGTTCTTCTTGGTTTAAAATAGCCAGTTTAGCCGAATATTTGACCCAACAGGTTTCTCTTGCTCTTACTGTATTGTCTTTGTTTTTTAAAAATTAGAGTTGTATTTCTGGGGTGTGTTAGATCCTTTGCTGATAATTACAGGTCATTTAAGCGTCTGAATTGAATTTGAGTTAGTGTCTTTCTGTCAGTGCAGATGGGGCTATGTCTGAATCCAAAGTTCGTTCACCTTTTGCCTAGCTTTCAGCCTCTTTGGATGGTCAGAGTTGCCTCACTTGTCACCCCAATGGCTTTCAAAGGAGGTTCAAGCTGATTATGTTGATATGATCTGCTTAGTTGTTGATTAATACAGTATTTAATGCTTCCTAGCTAACCAGTGTATTATTGATGCTAACATTGCTTCCCTGAATAATGGGAAATGATTATAATTAGGAGTGAAAGAGCTATATTGTTTTTAGTTACAACCTTCATTGTTAAGAATTATTTCTGTATTGGGGAATAGCGAAGGTTTTCAACCTGCAAAGCAAATATCCTAAAACTATTTCCTGAAAACAATGATTCTTACTATTATACCTTTTCCTTTCCACTTCCTTCCCTGAAGTTAGGGGTGTTTGATTTTATTTTTTCCTAGGGGCAATAGAGCATGCCTATATTTTTTGTTTCTTTCCAGTAGATAATATTATGCTGTTTTTTGAAGCGTTATTAGTATGATTTAGTTAATGGGATAACAAAATATTTTCATAGTGCAATCACTTTATAATGGTTATCTGGTTCTTTTTTTTTTTTTATACTCCACTCCCTTTTCTAGTGTGATAGATAACATTTTAGGTACCAGTGTACATAACTACATATGTTAATTATAATGAATTTGGAGGTTTTAGAATCAAAATTAAATCTGGGAGTTCTTTGAATTGAAACCTGTTAAATCCAGAAGTAAAGTGCAGTTTAAACTTAACTTCAAAATCGAATGTTTATGAGACATTGTTTAATATTTATAACTGACTCCTTATTTCCCATTTTTATTTTCACTCTTTTATTGAAAACTAGAGGGTCATCCTTTGGCATTCTAGCCGATTGTTTCTTCAGCATACAGTCATGTTTACTTTAATATTCATAGCACGTTGACATCCTGAGAATTTTAATATAGGTGGAACAAAGTTATACCGCATTCATCAACAAATACATACTTTTAATTTTGTGTACTAAATGCTGAGTTAATACCGATCAGTTCCCAGATTTTCCTTTTTAAGCTTTTCCCCGCAAAGCACAATTCTCATAGTTTACCAGCAGGTGGCAGTCTACCATTAATGGATTTTTGCTGTCATCTTCCAGGTTGCCCTTCACTAACATTTGAAAAAAGCTGTCCTCTGAAGAAGGGCTTTGTTTTAATTATTTGCATAAAAGAATTGTACTTTCAAGCTTTTGAGTTGCAAAAGTGTTCTAGTATTATGGCATGCATTGAACAATGTGGACGGTCTCTTCTATTCTTTGGGCCTATTAATTTATCAATGGAGGGAAACAAGACCAGGAATGGCCTTCACTGAAAAGTAAAGCTAGAGAGTTACAGAACTCAGTTAAGTTTGTGTTCTCCTGCCCCTTGCTTATAATGCAAGGGAATTGGGACAAAACATTGTAAATTACTGTTTGTTTCAACAGTGAATAGTGGTGCTACTGATAAAAACAGTAAGTAGGCTTTCCTCTTCTCAAGGGTGGGAGCAATGCTAATATGCTAATATTTCAATGCTTAAAAGTCACAAATCCATTAATACATGGGGACAGAGAGTACTTAGTCATCTCTTGGTCTGCCCTTAGAAACACTACAGGGTTGAAGGTCATTCTCTCCCACATTCCCTCTGCCTTTCTGTTTTCCAACTCTAACCTTAGTATTATTGTCCAAGTAACTCTAAAGCATGTTAAGCTGCTGATGTTTGGTTAGAAAGTAAAGTTGTCACAAGATTATGATGAGAACGATCCCCTTCTGTTTAAACAGTGTGCAACCTCTACCCCGGCCCCTCCTCCCTCCTGGGAATCCTTATCACATATTTGTCCTAAAAACATGATCCACCTGCCCTGTACTTTATAATATCAGCAATGTATCTTTTCATCTTGTGGATGATGTGCCTTTATATTTTGAGAAAAATTTCCAGTAACAGATTCGATTTACATGGACAGAAACTTGAGCACATGCCAAACTAGCAGGGGGGCCATTATTCTGCTCTATAAATAAGTTTAAAAAAGAAACAACACACACACAGAAACCTGTGAATCAACATGTTTTGGTCTAATTGAGGGGAAAAGCAAGATAGATAAATTTTGATATGCAAATGATCACCTTCTGTTATTGAAGTATAGTTTCTGCCAACTTTGCAATCTCAGTTTTCAAAAAGTCATAGTCATTTCAACAATGTGTGCTACCAATGATATCTGATGTTCACAAGTTTCTACAACAACAGTGAAGAACTTTTCTTAAAAAGTTGCCACTTTTTTATGTTAAAGAAAACAAGTCCGGTAACAAAAAAACAAAACCCATGGTGCTTTCTCTGTCTACATCTGTGAAAAAGCCAGCAAATAAATGGCTGCAGCTGCAGGCCCAAGAGGGTCTTGAGAATACGAATTCACTGATCAAAACCAGCCCTGTTTTCAAAGTAGAAGCCATTCCTTTTAGGTTCACTTTGTATCCTTAGATTATCTAGGATGATTCTCTAGAAAGGTTTTATTTTAAATAAACATCATTCATGGTAAAGGGTTCCTTTCATACCAGAGAAACACAGGACAGAGTTCAGGAAGAAAAATAGCAAAGAAATAGACACCAAAGTGGAAATAAATTGTATATTGTGACATTATAAACATAATACTGTCTAGTTTCCATATAAGGAAACTTTTAGATACTTTACGAAGAGACTTGTAGACAGGTTGTCCTAGTTTTCGTTGTGAGAGGTTATAGAATAAAAACTGGAGTAAATTGATTTTCTTCTCTAGAGGACTTCCCTTGTATTGTATCTGATTTTATTTCTATATTTGTGTACACACATGCACACACACACACACACATACACACACAGGATTTTATTTGCTATACCATCATAACTTTTAATTTATAATGACATAGGATAAATTTTTGTGTAGCATCTTAAGTATAAAGGAAGAATAAAGTGTCAAGAAAGTATTTTTTTTCTTAACAGTCTTGACTCTTCATCATAAAGCAGCTAGAAAACAACCTATAATAGTAAGCATATAGAATACAGAAGACTATTTGAAAGTTTAATATGCAATCTAAGGCAAGTGAGTAAAATTGTTTGTATGTTCGTTATTATGCTAATACAATCACTTCAGTTTCTTAGTCTGGTCTTCACAAGTTGATATGGTATCCTATCACTGTGTGTCCTTCACCTTTATTTTCCACTCCATTATGAGCCTTTATAAATGCTTGAAATCTACATTGATATTTCTCATTGAATACTTTTCAGACTTTAGAATTTATAGGTGAATATGTGTGTAAATTGAAGAAGTCCAAACTGCTTTTTACTGCAGTCCAATCTCCACGCTCCCAGATGTCAAATGACAGCTTTGGTTCCTCTCTTAGGCGATTTCACACTTGGAAACAGCTCACAGCTGACAGTGAAAAGTGAAACATAGAAAAATCATGCTGAAAACTATCTGCAAAATTCAGTTTTAGAGCCTGACATTTATTTACTACCACCCTTTGCTCATCTGGCCTCACTTTATCAAATAGTCCATGAATATATTTTTTGAGGGTAGTTTCTGCCCTTTTTCATAAATGTATCTTATATGTTTTTTGTTGCTTTTTTAAGCATGGTGGTCCATGTGTAGTTATGTATTTGATATTTAGATCTAGGACTCAGACCATGGATCGTTTAAAATATCATGAGGACATCATAAGTTTAAGATTTAGAATCATAAAATAGAATTAAGAATTACCAACCTTCAGGGGTGCCTGAGTGGCTCAGTTATTAGGCTTCTGCCTTTGGCTCAGGTCTTGATCCCAGGGTCCTAGGATTGAGCCCTGCATCTCATTGGCTTCCTGCTCAGTGGGAGGCTTGCTTCTCTCTCTCCCACTCCCCCTGCTTGTATTCTCTCTCACGGCCTCTCTCTTTCTCTGTGTCAAATAAATAAAATCTTAAAAAAAAAAAAAAAAGAATTACCAACCTTCAATATTTGTTCCATATCAGCCGTTAACTCATTGGATGGCCTTGAGCATGTTATTTAAGACTTTCTAGACCTTAATTTACCACTAGTAAAACAGATTTGTTCAGTACAAAAAAAGATCACAACAGATATCAAATCACCTAATACCCTTCTTAACACAAAATGTAGTCAGAATTCAAATTCATTTTATTAAGGCAAGAATTCCCTGCCCTCCCTGCCAAGGATAAATACTGATTTTTGTCTAATATTAGTAGGGTGAAAATCATTATTTCACTTGAGGGCTTTCTAAGTGTATGTGTATGTATATATATACACACACAATAAATATGTACTTATTTGAGAGAGAGAGAGAGAAAGGGAGAACACAAGTAGTCAGAGAGGCAGGCAGAGGGAGAGGAAGAAGCAGTCTCCTTGCTGAGCAGAGAGCCTTACGTGGGGCTGGCTCCCAGGACCCTGGGATCATGACCCAAGCCTCAGGTAGATGCTTACCTGACTAAGCCACCCAGGCACCCCTCTAAGTATAAACTTTTACTCATTTATAGAGTATTTACATAATATATATGATGTAGAAAAAAGAGAATTTTGGATAGTATTTTCATTTGGAAGAGAAAAGCCAAGATACCTTTTGAGTAGGGTGAAATTTGATTGCCAAGATTCTCAACAAACAAATTTAAGGAAGAAGGAATCATTTTGCATATGAGAATTTTGGGGTCTTGGGTAACTTCACCAAACATGAGGGAATGCAAAGTTGAGAGAGAAACCGAATGAATATAGATGTATATTTTGAAATAATAATGATGTGACCAGGAAATATGGCTATATCTCTGGTATAGGCTTTAAATTTTTTCCCCCAAAGAAGAAAGAAGAAAAAAAGCAAGAGGGAGCTATAGAAATAATTTTTAAAAGAGTAAAATACTTGTGGTTAATATTTAAACATTATCTTTCAAACAGTAACTCTTTTGTTTGATTTACCCCGAAGCAAAACTTCACCAGTAACTCTCTTGTACATAGTAGATGCTTTAATGTTTTCCTTGAACGATTAGCAAGTACTTTTAGTCCTTTGCCTTTAGTTCTTATTGTCATAAAGACCAAATCTGTATCTTCTTTGGGAGAACCAGTAACTTTTCAAGTTTGCCATAGAACAGTGAACATTTTACACTGATGAAAATTCTCTGATGTACTTCACCCCTGTATATTGATGAAACTTGTGCCATGCGTATAGAGTCATATTAAGATAAGCAAAAGAGCTTCCAGTCAGCTCAAATCTGATCTTGTCCGGGCAAGCCTCTCCTGATAGAAAGATTAAAGAGCTGCTTTATACTGGCTTGAAAGGTCTGGAACCTTGGGATCCATCCCTAGGTAGGATGTATCTTGGATCTCTCACAAATCTTCCAGTGATGGGCCAGTCACCTTCACCTCTGCGTTAAGGTCACTTCATGTTGAAATAAACTCATTCTGAAATCATACTTCTCATCAGGACAAAATGTGATTTGTCTCCACGGATGGGAATGAGGCAGAGTAATAGCAAAGTGTCCCATCCTTGTGATTTGGCACCTTAGTGAATAACACACTAGCTCTTCTCAGGAGAGGAAATTCTTCAGCTGCTAGAACTAGAGAATTTTTAAGAGTCGGTTAATAATGTTTTCATATAGAACAGGTGAAATACAAGATCTCTGTATGTTTTATAATACTACTTGATGTGCTGGGGAGTAGGGGGGTTACCTCAAGCTTTAGATTATTAAGAGGAAGTTAGTTTTAACCTCTTATTTACTCCAAACCATTTTCTTTTTGATCTTGGACAGATTCTTTTTTTAGAAGAGGAACATGAGACTAGATGCTTATAGTTTAAAGTAATAACTGCATTGTAATGCGTCTTGATTTTCAAGTCTAAGTTGATTTTTGGCAACTATTCAGTTACTTAGCCTCGCTACCATATTATTGTAAAAAGGAAAATGAACTGTCTTTTACCTCTGATGTTTAACGCAGAAGAGATAGTGCTTAGTCTTAAATATTATGTACCAGAGCTACTGGCTAGCTGCTTTGACCAAAGCATTAGTTTCTATACCATGTAAAATTTTGTCAGTTTGAATCTCCATGAAGTAACCAGGGCTTACTCCTTCCAAGCAATTATTCACAAATGCTTCCTTCAACTAAATGTTTAAAAATGGCTAAGGTTTTAAAAAATTGATGACAAAGCAAATGGGATTCTTTAAGCTCCTTTAATAGCAGCGCATGAGGCTCTGCCTGCCCAACACGGCAGCAGCGGTGCGGGGGGTGGGGGGGGGAACTGCGTCTGTCATTTTCACAATTTTCGGTTAGCTTTTTTCTCATCAATCAACTTTAATGGCTTTGGTTGGGTAACACTGTGACACCCGATGGCTATTCAGAATGGAGTTGTGATATGATCAATGGAAAATGAAGCATGCTGTTGGTTTTTTTTTTTTTTTCTACTAGAAATGCAGGGTGAGAGAGTAAGCAAGATTGTGTAGAGCTCAGAATTATAATTACGATCAGTCAACCAGAAGTCATATGGTAGTTACCCATTTCTTATTTTATCTCACAAGAAGATGGTTTAGTAACGATACCTATAAACTCCCTTGAACAGGTGATTCTTGGCTCTGGAATGCTGAATCAAGTTAAATCAAGGAGTTTTGATGCAACTTATGCAGATAATTGCACGAAAGCTCAGAGCTTGGTTGCCAGGTCACCCCCACAACAAGAAATTTGGAGCTGGGTAGTGAGAAAAAAGCAGAATTAAGTATTTGGTCAAGCCCAGCCTGAATTCTCTGAGTCCGACGTGTCCTTATGTCCAGTCCCCACAATACAACTGGTCCAGGGTTTCAGGTAATTAAATTATGTGAAAAGCAACTGGATTAATAGTGAGGTGGTGGCAGGCAGCAAGGCTAGAGCCTGGGGTGAACGAAGAAAACAAGTATGTGAGAGAGAGAGCGGCACACTTCTCCCATCGCCTTGTGGTGCTGTGAAGAGTGGAGCTCTAGCTGCTGCACACTCTTCTCTCTGGAAAGTGCCAGCTTCTGTCATCGGCCCTCTCTGGATGACACTCTAATGAATGAGAATAATGTGATACCGATAATTTTTAAGTAGTTCATACACCCTACTCAACAAATAAGACATTTGAACAATCAGTTGAGTACAGAGTTGGAGAAGATTTTATGAAATGGGGAATGGAGAAGTAGGCAGCTAGCATTTTCTAAAGGATAAAATATGGAAAAGGGGGATGAAGTGCTATTTCCAGGCTCTAGCTAGTTTATAACTCTGAGAATTAAGATCTGCCTAAGAGATGTGAGACCTTGGGCAAGTACATTTCTTCTGTCCAAATGATTTCATTTAAAATACACACTCTTTTGAACACTTGTGTACCTTCAGACTTTGAAACTTTAAATGTCTCAACTTTGATAATTTAGTTTGTAGGTATTAGAGAAACAGTTCAGCCCTGGAATTAAAATGAAATTTTGTTCTAGTTGATAGAACTTTTATTCATTCATTCATTCATTCATTCATTCGCTCATTCATTTATTTTTTCTGGCTCATTTTATTACTATTTATTTGTTTGTTTGTTTTATTTTTTTGGTGTTCCAAGATTCATTGTTCATGTGCCACACCCAGTGCTCCATGTAATACGTGCCCTTCTCAATACCCACCACCAGGCTCACCCAACCCCCCCCACCCCCGCCCCTCCAAAACTCTCAGTTTAGTTTTGCTTTCAGTTGCAACATTTTGTCTTGTTTGTGGAAACTTCAAAAAGTTGTCTCTATATCTAAAATGATACCCTCGAGGAACTAAGAGGTGTAGTTGTGCTCCAGTGAATTTGTTTTTGGTGACAATAATTATCCCACCAGACTAGCAGCCAGACATCCTTTCACAGGACTGGGTGCCCGGATTCCTCACATTGAACAGGGGCACGGAGAACCCTGAGTTACCTCCCAGTCCTGTCTTCTTCCTGCTCCCGGGGCTTGTCAGCTTTTGCCACGTGCCATCCCCTCAGAACAAACTGAGGCAGTCACTGCACTCTGCAGAAGGGAGCCCTGGAAGGTGTCCATAGCACCCCGCTCTTTAAGCCGCCAGCATCACTTGCCTGGGCCACCGCACTCATCAACTGACTGACCTCCATTCTCACCCGGCTTTAATCTGTGTTTCATCCAACAGCCAGAGTGTGCTTTAGATAATATTTGAAACTTTCTCTCCTACCACATATAAAAGTGTGAAAGGACTTGACGTAGATCTCTATGCTCGATGGGACTTAAGGTAAATGAACATGATGAGGCCTTTGTAGATGCTTTGAACAATGCTACAGAACACACGATGGATATATTTATTCAACAAACACTTATTAAGTGCCTCATGTGCCTAGGAGCTAGAAATAAAAGACATAACTGGTATAGTATTGACAGTTAATTTTGAAGACTTATGTAAAAAAAAGAGACTACCCAAAAGAAAGACAAATACAATTGGTTACCTAGAATGTCAATAGACCTTTATCGGTGAATAGTTGTATTTATAGAATGATAATTTACCACACTAACAAAAGATGTGCCTAGGTGTTTCTCTTCTCACCATTCAGTTCCATATATTGTTGGATTAAAAAAAAAATTCTTTCTTCTGTGTTTCTTTCTCTTTGTTCTTTAGTCATCAGCTGTAGTGTCTTTAGCCATCAGCTGTAGTGGAAGACTAATGCTCGGCCCCTGCATAGAAAATCTTTATACACAGCAAGAGCTGGTGAGAGAAATTGACTAGAATTTTGTAATTCTAGTCCCTTTCAATTAGCAACAGATGCTGCAGGGAAAGATTGTCTGTGTAGGAACACAGTACTACTGTTTCCATGCTCTAGCTGACATAGAATGCTCATTGCAGAAGAAAGATGTTCTTTTCCTTGGTCCAAGTATGTCACTAATGATAGACCAGATTTTTTTTTCCTTTTTTTCCCTCTTTTTTTCTATTCCTATCTAAGGCCATTGTGGCTTAATTTTTATATTGTTTTATTCACCAAGGATCTCTCTTTTATTCTAAAAGCTAATGTATTTATGTTACTTATTCTTCTTTTCCAGAAGTGAGAATTGCGATCCTTAAAGTCAGATACTTCAAATCAATTTTTTTAAAACTCGGTGGCATTAGAAAACTATATCTCCCCTTGTCTCCCAAAGTATACTTACTACAGATTATCATTTTAATTTATTGCATAACTCTGTGCCTTTAAAATTGTTCTGTCATTCTGATATTTGGATAAAGTGCTATATCATTTATGTGGCAAATTCTTCTAGCATCTAAATGTTGGTTTAATTTGACTATTACATAAATACTTTATTTGCAACAATTGTTGCTTTTTCTTTTTTTTTTTTTTTAAAGATTTTATTTATTCATTTATCAGAGAGAGAACACAAGCAGGCAGAGAGGCAGGCAGAGGCAGAGAGAGGAGCAGGCTCCCTGCGGAGCAAGGAGCCCGATGCGGGACTCGATCCCAAGATGCTGGGATCATGACCCGAGCCAAAGGCAGTTGCTCAACCAACTGAGCCACCCAGGCATCCCCAGTTGTTGCTTTTTCATTGCATTTTATATGCTTTCTTAATAGTTCCACAGTTACTAGAACTTTGAGAGTGAAAAGAAATGAGGCTTCTAAGATTCTATTTATTAAAAAAGTGTTAAGAAAACAGTTTGGAAGAAATATTTAAAAACTGGTTCTAAATGAATATAGAATTTCTCTGTATGTGAAATTCTTTTCTAAGAAAATTCTGAACCTACTATATTTCCTATCATATCCTATAAGGAAGATAGCAGCAACGGAACATAATGCCAGAGGGAGGTTATGGAATTGTCTGGAAATTTTTGCAATGGACCTGGGCAGCTGTGCTGTTATGTTAGGAAGGATGAGATGACCTGTGTGGGTCTCCCTTGGTGAAAAACCAGGGAACAGAATTAAGTGGTGTCATCAGTCTGAAAATGTGTCTTACCAAATCCATCCATCAAAGACCTAAATGTAGAATATCAGATTTCCTTATTTTATCAAGCAATACAGTAGTAACAAATCCTTAAAGAAAAGTAAATTCTGAATTCGGGATGTTGAGGGTACCAGATTGCTTAAAGTGCAAGATGATTCATCTTTGTCAAGCTTTGTGGAAAGGTTGGTCTTTATTTAAAGCATGAGTTTGACATGCATTTCCCAGCTTTTTCAAATTTCTGTATAGTTTCCAGCATAGTTTTATTGTTATCTTTGGTTAGTTTTGATTCATGTCTTTGGCAAACCCATGGTTTAAACTACGTAATTAGTCTTTTTTTTTTTTTTTAAGATTTTATTTATTTATTTGACAGAGAGAGAGAGATCCCAAGTAGGCAGAGAGGCAGGCAGAGAGAGAGGAGGAAGCAGGCTCTCTGCTGAGCAGAGAGCCCGATGAGATGTGGGGCTCGATCCCAGGACCCTGAGATCATGACCTGAGCTGAAGGCAGAGGCTTTAACCCACTGAGCCACCCAGGTGCCCCTAAACTACATAATTAGTCTTAAGATGCAGGATGCATGCCTGTACTTAAGTATATGTCGTGATTTCTGTAATCCTGGGGATCACATGGTCTCTCCACGGTCTGAAAGAAGAGGTGTATACTTCTGTTCCTTCATTTCTCATGCAAGTATTAGATATTTTATGATTTCTTAAGTCCAAGCTTTCTGCTTTTTTGCTTCTATATCTTTCAGGAGCAAGAATTATTATAGCTACAGTTTTGGGGTCAGGTTAGCATAAGAGGGAGACTTAGTAAATTGACTAATTATCATAAGGATTACAAAACTCTCTTATTCTGTGTTTTAGCAAGCCCTTTGACAATATGGGTTACCAAGGCAGCATTATTTTTCTGAAAAATATCTTGGCTTGTTGGAGAGTGTTCTATGAGGTGTTAAACATGAGTAAAACAAAGGTAGGCAAAGCACATTTTATGTTGTGATATCTTCATTGTTTTATTTAAACATGTTTATTCACTTGTGAAATATGATGCTTTGAGTCATTAGTATGAATCAGTAAGATTCTATATTGTGTTAGAATGTGAGAATTGATAGTGCTAAAATGTGAATTCCAGAATTTTACCAAACTTTTTTCACATATTTGATGTCCTTAAAAAATTTTAGATGGATTGAAATCTAATCTGGGGCCAATTCTGTGTCTCCGTTACTTTCAAAGATGGTAATGATTAGATTGACACTGATTCATTTTGTTTGTTACCAGGTCTCTTTGGGAAAAGGGAGTCGTGGCTGTGGGGTAGAAAGGAGAGAAAGAAAGTTTGAGGAGCGCTAGTCATTTTAGCATAATCTCACTCTTTGGGGATCTTAGGTTAATGGAGGGAGAAGAAGTGTTGAGAAAGGCTCGCGAGTGCTTTTGAAAACACTTTCAGAATCGTAAAACTACAGATAGAAAGAATGTTAGAGATCTGGCTGTCCTCATTTTCAGAGTAAGCTTAGTGTGACATACTCAGCCAGGATCAAACATGTCCAGAGCCTGTCAATACGTTTCTTTGATTCAAAGACAAAAATCCAGGATCCTTTGATAACACCATCTCTTTTTGAGTTTTTGTGGGAATAACCTTGAGAATTTCTTTGTTTTCTTAGGGAATATTTTATTTTTCCCCTCCATCACTTTGCTTAATGCCTATGCTATAGTAAGTATTGCTGCATTTGTGGAGAATAGAGATACTATTTTGCCACCCTGGAAATTGCAAATACAGAGTGTAGCAGCGGGGGAAGGGCATATGCTGAAGCTTTACACATTGGTTTTTGTAGGAAAAATATGAAAATTGACAAGACAGTGGTAAATTTGTCCTTTAAAATATTTTTCTGCTTTTTTTTTCAGAGATTTAAAAAATTCAAGGTAGGAGTTTAACAGGATTTCTCAGCGTCACTGTGTTATACTTTTAAAATAGTCTCACAGACTTATTTGGTATTTCTTCATATTCTCTGCTTTTGACTTTAGACACATATACGTGTTACTATTTGTGGTAGTCGTCATGTAGCTTTATATATAAATCAGTACTCTTGGCTTACGCTTAAAGTTTTTGTATAGATTTTGCAAGTAAAGCAATTTTAGAGCAGTTGTTTTGACAGTCATATAGCCTCAGGCTTCTTGTTGGCAATGCAATTTCAGAGTATATCAGTTTTGTTGGTTTTTTTTTTTTTTTTTTTTTTAAGTAAACTCCAAGCCTAGCGCGGAGCCCAATGTGGGGCTTGGTTGTGATCAAGACCTGAGCTGAGATTAAGAGTTGGATGCTTAATCAACTGAGGAGCAACCCAGGCACCCCATATCATTACTTTTTAATATAGGAATGATTAGTCCTTAAACAATGTTAAAAAGATAACCAAAATCCTTCATTCAGATTATTAAAAGAAAAAGAAAATTCTGTTTGAAAATCCTAAAGAAGAAATTCCACAAGTATTCCAGTTGTAATATTTAAATTTTCTAGCTGTCAAGAAGTTCCTCTTTGGGGAGGCGCCTGGGTGGCTCAGTGGGTTAAAGCCTCTGCCTTCGGCTCAGGTCATCATCTCAGGGTCCTGGGATCGAGCCCCGCATCGGGCTTTCTGCTCAGCAGGGAGTCTGCTTGCTCCTCTCTCTCTGCCTGCCTCTCTGCCTACCTGTGATCTCTCTCTGTCAAATAAATAAATAAAATCTTTAAAAAAAAAAAAAAAGAAGTTCCTCTTTGTATCTTACCTAAATATAAACTCTGTTGTATTTTTGAGTCATCTGTGAAAATCCAGGTCAGTTGGTCATGATGTCAGTTTCACATTAATTAATGAATCTCTGTTTAATATAAAGTCATTTTGAAAAGCTTCAAGCTGCATTCTAAGAGGTTGGATCTAAAACTTGTTTAGTGTCTTTTTTCCTGATTTCCATGAAAAAAATTATCTTTTCAAAGTTGTTATCCTTCTTTACTGGCCCGGTCAGAATAAAGATGGCCTTCAGCCTAGGCGTCTTCATACTTTCAGAAGCAGTTTTTCGTAGATTAGGATCAGCAGTCTCCTTCCACCTCAGCACCATCAGAAAGTGTAACCAAGTGACACCCAAGAGGAGGGAAGAAAAAGTAAGGGGAGAGGAAAAGAAGCTGGCTGTCACTGGAAGAAAGAAGAGGGTAAGATCAAGGAAAGATGGAAAGGGAAATGAGCGCAAGAAGTAGACCAAAGTCAGAAGTGCTGGAGGGGAACCAACAGTGATGTTAGATGCCAGTTGGTGCCTCCTGGAGCAGATAATAAGCTGAGGGAGGAGGGGGAGGTCATTGGCTTTAGGGCCTACTTGGTCCTCTTGCTATTGCCTGGGTTGCTTCGCTCACATTGGGGCCCATCCACATTTGAAACAGTATGTTGGTCATTATCTACCTGTTAGGGACTCTGGCAGAAAATTGTGAGGGCTTTCAGAGCAGCATAAAACCAATGAACCTATTTCTTAGATTCTTCAGTTGTGCAAGTTCACAGAAACCAGTAAAGGAATACCCCCGTCTGTCTCATGAAGTGCCTCTCAAACTTTTCTACCCATGTACATCTGTCTGTGGAGGTGATATGAAATGGGTACCCTAGGGGACAAGTGAAATGTGATCCTGAAGTTTCTCAGAAGTCTTTTTATCTTGTAAATCTGTGTAAATTTTATATTCTGGTCCATAATAGAGCTGTGTTTCCTTTGCTAGTAAAACATCGTCTCACCCCCTCCCACAAATACAAAAATCTTTGATGCTCAGGAAGATGGACCGTGCTTATCTTGTAGCTTCAAGGACCACCCAGCCCTCCCTTTCCCCCCAGCAGTGATACTTTTCACCTAGTGCATATTCCCAGCAGTGATATCGGAGAATAGGCATAACATGTAGCCTTGGATGGGCAAGGCTACACTGGCGGTGACACCTTGGATCTTGTGTTGAGTAAAACGGTGCCTTTATCAATTATGTTAGCCGCTGATTATATTACATAGACTTCTCTCAGCAGCCCTCTGCTCAATTCTAATAGGAACCTTGGGGTGTGTCTCTAGTCTAGAGCTCCTCAGGGCATGTTGTTAGACCCTATAAAACCATCTAATTACTTTTCACAATTTTCTCTGAGCGTGGGTCAGATGTGCCTCTTTCTTGGGCGCACACACACAGTATTCTTTCTCCCCCGAAGGCATCCTGCCTAAGTAGGTTCTCCATAAGTTTGCTTGGAAATTTTAAATAATTCGTGTAAAATGTTAAGTAGTTCTTGAGATATAGTAAGCTGTCAATAAATGGTAACTGCTGGCTTATTGTTGCAACTGTCATTGCAATGCGTGCCTACTGTGAGCAAAGCAGCAGTCATACATGGAGAGTGAAACTTCACGCTGGTCAGTCATTTTGGGTCTTGAGCTGTGAGCTGATAACCTCCTTCATAAAACTAAGAAATATATACTTATTACTGTACGATTAAAGAAAATAGAATAACAAATTCTTGAGCAAAAAGATATAAAAAAAATAAAGCTATTAACTATGCTAATGGGAAAACTTGATCTTGGTTTCACATAATTTAGCGGTGTGGCCAGCTATTTTCCGTGGAGGAACAGGGACGAGCATGGTGCCCAGTTTGTGCTGCTTATGTATGTTGGTTGAGTGAATATGATAGGTTGAGACCTGAATATATACATGCCCAAATAAGCAAGGCATTTAAATGTTATTTAATGCTCAGTGAGAAGCCATTTCAGAATTTTGAATAGGGAAATGATGTAATCTATTGCTTGTTTTAGACTGGAAGGAAATGTCCAAGAAGTTATATTTGATGACTGGACTATGGTCAGTTTTTTTGCTTTTCTGAAGTTTCTAAGAATTTAGACCCTTCCTAAAGTTTTTAAAGCACATTTCTGAAGGTGGCAATGCCTCTCTTTGGGGAGGTTGGGAAGGTGGTGGGGGCAGTGAATTTGAATCTGGGAAGGGCAACAGAAGTACTTTGAGGGAGAGCTCCCTGAGAATTGTCCTTCAGGGGAATCACTCTCTTAGGGAATCCTTGAGTATCAAAATCATAGAAGTTAGAGCCAAATTTAACGAAGAGGCCCTGAGACATAACCCTCTCACAACCCTCCAGTATAGATGAGATCAGGTGGACTCCTCAGGGCCCTTCACCGAGGCCGCCTGATTTCCAGTCTCCGTTGCACTCTCATACATGGTATATTTACGTTGTGGGGAAAGGATGGAGGTAGGGAGGATTGGCCAGCATAGCTTCACCTTCCTGCTCCAGCACACCCAAATGTTTTTGCATCTTTTTGCTATCTGTTTAAAATGCACCACTTAGCTATTCATGTAGGTTCATAAGTATAGGGATGGAAATAAACATCTCATCCCCTCAGAGGCAAATCACTAAAATATTTTGTCATCTTTTCTCACCAGTCTTTTTTTTAAATACGTACTTCTAAAATTAGAATTCTCTTGTTTTATACCTTTTTTAAATTTAATACACCCATTTGCTTATATACTTAAACTTTATAGGAGTACATCATTTAAAATACTTTTGTAGTAATATTCCATCATACTGATTTGTGTGTATGTACCCACACATAGACACACACACACACACAAATATATTTACAAGGTATATATAATTAAATCTCTATTGTTAGATAGATCTCAGTTTTTCAAACAAGCTGCTACTTTGTAAACGCACATGACCAGTTGGCAGGCTTAGGAGACTTTTAGTCATTCACACAGTAGTTTCAGTGGTTAAAAAAATCCATGTTTTCTTTTTACCACCTGGTTGAGAGAATGGAGGTTGTGATTTGGCCCCGGGATGCGCTCAGCGCATCCCGGGAGGAAAGACTGGGTGGGGGCTAGTGTGGGGGGATGCCGCTCTTCACAGGCGGCTTGAGTTCCAGAAGAGGGTAGGCGCCAGGATCTGGAGGATGATACTGAATAGGAGGAATTTCAGTATTTCCATAGGAATGGCTCCGTTTTCTTTTTGCTGTCCACCTCACCTTTGCTCCAAGGCTTACTGCTCAGGCTCTTTTCTGAGTTTTGTGGTTCTTCTATGTAGTACTTGTACTAAGTATTGGTTAAAAGGCTGGGCACGTGAGCACCACTTCAGTTATTTCCAATTTCTGATCTAACTACTTAAAAACTTTTGAACATTATTTTTTTTTAAAATTTTATTTATTTATTTGTCAGAGAGAGAGAGAGAACACAAGCAGGCAGAGAGGCAGGCAGAGGCAGAGAGAGAAGCAGGCTCCCCGCCCAGCAAGGAGCCCGATGCGGGACTCGATCCCAGGACACCGGGATCATGACCTGAGCTGAAGGCAGCTGCTCAACCAACTGAGCCACCCAGGCATCCCTTGAACATTATTTTCGAGTTGAGGGTTACCCTCCACCCAAATATTAAGTGTGTTGTGTCAGCCAAATGGAAGTGAAAGGGGAGACATTGACAGGCTTAGTGACTAATGGAATGTTGTTAGGAAAGGACAGGAAGATGTCAAACAGACGTAAGGGCTAAAAGCCTCAAAACGGGTAAAATGAGGAGTGTCGCTGATTTGTGGAGAGACCTGGAAGATGACACCTGAAAACTCACACTGCATTTCGGGAACTCGTGCTGGTGAAAGATAGAGCTAACGCAGATAAAACTGTAATTTGTAGATATTCTAAACACCCTTATCTTAGCCACGAGTTTCAGTTAGGGCTTAAAACAATGTATCTGTCTGTACTTCTAAATATCAAAATGGGTAAATTTGCATTTCACATGCTCCTCCTTTAGTTGAAAACAATTGATTATATAGGAGAGGAGTGGTATTATAAATCAGGTTTTAGTTCTGCTGCTGATTTACTGTATGACATTGGACAAGGCATTTCACCTCTGGCTTCTAATCTGTAATTAAAAGGATAATTACTGGTTTAAATAATTTTCAAAGTTTCTTCTGAACCTAGAGTCTTTATTTCTAAAACAAAAAATGACCTAAGGTAGCATTGGCTGTACTTTCTTGAATTTGAAAAATTAAGCAAAATGCTGATCTAGTAGATTCATATAACTTTTAAGTGTAGCTTCTTGAAGGTGTCCCTCTATCAACTAAAGAACAAATGTCTCAGTTTAATATATGACTGCATAAAAAAAAAAAAATGCAACCACAGTAGGTGACCAAAGGGGATAAGTAACTTTCAGGAATTTTGAAAGCCCAGTAGTATTTAGTATATGCTCTCTCAGCATTAAAAAGGTCACCTTGCTAATACATGTTAATTTTGAAACTTGAATTGACCTTTGGAATTTTAATATCAACCTTTTTTGGTGTGTTTAGAGGTTGGAGCAATCACAGAAGAAACAGAAGCCTGTGATTGGTGGAGTTTGGGTGCTGTCCTCTTTGAACTTCTCACTGGCAAGGTAAGCAGTGACCTGGACATTTAATAAGTTTACCCAGATGCCACCTTAATTTCAAATTGAGAACATTTAGCCTTTGCCTTTAGTTGTTAGATCAGGGACTACAGAAGAAAACCTTTGATATTAAAAAAAAAAAGGCAGAAAAAGGCAAGTTTTTCTAGATTCCAGATTTTTAAGAAAAATATTATATTGAATAAATATGAAAAATCTATTATGTCATAATGTTAGTACATAGATATATGACTGAACATTCTCTTCATTTTCTGTGATTCAGTTTTAACAGCGTTAAATCTATAATGTTCATGTCAGGATGTATTAGAATTCTCTGGATGTTTTAAACATCTTTCTGGAAAACAGGAGGGAATTCTCATTTTAGAAAATTAATGTAGATATAAAAGGTAACATTACCTTTTTTCTCAATACTGTAAATTTTTCCTATCTGTTCTAGCTTAAGGACAGAATTTATAGTTTTTCTGATCAATAACTTTTAAGTAAGATGTTTGAGGTTAATAGACTTTAATAGAGTATTGTGCACATTGCCTCCTGGGAAAATAACAGAAGAAATGAATAGTCCTACTTTTGTAAGTAGTCATCTACCTTGAATATGTAGGTACTACTGAACTCTTAAGATTGTTGTGGATTATTACAGATCACCTACATGTACAACTAAACCATAAGGTGCTATAAATATATAGAGTGTTATTATTAACCAATTCTAAACTTAGAAGGTTTTTAAGAACATTAAAAAATTCAGAGATACCAAGTCCCTTTTTGGCTTCTGTGTGTAATATAAGCTTTTTTATTATGATCCGTTCCCTGTATAACCAAGGGGAAAGGGTCAGCAGCAGAAGCTTATGATGTGATTTTGATGATTGCCTTCATTTCAGTTAGAAGTTCTGCAGTCTCATGGCCCTTGACCTGAACTGCTTAGGAGACACTGTGTTGATTACTACACCTCCAGTTAAGATGGTTTTTGAGCTTTCTGTACTTGCTGTCCATAAATCCTGTCTGAGAACAGTATATGATGTTATTTGGGATAAGAAGTGTACCTGATTGATTATTTCAGACTCTGGTTGAGTGCCATCCAGCAGGAATAAATACTCACACTACTTTGAACATGCCGGAATGTGTCTCTGAAGAGGCTCGCTCACTCATACAACAGGTAATTTAATTGACCTACTTGCCAAGTGTATCAGCTATGCAAATTAGCAGAGTCCATAGTTATAAAGCCTTAAAGAAATTAGTTTGGGCAAGAAAGATTCTTTACTAATTGCAAATTCAGAACTGATACTGTATATGGTTAGGCTTTTGCTGTAATTTAAGTATTAGTGGGATCAGAGAGAGCAGTTAAAGCTTATTGGTGTTCAAGTCTTTTTTTTTTTTTTTCAAAAATCCAGGCTAATATTTAGTCAATTTCATATATCTGTGTAGATGTGAGATTTAAGTATCATTTTTAGCTTGTCTGGAGCTGCTTTATTTCTGCTGTTAAGTTTTGTCACCATGTATGATAGCTGGTTTTTTTTTTTTTTTGACTGGATATTTTCAGTCTTTAATTTCTATGTAGGAACTTAGGAATAGGTTACTCAGGTCACTTTGGAGAAAAATGGTGTTAGAAAACCTTGCCAAGTTAGATTATTCCTAGGTTCATCCATCGATGGAAGTTGGGCACTGATGTATTGATGTCAGTTAGTGCATTTTGGGTGGCTTTAAAGAAAGAGACTGTTGATAATTAAAGTTCAGTATCCCAGAGTAGACTTGGAACTCCAGTGAGCTTCTTAAATGGATTCCTCACATTTAAAATGCTCCTCTAGTTTTGAATAGTGAGTTTTGGTGAGTGTACTGAGGGTTGTCAGGATTGGGGTATGATAGGCTCACAGCAAGTCAGCAAGAGTTGTCAGGCCTAGGATACTTACAGTTTTATGAGAAACATAAAGGGAAAGGTTATTTGAAAAAAGTTCAAGAACTGACATGTTTGTTTCATGAAGCCTGAATTATTTATTTTAATCAGAAAAAACAAAATTAAAAAAAAGAAAAAGGGGAAGGGGAGAATATATTAAGAAGAGAATTACCTAGTATTCTCTTGAAGAGTGAGTTGGGTTTCATTCAACAAATACATGCACAAATATATATAAGTCATAGTGCTGTAATCTATGCGGGAAAGACTCACAAATAACTGTATCACGGATGGATTGGATCAAAGATGTCAGAGGCTTAAAAACTACTCTGGCAAGTTAGGATGAGGAGGGGTTATAGTTGGTGCAGTGATAATATTAGGAAAGTTTTTGTGGAGTGGATGTTATTTTTGTGGAGCCCTAGAATTTTGGCATGACAAGGTGGGATGTGGAGGGAATAGCAATGTGGAATGAACAGCTTCAATGAGGGAAGGAGTCCAAAAGACCCAACTTAGGAAATCAAAAGTTTGGTTTATCTGGAGTAGAGGGATGAATATAGGAATGAGTAATAGTAGTTGATGGGTGTGGAAAGGTAAGTTGGAATTCTCTTATGGGGTTCTGTTATCATAATCACCAGGAAAGAGCAATCATACTTAATTCAGTTTTAAAAAAAAATAGATGTTTGGAGTTTTTGTGCAGAAGAATGAAAGGATCAGATTTGTGCTTTAGAAAGATTAAATTTTCCCAGAGATTGTAGAACATAAAGAAACATAACCAGGTTGGAAATAATGAGATGAGAATACCCTCGAGGACTTTGCAAAAGGATTAAGTGGTAATGCAAAGGTATAGAACATGTTTCATTCTAAGAGGAAAAAAGGACAGCTACTCATTTGATTTCATTTTATTTGTTGTGGCGCAACAAGATAAATTCCAAGTATTTTTTTGGTAAATAATTTGAGGGAAGCTAGCAGATCCTTAAAGCCCTTCTTATGTAATACTGAGAATAGAATTCCCTACATAATTTATAAAGGTCTACTGCTCCTGTCTTTACTAGAAATTAGGTTATAAAGGAATCTTGGCTGAAGGTATGTTAAATCCTCTGATATAGATATGTATATATTTTGTAGTAAATCAGCATTCTGTCATTGGCTTGCCTAAGGAAACTACCACTCATGTTGAGGAAACATCATCAGGAAGGGGAAAAGGGGTCTCTTGGCATGATTAGCAATTTGTCATTTTGACTTTCCTCTTCCACTACCTCACAGGTCATAGGGGTCATTTAAAAAAAAAATCACAAAATGATTTATATGGAAATAATTATTCTGTTTTGGGGAGATTTCCCCCTCTTTGGTCTTTCAACTCCTTGGTTTCTTCCTAGATTTCATAATCCCCTGTAGCCATGGTTCAGTCATCTCAGTCATGTGTAGGGTGCTAAAGTAGACGTAGATACATTTTAAATGCAATCAAAAGAAAGATGCTTACATTTTACAGATCCTCAGAGCATGTATATTTGTACTTCACAGCGTACATTTAGTTTATTGTGACACAATTGTTTAGTTAGTTGAAAACTCTTATATGAGAGAAAAACCTTCAAAACAATTTTTGTGTCTTCACTGCTCAGCTTTATTACCTGATCATTTTTCAGGAGAACGGAGGTTGGCAGTGACTATTTTGGTTTTGTCACTGGGTGACACATTTGCCTAAGCAACAGAATCTTTGTGTGGTCTCTCTTGAGGCCTGGTATCGTATTTAAAATGGCAGGGTAAGTAAGATAGTCTTATGACAATTACATTTTTGCTTATAGATTTATATTTGTGGATTTGTAGCAAAGTCCATGAACTAATTAAATTGACTTTAGTAAAAGTCAAAATAGGAATCTTTATTGGAATTTCATAATGAGGTCATGTTTTGGAAGGAATGGGGTGGAGAAGCCAATTGTAACAAAGAAGAAAGAACTTTTACATGTTCATATGTTTGCTAAAATATTAAAAAATATGCTATAGTTATATTTAATTTATACCAATGTTTGATATTTTAAATTTATATTAAATTGTTTGATGCCTTCCACATTTCAGTTGATTAGACATGAGTTGTCAGATTTTGAAAATGCATTTGATACATTTGGACTACTCTTACAATGTTTGTTTTATAATAGCAGCTTTTCACTTAACACCTTTTAGTAATACCAAGTATTAAAATTCTTTGAGCAGTTAGCTTAAATAAACAATAGTCATTTTGAATGCTAGATACAATAGTTTCAAGTGAGAAGATTGAGTACAGTCTTTTGAAGTATGTGCTTCACCCCTCTTGTGTATTTGATAATATTAAAGTGAAGCAGTAGATTCTTGGCATTTACAAAAGATCACATACTCATGAGGCGGTATAATGTTATGTTTAAGAACATGGATTCTGGAGCCACAGTGCTAAATTCACATCTTATCTTTGCTATTTACTACTTGTATGACTTAAATAAGTTACTTAATTTCTCTGAGTCTCTGTTTTTCCATCTATGGAGAGAATAGAATAGTAGCTATTAGTATAGATTTGTTGTGAATTACATCAATTAAACGATATTAAGCATTAGAATAATGCCTGGTACACAGGGATTATCACATAAATGTGTTATATCATTATTGATAGGGCAGTGCTGAAGGCTTATAATACATAGTAATTTGTATTTGATGAAGCATGTGTTGAATTATAGGGCTGCTAATGTAAGGGTGAGGCAATTGCTGATGATACAGGTCTAAAAAAGTGGTGGACTGGCACATAATGGGAAATCAATTGATATTTTTCACACAAATAATTGAATTAATGGGTCATGAATGAATGAAAAAATAGAAATAAAGGTAAAAAGAGAAGAAACAGAAGTTTTGGTTGAATATATAGAAACGTTAATATAAAGAAATCATTTAAATATTTCAGTTTATAGGAATATTCTCAAATTTGAATGGCTATAGCCATGTGAGGAAGTTGGCAAATTCTCTCTTGAGAAAAGAAGTTGTAACGTTGGACAGAATTGGCAAAAACAACCATCTCAGTGCTCTGGAAATTGATCAGAGGGCTACGACAATCTGAAAAGTGTTTATACTTGAAAAGTAGCCAAACTGAAGGAAAGAAGAGTGGGACTCTTCGGCAGTTTTGCCTGGGCTGCTCCCATTCTCTTTTTTTTTGCTTGGTCAGGCGTGAAGTTTCTTCCAGATTGACGCAGGCCACAAGGACCAACCCTGAGGTTGCATGCCTGTGTATAGGAGCAGGGATCCCAGCTGGAAGTAAAAACCAGGGGAGATTTGTAAGTGGCCTAAATTTTTAATGTGTTTTCCTATTCATCGACAGAGGACAGAAACTTTAGGGACTGAGGTTTAATGTAACCTTCCTTTCAATTACAGATTCACCACTAAGCTGTGCACACACAGGGGGTGATCCCTAGGAAGTGAAGCTCAAAAACAAAAACAAGGAAAAAAGAATGAGCAGAGATAGCAACAGCTGCTTGTTACAAAGCCATGCGAGGAGGAGATTTACAGATCTAGCTGAAATAAGTTACCAAAGAGCAAACCAACCAACAGCAATGATAATAGTCTTCTTAGGGAAAAAAATTGGGCTCTAGAGTTGCTAGAATATGTCATTCAAAATGTCCCATCTTCAGCAAATATACACAGAAACAAAAAAATGTGACTCATAAACAGGGAAAAAAGCAGTCAGTAGAAATTCACTCTGAATGTCCCCAGGTTGAATTAAACAGATTTCAAAGTGGTCATTATAAATATGTTCAAAGAACTAAAAGAAACCATGTAAAGAATTAAAGGAAAGTACGACAACAATGAATCAGCAAATAGAAATTCTCTCTATAAGGAGATACAAATTATATTTTAAAAAAAGAACCAAATAAAATTCTCAAGTTGAAAAATACAATAATAACAACAATTATTGTTTTAATAATTGAAATTTACTAGGGGAAGAATTCATTAGAGCATCTCAGCAAATTTGAGGTAGATTAGGGAAGAATCAATGAACTTGAAGATAGAATGATAGAAATTATCAAATCTGGGGGAAAAAAAAGACCAGAAAAAAGAAAAAATGAACAGGACTACAGAAGCCTATATGATGATATCAGATGTACTGGGGAGTCCTGGAAGGAAAGGAAAGAGAGAAAGGGGGAGCAAAAGTATTTGACAAAGTAATAGCTGAAAACACCCCAAATGTGATGAAAAACGTTGATAGGCATCCAAGAAGCTCAGTGGACTTTAATTAGGAAAATACACCTAGTTATATTGTTGTAAGCCAAAAACAGAGAGGAAAATCTTGAAAGTACAAAAGAAAAACCACTCACTTTATACAAGGAAACTTTAATGTCTGACTTCTTATCAAAAACGGTGGAAGACAGTATCCACTTCCAGCTGTAGAATAAATATTTCATGGAGATGAAAAGTACCACGTAGGGAATGTAGTCACTAATATTGTAATAACATTGTATGGTGACAAATGGTGATTACACCTATTGTGGTAAGCACTGAGTAAAGTACAGATTGTTGCATCAATATGTTGTACACCTGAAACTAATATAACATTGTATGTCAATTATACTTCAATAATAATGATAAATGACAATAATACCAATGGAAGACAGAAGACAGTGAAATGACATATTCAGAGTGCCAAAAGGAATTAACTATCAACTAAGAATTCTATATCCAGCAAAATCATCCTTCAAAAATGAAGATGAAATAAAGAAATGCCTGAATAAAGACTGAGAGAATTCATTGCTAGACTTGCCTTACAAGAAACAATACACAGGAAGTCCTTCAGGCTGAAAGGAAATAATGACACCACATAGTAACCTGAAACTGTAGGAGGAAGTGAAGAGCACTGGAATGGTAAAATGTGAGTCAATGAGAAAGACAATGAAAAAGACTATTTTTTTCTCCTTTTTCTTCTCAACTTCTTCTAAAAGACGTAAGATTATAGGAAACTCATTATAACATGCTGTTGAGTTTATAATATACAAATGTAATATATTACATATATGACAATAATAGACAAAAGGTGGAAGAAATGGAGCTATAGTAGAGCAGAGTTTCTGCATTTCACTGGAATTAAGTTACTCTTAATCTGAAGTAGATTGTGATAAATTTTATTTTTTTAGAGAAGGGGGCGGGCAAAAGAAGAGGAGGAAAGAGAGAATCCCAAGCAGGCTTCATGCCCAGTGCAGAGCCCAACGTGGGGCTTGATCCTCTAACCCCGAGATCATGACTTGAGTTGAAATCAAGAGTCAGATGCTCAACTGACTGAGCTACCCAGGTGCCCCATAGATTATGATAAATTAAGATGCATATTGTAATCCTTATAGCAACCACTAAAAAAATAGTAAAAGAAAATTAATAGAGGAACTGAAATAGTACAGTAAAAAGCATTGATGCAAAACAAGGCCATAAAAGAAGAATAAAAAAGACAGTAGATGTAGAAAACAAATAGCAAAATGGCAAATTTAAACCCACCACATCAATAATTACAATTTAATATGGATGTCTAAACATGCCAAACAAAAGGAATTTTATTAAATAGTATTATTAAACTGGATAAAAAAAGTAAGATTCAGTTATCTTGTATACAAGAGATATACCTTAAACTCAAAGACACAAATAGGTTGAAAGGAAAAAAATGGGAAAAGATAAATCCTGCAGACGGTAACTGTAAGAGTGCTGAAGTGGCTGTATTAAATTCCTGACAAAATAGATGTGAAGACAAGAGACTTGCTAGAAACTGAAATATTTCATTGTGACCAACAGTTAGTACATAGAAAAATAGAACAATAAATGTATATGCTCTCTAACATATACAACATATATATAATAGCCTCTATACATATGAAGCAAAATCTGACTGAATTGAAGGGAAAATAGATAATCCAGTAATAATAAATGGAAGCTTCAATACCCCATTCCTGATAAATGATAGAAAATCAGCAAGGATATTGAGAAGACTTCAACAACATTATCCAACATCTCTGACATGGAACAATGGTGGCATAATACATTCTTATGACATGTACACAGAACATTCTCCAAGACAGATCACCACAAAACAAGCTTCAATATTAAAGGTGGATTAAAATCATACAACATATTCTTATCATAACAGTTTAATTAGAAAGCAGAAAGAGATCTGGTGAGTCCACAAATATTTGGAAATTAAACAACACACTTCTACATAACCTATGAGTCAAAGAAGAAGTATCAAGAGAAGCTAGAAAGTATTTTTAGTGGAATAAAAACACAGAATATATCAAAATTTATCAGATGCAGCTAAGTCAGTTACTGAGGAAAATTTATGGCTTATAAACACCTATATCATGAAAGAAGGAAGGTCTCAAATGAAAGTCTCACCTATCACCTTAGGAAACTAGAAAATTACTAGAAAATTCTATGTTATTAGAGCAAAGATAGACATATAGATCAATGGGATGGAATTGATTCCAGAAATCCTTGCATTTATGGTAAGTTGATTTTCAATAAAGGTGCTGGGAGAATTTGATGATGAAAAAATAGTCTTTTCAACAAATGGTGCTGGAAAAATCAAATAAGTGCTAAACCCAAAATGAACTAAGACCCTTACTTCATGCCACATCCAAAAATTAACTCAAAATAGCTCTTAGACTTGTATAGATGGAAGCTAAAACTAAAAATTTTAGAAGAAACCATAGGAGAAAATCTTCTTGATGGGTTAAGCAGAGAGTTATTAGATATGACAGCAGAAATATCCACAAAAGAAAACCATTGATAATGTGGGCTTCATTGAAATGAAAGATTTTTATACTTCAAAAGATATCAGTAAGAAAATGAAAAGACAGGCCACAGAGTGGGAGAAAATATTTCAAATCTTGTAACTAATAGGGACTTGATTTCAGAATGTGTAGAGAACTCTTATAGGGGCACCTGGTCAGCAAGGTTGGTAGAGCGTATGATTGTTGATCTTGGGGTTGTAATTTCGAGCACCTCGTTGGGTGTAGGGATTACCTAAAATCAAGGCTTTAAAAAAAAAAAAAAGAAAAGAACTTGTATAACTCGATAAATAGACAATTCAAAGATCCACCAAGGAATCCCAATGAATGGCTTAGAAGCCCATGGAAAGATGCTCACCATCATTACTCACTAGGGAATACAAATTCAAATTATAATAAGATGCCACTAATACCCACCAAAAGGGCTTTAATCAAAAGATAGATAGTATCAAGTGTTGGTGAGGATGTAGAAAACTGGAACTCTCATTCATTGCTGGTGGGAATGTAAAATGGTCCAGCTGCTTTAGAAAAGTTTGGCAGTTTCTTAAAAAGCTAAACATAAATTTGCCACATGACCCAGCAGTTCGCTCCTAGGAATGTCCTTGAGAGAAATGAAGACATGTTTACACAAAGACATATATGTGAATGTTAATAGCAATATTGCTCATTATGACTCAGCCTGGAAAGACTACATGCCTATTGACTGGTGAGTAGATTAACAAAATATGTTCTATCCAAAAAATGGAATACTATTCAGAAATAAAAACTAACAGGCCGTTGGTACCTGCTACAACATGGATGAATCTGAAAAACATTATGCTCGGTGAAAGAAGGCAACTACAAAAGGCAACATATTTTATGAGTCCATTTACATGAAATATCCAGAAAGGTCACATTTATAGAGACTAAAAGCCAATCAGTGTTTGCCCAGGGCTGGGGATGGAAGTCAGAATTAATGCAAACAGCATGAGGAAATTTTTTAGGGTGATCGGAGTGTTTTGAAACTGGATTGTGTGATGGTTCCACAACTTTTTACATTTACTAAGAATCACTGAATTGTACACTTATACCAGATGAATTTTATGCTATATAAATTATCCCTCAGTAAAGCTGTTAAAATTTGAGGATGCATGAACGTCTCAAAACATTATTTCAGCATGCCCATGAAAGGAGTAACTGGATGTCTCCGATTTTGGTGCAGTATATAATTAATGTCACGATGTGCTTTGGAATAAGAAATTGATAGATGTAACTGTCCTATTATACTATGAGTTTGAGAGAACCAAAGCGAGTAACTCAAGGTCATGTTTCAAATGAGTTGAGAAGCCATAAACTCAGATATCCCCCACCACCCCACAGCTACGGTGGTGTTAGGCATAGCTCCCTTTCAAGGAAATCTCGTCAGTTGGCTGTTCATCAAGTTCTACTTGTTGAAGTTCATCAACAAGTTCTACTTGTTCATCAAGTCCATTGTCACTAGGGTTGAATCGAGCAGTTCTTCCCTTTCCTATATTTTTGTTTTCCTTTGATTCACCACTTGGATTCCTATCACTCACTAAATCCTTCCTTCGTAGCTCTTGCAGTTCAACCCTGTGGAGCGTCTTGGTGCTGGAGTTGCTGGTGTTGAAGATATCAAATCTCATCCATTTTTTACCCCTGTGGATTGGGCAGAACTGATGAGATGAGCATAAGACAGGGTTATCTGCGCACATTCCGACCTTCTCTGTGACAGGCGTCTCCAGCGCAGGGGCAGCCCTGCTTCACGCGCAACCAATGGAGTACCAAGACCTTGGGATAAAGACGTGTAGAGGAATGGAAGAAAAAAGGCTAAAAGAGAACAGTTTCTTTACCATTATTTTCTGGACAAGATATTGGCTACATTTGCAAGGGGCATTTATGTTCAAACCTTTAAATAAGGTGTGATCTTTATTTTATCTGCATTTAGTGTTGCAGATGAGTTGTAAACCCAACTGAAGGAGGAATGCCCTTCGAGAACTTCCTCTGAAAGCTGTATGTTTAAGTGTTACTTGAAAGGAGGACCTTTACATGGCAGCTAATAGTGCTTTCTGCTAAGCAAGATTGGCTTATACGATCATAATTAATACTTGCTGAATAATACACTAAAAGTGCTTCATGAATAGTGTCATCTGTGGAGCTTAAAAAAGTGAGAAAAAAAGAATACATACATCATGTCTGCTAGAAAACATGTACCATGATAATATATAATTACCGTATGCTGAATGTGGTTCCATATTGTTTCATACTCTCCACTGAGTCCGAGAAGCAAACACTCACGTTGCCAGCTTCATATGCTCTGTTGGTTGGTCCTGCTCATGGAAAAGTTCATTCATATCAACACTCAACGTCTGTCTTCCAACTTCATCTTACTGCTCCCTACACCCATTGCCTATTCTCTCATATTCTGTTCCCCCTTCCTCCGCTAGTACATTTGCAACAAAAAAGGGAAGGGAGTATTTATTTCCCCAAATTGTATCAACTTAATAAGGACTAAGAAATCATGATTATAAAATAAACGTGATAAAAATTGAAATCTCTCCTCATTTAATTGCTTAAGTTTTTTGTTTTGCTTTGTTGCAGAAAGGCCTTTCTTTCTTTCATCTTGGAATTTTAGCAATTTCTGCTGCTGCTTATGCTTGACTTCATTTTAGGTTTTTGGTTTGGTATAGTAAAGACCAAAGGATCTCATCTAAATGGAATTGAATGGCAATCCTATTTTATTACTTAATGACGAAATTTCCAGATCTGCCCTCCTAATCTACTTGACATGATGTAGAAAGAATATGAGTATTTACACCTCTCCAAACATTTGTATTTGTTATTTCTGTATGTTGCTACGATAACTCCTGCAATTGTGCCTTGTTTATAACCGTTTACAAATGTTTTTGAAGCATTACTGTCTGTTTTTAAAACTTTATCCAAAGAAGAAAGAATAAGTTACTTTTTCGGAGTTAGGAGCCATCAGAAATAATGAAGGTCTTCCATGTATTTTAATCCTTTGAGTTTTTGAGCTCTGTGTGTGTGGGGGGGGTCCCATTCCTTCTCCAAGAGCATCTCTACACCTTCCATCTGCTGTCGGCCAGGTCCTCCCATCAAAGTAAATGGAAGCAGAAAATGTTTTAGTGAAACAAAGGAAATGTGCAAGCATTTTTTTCTTTTTCTATTTTCCTACTTCCCCCTTTTCCTTCTGGTTCCCTTATAACCTGAACCTCAGATGAAGGACTGCAACAACACCAGGATGGGAAGCAGGTCACCAGGATCAAAGCACAATCACGATGACATCATTCCCTGGAACTGGGTTTCAACTCATCAGCCCCCCTGGCCTCATAACAGGAACTTGTGCAGGTGAGACTAAAGAATGACTTCCTGTGTAGGACTAGTAGGAAATCTGCAAGTACTTAGAGCTAGCCATGGCAGTGCTTCCTTCCAGAAGTGCCCTATGACATGAAAGTAGGACTTCACAGCTAAGGTGAAGCTCCCAGCCCTGCCACGTGATTTTGGTTCCTTGGATTCAGGACAGTAATGTCGACAGATGGCTGCTGTGTCAGTGTGTTGACAGTTCCATTGCTTCAGTTCCCTCTCTCTCTCTCTCTGTTTGGTTGGAACTTAATGTAAATACATCATCTGTAATCATGATGGACATGAATCATTATAGTAATAAACACACAAGATATGGCTTTGGGGTGACGAACCCAAGTCTTTTTATTTGATGATGTGTATTAAAATATTAGTATTTCTAATGCTTTGGGTGATCCTGCCTTTTTGTTGTTGTTTTTAATTTTTTTTTTTTTTTTTGAGCATATGGCCTGTGAGTCCAAATATAACTTGCCACTTTGTGTTTTTCATTTGATTTTTTTAATTGGAATAAAACATACCTAAAATTGACCATTTAACCACTTTTAAGTATACGGTTTAGTGGCATTAAGTACATTCCCATTTTTATCCAACCATCACCTTTTCAGTATCCCAAACTGATCTGTACCCATCAAACAGTAACTTCCCATTCCCCTTCCTCCCAGCCCCTAGTAACTACTCTTCTTTGTGTCTCTAAATTTGACTCTTCTAGGTCTCTCATATAAATGGAACCCTATAATGTTTGTCCTTTTGTGTCTGGCTTATTTCACTTGGCATAATATTCTCAAGATTCATCTATATTATAGCATATATCAGAATTTCATTCCTTTTTGAAAGCTGAATAATATTGTACTGTATGTAGAGACCACATTTTGTTTAGCCACTCATCTGTCATTGGACATTTGAGTGTTTCCTACCTTTTGGCTGTTATGAACATAGATATATAAACATCTGTTCAAGTCCCTACTCTCATTTGATTTTAAGTTTTTATATGAAATTGCGAGTGTCATTGACTATTATTTTACAGTGCTCTCTTTATAAGAGAGCTTTTCCACCAGGTGGTCAGTAACATGGTATAATGCCACCTATCATAAGAAAGAATATGAAAGTCAGTCATTTCTGTTTCACAGAAGTAGAGTTAAGCTCCCTAAGAGTAAAAAAGAATGCCATTATTTTATTTTTATTTCTTTATTTTAAAGATTTTATTTACTTACTTGACAGAGAGAGAGCACAAGCAGGGGGCGTGGCAGACAGAGGGAGAGGGAGAAGCAGGCTCCCCGCAGAGCAGGTGGAGCCCGATGTGGGACTGGATCATGACCTGAGCTGAAGGCAGTCGCTTAACCAACCGAGCCCCCCAGGTACCCAAGAATGCCATTATTTTAACAGTTTAACCGTTACATGAGTTAAGACTTTCTGAGACATAGAACTTTTCAACTTACCTGTTATAGTAACTGAACTCTTGGTAACACATTTAAACCTGCCTTTTAAACGTTTTAATACAGCTACAAATTCTGCTGTATTTTGACCCTCAAGTTTTTTCTGCCCTGTCTTATTTCAGTCATTGTGAACCATGATCAAGTTTTGCTTTCCTATAATGCAGGTACTGAAGAGTATAAAATTTATAAACAATACTTATGCTATGGCCAAAAACACTTATATTAGGACCCCATACATAATAAAATCCAATACGCCTTTGTTGAATTCAGTTGTCCATAGTTATGAGTCCAAGCAGAAAGAAATCTGACTGTACTGAAAGGCTCTTTGCTTTTGCAAGGGACCCCTTTAGCATCTTTATTGGACTCACTTAAGGAATGCTGTCTAGCAAAGGCCAAGGCATAAGCTGGATCATTTTTCTTCTGAAGAGTAGTTGATTTAACTTCTGTTATAACTAAAGCTCTGGATAGTGAAGCCAGGTATTTCAAGGTCTTTTTTTGAGGATTATGGAAAATAAAAGTCTTAGAGTGGTGTCCTGGTCCTAGCTCTATGAGTAACCAGCATTTTACCTCAATCAAATAACAATATTCTAGACCTGTTCCCTCACTTATAGAATGAAGTAGTGGGTGAGTTCTAAGCTCCACAGCATATCATGGACTTTCTGTTTTTCAGAGTGAACTGAAATTTGATAAACTAGCATTATAGGAAGACAAGGTTAGTGAGAGTCTTAAATTGGTACTTAACTGTTTTCTTATAATTTTTTTTCTAGTAATACCAGATACTTGGGTTGCTGCCATGTACCCGCTCAGTAGCATAGCCCTTAGTGGTTATGTGGCTATAAAAATTATAAATAGAACGAAATATTAAAAGGTTATTTCTCAGTCAGCTCTACACTGGAAATAGTCAGAGGTCCAGAGAGAAGCACAGAGAGGTGAAAGGAGGTTAAGACATACCTACATCTGCTCACTTCTTAGACCTTTCTCAACAACTGCGGTGGTATTTCTACCCCTCTTGCCCTCATTTATCATGTTACGTGTTGTTGTTGTTGTTGTTTTTTTTTTTTTTGGACTCAGGTCTTTGGCAGGCATAATCAGAGTACAAAATTGATACTTTCTGTTCCTATTTAATGCAGAACATTAACCTCTACCAGTCTAGGTAATTTGGACTTTTGAGCATTTGATGTCTCCTCAGCTCAGTTTAAGGATTTCACATTAAGTTCTTATGCTGAAGTGTTCCTAAATGGCAAAAGCTGTGAAGTCAGCTCTTTCTAAATAAAGTTGTAAACATAATAGTGGTGGAGGAATGGGAATCAAAGTACTCCAGGTTTTTGTGACTCGCCATCATTCACTTTCTTAAGGCCAGGAAATAGGAACCTGGAGAACAAGCTTCCTCTTTGGGAAGATTTACGACACTGGTGACATAGATGGTATGACTTGCTATTTTTTTGTCCCACTCACATGGATCCGGGTACCTCAGGGAGAAAGGGAGGCAGAGAAAGTTTGTGGAGGCGTAAGAGAGAGAGTAACTTGAAGGCGGTGGTCCGCAGAAATGGAACGGGCGCTTGTCAGGCGTGCCGGCCCAGTTGTCTGGAGCACTAGCGAGCCTGCTTTGTTGGGCTCGATTTAAAAGGCAGATCTTTGTTCTTCTCCCAGGAAGAGGTAGGCCGAAACTGAAACAACTTCTCCTAGTCTAGGAAGAGTGATCACGAACTGCCTTTTTGGAAAAGGATGAAATGACAAGCTTTTCAGAGTCTGTTCTATCTCCCTCTCCTTGCTGAAGACAGCTGGTATGGCTGGTAGTAAAGGAAGAGGCAGGCCCTGAGTGCCCGCGAAGAGCTGTTGTGATTTCTTTGGGGCAGGAATACCTCCTACTGAATGTTGTGAGGAGGAGTGACGAACGAACCAACCTTTGGTCACACTTAAGAGTTGCTGCTATCCTGTTTTTGTGAACCCTAAAGAGATTTCATATCAGAAAGGTAACCCTTCAAGTCGTGATCAGATTCCTTCTAAAGTTAATCCACAAGGCAGGAATTTGACCAAGCCACCAGAAAAGGCAGATGTCAAAGGGGATTTGACAAATGTAAAGAGATTTGAGTCTGTTTCCGTGATAATGATTGCAGTGTGATGTTGCCTTTTTCACATGGGAGATATACATAAAACTGACTCAAGAGTGACAAAACAAGAAGAAAAGGGGGTGTAGTGGTGGCAAAACAAAAGAAAACTCATATAACTATTCAGTCTCTTGGGATTGTCCTGGAGAGAATATGTGTTAAATATTTGAAGAATCTGTCTTCAGCAAAAAGTTTCTGAATGCCTAAGGAAACTTTAAAACTGAGTTTTCCCCCTCACCATGCCCTCCTACTGTTTGCTCATTTCTTCCTTTTTCTCTCTTCGTCTCCTCTTCATCTACCCTTCTTCCCTGTTCTGGACTTCTCTGGTCACTGAACAAAAGACATGGTGCCTATCTTCAAGGACCTTGTAAAACCCAGGGGAAAGAAAGCATAAATAATAAGTAGGGCAGATTGTTGTAAGCGTTCTAGGGAACAAATAGAGTATGGTGAACATACAGAGGAGAGATCTGAGGAACTGCAGGGAAGCTTCTTGTATTGGAACGGTAGCCTGAAGTTTGAATAGTATTTTTAAACATGAAGATTTAAAAAAAAAAAAAAAAAGATTTTGTTTGGGGAGAAGGAAGAAGAATTCCAGGGGAGCAAAAAGCAAAACAAAACAAAGCAAAAACCACACATACAATTGTGTACAAAGAACATGGAGATGGGGAAATGTAGAGCTGTGCATATTGTTTGGGGGTTTGTAGGTACATGACTTTGAACGGTAGGTTGGGGCCAAATTAAATGCCATGCTGAGACATTTGGATTTCGTTTTCTAGGTTGTCGGGAACTAGTAAAGGTTCTTAGCTGACATTATTGCAGCCTGCCATCGAAAAGATAATTTTAAGGTGAGAATGGAGAATAAATCGGGGAATGGTTAGAGGCAGAGAGCTCAGTTAGGAGTTATTGCAGAAATTCAGGCAAGAGCTGAAGTCCTGAATTAAGGTGGTAGGAAACAAAGGAGGGCGTATGTAATCGTCTTGTCCATGTCTCTTGTGTATGGAGGAGAGTTTCCCTATCAAATAATTGCTTTCCTTTTTTCTTGAAAAAAGAGTTTATACCAAGAGATTATGGATTTGTTGTTTTTAAAATCACCCCCAAGGAATCACGAGAGAGACAAACCAGGGGAGCTTACACACTCTCCCCATTGGTTGATAATGATATTTACTATGCAGAGCTTAAAACTCCCCAGGTCCCAACTCACTTTCTTTTATCATTTTGTGGCACTCCTTCCCACCCTTGGCCTTTAAATGATTGGTTGGCTTTCTATTTGAATAGTGTTCCACTCTTGCTCTTAGAAGGCATTACATCCTGCCAAGTGATCGCTCTCTGTCCCAGACCTCTGACACATATTTATCTTAGCTGAGTGGTTCTCAAAAACTGGTCCCAGTCTGGGTCAGAGGAATAGGGTGATTTTTACTCTTGCAACTTTTCTTTAAGTTTGAAATTATTTCCAAGTGAAAAAGTTTCAGCAAAACGAAAGAAAAAGTGATCCACAGATCATGAATGTTAGCATCGCCTGGGAACTTGTTAGAAATGCGAATTCTCAGGCCCTATCCCAAATCTACTGAATCAGAACTCTGGGGGCCCTGCACAGCAATCTGTTTTATTAACAAGCTCTTCCAGGTGATACTGATGCATGATTAAATTTGAGAACCACTGATTTAGTTTAACAAAAGCTTATTGCCTCTGCCTTATATGATCATATGCAACCCTCCTTGTGGTAAGTGTTTTGAGTTTGAAGACATTTCCCAACACTTAGAATATTTCCCAGGTGGATGAGCCAGGGAGGCCTTGCATCAGTGGGAATCTCCAGAAGTGAGGACAAGGAGGAAGGGGAATGGCAAGGGGAATGGCCAATTGCATAAGGAAAAAGGGGGTAAGAGGAGAAGCAGCACATGGGGAGTGATTGGAAATCCGCAGAGACTCCACCAATTCTGTCGTGGTTATCTAGATTCAAATAACCTACCGCGTATAGATAGCTCTGTTATCACAAATTCCTTTTTGACATAGAATAAGCAGGAAAGTATAATTACAATTCTTTTCATTATTTGTCATATACCGTTGGATTATTTGTTCTTTCTTAAAACAAAGTGACGGTGAAAATTTAGTATTTAGTCCCTGCGTTGTCCAAAATCGGAATGTAAAAATGCTAAACCAAGTCTGGGAAAGACATCAGAATGTTTTCATCGGATTGTGAAGTGTGGCAGAACTTTCTCAGTAAAGAGAATAGAGTATTCTCTTTAGAATTGAGGGACTCAGGGGCGCCTGGGTGGCTCGGTGGGTTAGGGCCTCTGCCTTCGGCTCAGGTCATGATCTCAGGGTCCTGGGATCGAGCCCCGCATCAGGCTCTCTGCTCAGTGGGGAGCCTGCTTCCCCCACCCCCCCAACTTGCCTCTCTGCCGACTTGTGATCTCTCTCTCTCTCTTTTAAATGAATGGATAAAATCTTAAAAAAAAAAAAAAAGAACTGAGGGACTCAGCTGGGTGCTTTCTCGGTGGACTTGGTTTTGCCTTTTGGAAATGGCCATCAGGCTTCACAGGGGTGAAGTGAAACGTCCTAGATGTTCCCTGAAGGTTAAGTTTGTGTATGTATGGGGAAGGGGGTGATGTGGGTGATCCACTGTCTTCTTACTTTTCACTTTAAATTAAGGCTCTAAGGTACCACAATGGTTAGATGAGATTATTCCTAAAGTTTCTTTTCACCTCCCCTGAGCATCTGCAGAATGTTTAGATGACTGTGCATTTTCAGTAGATGGGACCTCAGTGACCGCAGCTGCTGCCCGTCTCTTGCTGTGCTCCCGCTCAGCCTCCAGTTGCTTTCAGGACCACCCAGTGGTGGGCAGAGGTTCCCACTAAGGCCCACCCCTCCCCAAAGACTCCCACTGATGCCGCTGGGAGGCACACTGAGGAGGTTCTGGTTACGGGGCGTAGGGGTGGTATCTGGTGAACAGAGAGGCCACCTTGCCGCCAAGAGAATCCGCTCTCCTGGCAGTGAATGACCTTTGGGGCTCTTTCCCCGAATCTTCTGACTGCAGGGGCTGGGACTCTTTCCACCTTATTGTCTGTCTCTCATTCTCTCACTCCTAAAACCTGTCTTTTGAGCGTAAGGTCCCAAGCAACTCCTGGCACACGTGACGTGGGGAGAGGTGATGCCGCACAGAACTTGGTATTTTGAGAAAGATGAACTGCCGCCTGCTTCTTCTCTCACCTCTTACCTCAAACCCTAAACTTAGCTCAGTTCCCCCCACCCCCTCCTGGGCCGTACCTCTGTCTCATAGGATGCCAGCAGGACCTGAAGCCTCACTCAGGCTGCTCTCACCTCAGCATCAAAAGCCACGGTCGGGCACAGGCTGTCCTTTTGCCTGTCCCCTGCTCCTGCGATCAGAACACACCAGTCATCCTCTCTGGACGGGAAGGATCTCCTCCAGACTGCCGGTCTGGATCTCGCCCTCACCATTTAGTTGGCCTTCCTGGCGCTGGTAAATCTTGGCACCCAGAAAAGCAGAAAGCGACAGCCATCGTGATGTTGCCACTCTCCGTCCCCGTGCTGCAGATTGAAGCTCTATCCAGCAGCTTATCTCCACTGTGGGCTATCCTGGTGTGTGGCAGAGGAGGGGTGAGCGTCGCTGCCTGCTGCAGCTGTCTCCTTTTGAATCAACTACCCCCACTCCCCAGGTGCCAGAACAGCTCGCCGGGTTTCGAATGCTCCCCGTCTCTACCTCTCCCGCCCATTGCAGCATCGGTAGCAGCTTTCCAACGAGCCTTTTGTTACAGAAGCTCTAAATCCCTGGTAGGGAAATTACCAAGAGACTCTTCCACCGTCTGCCCTCCCTCCCCTTGCTCCGTCTCTTTCTTCCCTTCCTTTGTCTCCTTCCACAGCTAGGGTCAGCATCCCTAGCCAGACTGAGAACATGGTTGCTATTCCAGGACCCAGATGCCAATATGTGGCAGCATCTGGCTTGTTGGCAAGCGTCGCCAGCAGTTGTGCTGGCTGCGTCTCGGCCTGTCATGCGGCGGGGCCTGCTCCTGGGGGCCCTGTCACAAAATGGAGTTTCTTTGAGAATATGGTTTCACCCGAGGAGCCCACCAGAAAACAGCGAGCCGCACGGGGAGGCCGTGAATTGTTGGACAGGGTGACCGCCTCCTGCAGCTTCGACGCTGATCCCGGCCCTGCCCCTCAGAAGTCCCTGATTTATGTTGTTGGAGCCTGCTCCCCAGGTCCCCTTACCTTCTTCCCGTTAGTGTTTCAGGTGCCTTAAGGCATGGAGCTCCTTGAAAGAGAAACACAAATCACTAAAAATGTTGAGATAAAATCCTGCTCCTCAGAGGCGCCTGTTTGGCTCGGGGAGCGCGTGCTAACAGCTTGCTTTAGAAAGGTGACATTTCTGCTGAAGGCTGAATCATAAAAAATGCATTTTAAAAACTCAGCTCTTCCGAGTCTTCTGATGGCTGACTTTTGAAGCGAAGGCCATTTCTTTGAGGTGAAGGGTCATTTTTGAGGCTGGCCTCTCCATCCCCCAAACAAGGGCCTATTAACTCTTCTCAAGGTGCAAACAGCACTCAGAATGTGTCTAGCACTGTCAGAGGCATGGAGGGGGCAGACACAGAGGAGGGACGCCTGGCTCCGGCCCCCAGGATGTGGGTCATCACTGACCAGGTTGCGTATCCTTCCGTCATTTTCTTTCTTCCCGACAACCTACACAGTTGGACAGGGAAAGTGATATGTTGTGTGTTTTACAAATGGAGAAACCAAAATCCCAAGAAGTTGATTTGCCCCAGTTGGCAGGAGAAGCTAGTAAGAGCTGTGATCGGAAACTAAGTAGCCGTAGTTTGCCTCACCGAGTGGATGTGTTGGATCTCCTGTTACAGACTCCTAAGGGCAGGAACTGCATCTTTGACTTTCCACAACCTGCCCCCAATTAGCAACTTCCTCTCACTTATGACCCCCTTTCTACACATCTCTCTCTCTCTCTCTCTCACACACACACACACACACACACACTCCACACAAATAAAGCTATGTAAAAATACAGGGGCTCTTTTCAAACTGAGGCCGTTTTTCCTGTGATAGGCTGAAAGAAGGAACCAAGAGGAGGAACATAGCAAAAATGAGCTTGAATTAAAAGATGGTAATGAATCTGGGAAGATGGTGGTAGTTAATGGCAGTAGCGTACTGCCTACATCATCCCACATAAAAACGTACAGAGCAAAATCAAAATTCATAGACATTTACAACAAAACTAGGTGACAAGATACCACAAATCTCAAAATGCAAGCCTTTGGGGACAAAATATCAACAACCATAAGACTTGTGTGAGATGGGCATCTATGTGAGAGACAAAAAGAAGCCATACTACAGCTCTTGACTGAGTCCGAGAACAGGAGAACCCCCAAGTAGCCAACTGGTGTTCACTAGGAAACTCAGTGGACCAATTTGAGAACAGCAACTGAAGGTGAAGGCATTTTGCCCGCTCTAACACCTGGTGAGTGCAAAGAGCTCGTAATAAGAGGGATTAAAGGCGCTGGCCCTTTGAACTCTCAAATTGACCCACCAGAACTGCCTTCTAGTACAGGGCCCTACACTGAGGAGAAATTGCTGGGAATGGAATCAAAATTGGACAGGGTAGGTACAAGTGAAAGGTCCAGTTCAAAGGAAGGGAAGAGCAGCCAAGAAATTTCAAAGCAATGTGTCATTTTATTCTATTTTTTTAACACTTCACAAAAACAACCGAAGAGGGAGCTCTGTGAAGTTAGAGCCTTTTTACATACTTGTTTCATTCTCATAGTTTAGGAAAACTGATTTCACAATAAAAATGCACAACAGACAAGAATCAACATCAAGTCCCATGTAAAGTTATTTTAAGGAAAAAAGAATTAGGAATAGAATAAAATTCTTACAGTGAAAATATTCAGAAAGATGTGCTCACAAAATAGATCCAAAATTAATTTGCTTTTTCAAAATGAACTGAAGGACACTAAGAAAATTTACATGAGTCATGGAGAACAACGTAAATCATAATTAGAAAACTCAGAAATAAGGTGATAACTCAGGAAGAAATTAGAAATAAAAGAAAAAAATTTCTCAGTAAGGAATTAGAAATAAAAAATTCTATTTTAAAGATTTTTATTTATTCATTAGAGAGCGAGAGACTGAGAATAAGAGGGGAGAAGGTCAGAGGGAGAAGCAGACTTCCCGCAGAGCCGGGAGTCCGATATGAGACTCGATCCCGGGACTCCGGGATCATGACCTGAGCCGAAGGCAGTTGCTTAACCAACTGAGCCACCCAGGCGCCCTAAAAAATTCTATTTTAGAAATGAAAACTGAACTAGAAGGATTACAAGAGTGAATAAGCACAACAGATAATACCTTAAGATAAATATAACATGAAAAAATATTTTTTTTTAAGACTTTTAAAACAGTTTCAGGTTCACTAAAGAATTGAAGGGAAGATTAGCAAGCTTTCTCATATGCCCTTTGCCCCACATATGCACAGCCTCCTCCATTATCAACATAGCTCACCAGCGAGGTGTGTTTGTTACAGTTGGTGAATCTACTTTGATACATCATCGTAATCACCCTAAGTCTATAGTTTGCATTATGATTCACTCTTGGTGTTGTAGATTCTACTGGTTTGGACAAATGTGTAATGACTTGTTTCCATCACTGTGGTATAAAAAGTATTTTCTTTGTTGCTTAAAAAATGCTCTGTGCTCTGCCTATTCATTCCTCCCTGACCACTCCTCACCTCTCCCCCACCTACCCAATACCTGGCAACCACTGAATTTTATGGACTCCATAGTTTTGCTTTTCCAGAATTTCATGTAGTTGGAATTATATGTTATGTGGCCTTTTCAGATTGGCAGCTTTCACTAAGTAATATGCATTTAAGCTTCCTGTATGTTTTCAGGGCCTGGTAGCTCCTTTCTTTTTAGGGCTGAATAATATTCCATGTCTCGATGTACCACATTTTTATCTATTCACCTACTGAAGGTCATCCTGGTTACTTCCAAGGCAACTATGAATTAAGTTATAAACCTGTGTGTGCAGGTTTTTGTGTGGACATAAGTTTTCAACTCATTTGGGTAAATACCAGGTAATACTATTGCTGGATTGTATGGGAAGAGAGTATGGTTAACTTCGTAAGAAGCTGTCAACCTGTCTTCCGAAGGGTCTATACCATTCGGCATTCCCACCAGCAATGATCATGAATTCCTCTTGCTCCACATTCCCCCCAGTATTTGGTGTCTTTAGTGTTCTAGACTTGGCTATTCTAATAGGTGTATAGTGGTAGGTCAATTGTTTTAATTTGCACTTTCCTGATGACATATGATGTTAAGCATCTTTTGTGTGGTTATTTGCCATCTGTATGTCTTCTTTCTTGAGATACTTGTTAAGGTCTTTGGTCTATTTTTTAATTGGGTTGTTCATTTACTTATTGTTGAGTTTCAAGAGTTCTTTGTGTATTTTGGTGAACAGTCCTTTATCAGATGTGTCTTTTGCAAATAATTTTTCCCAGTCTGTGACTTGTCTTCTCATTCTCCTGACATTGTCTTTTGCAGAGCAGAAGTTTTAAATTTTAATGAAATCTAGCTTATCAATGACGTATTTCATGGATTGAACTTTTGGTGTTGTATTTAATAGTCATTGCCACTCCTAAGGTCATGTAGGGTTTTTTTTTCCCCTATGTTGTAATCTCAGAATTTTATAGTTTGCATTTACATTTAAGTCTGTGATCCATTTTTAGTTAATTTTTATAAAGAATATAATCTCTATGTCTAGATTTTTCTTTTCCTCCTTTCTTTCTCCTTCCCTTCCTTTCCTTTCCCTTCCCTTCCCTTCCCTTTCCTCCCTTTCTTCCTTCTCTCTTCTCCCTTCCTTCCTTCCTACCTACCTACCTTCTTCCTCTCCCTCTCTCTCTTTCTCTTTCTTTCTTTTTCTCTTTTTCATGCAGATGTCCAATTGTTCTGGCAGTATTTGTTGAAGAGACTATCTTTTCTCCATTGTATTCCCCTGGCTCTTTTGTTAAAGATCAGTTGACTGTATTTATGTGGTTCTCTTTCCGGGCTGTTTGTTCTGTTCCATTCATCTGTTTTTCTATTCTTTTGCCACTTTTGCCCTATGCACAAACTGTCTTGGTTACTTTTGCAATACTCTACTGTCTTGGTGACTTTATACTAAATCTTCGAGTTAGGTAGTGTCAGTGGTCTAACTTTGTTCCTCTTCAATACTGTGTTGGGTATCCTGCGTATTTTGCCTATCCCTATAAAATTTAGGATCAATTTGTTGATATTCACAAAATAAATGCTGAGATTTTGATTGGGATTTCACTGAATCTATAGATCAAAGTAGGGAGAATGCACATCTTGGCAATATTGAGCCTTCCTATCCATGAGTATGGACTATCTCTCCATTTATTTGTAGTTCTCCTTATATGGGTCTTGTCCTTTTTTCAGTTTATACTTAAGTATTTCATTTTGGTGGGGATGCTGATATGTTTTGCGTTTTTAATTTTTAATTTTAAATTCCACTATTCATGCTGGTATACATGAAATTGTATACTGCAACCTTGCTGTAGTTATTAGTTCCAAGAGATTTTGGTGATTTTTTTTATCATATTTTCCAAATAGATGACCATGTCATTTATGAACAAATAGTTTTGTTTCTTCCTGTCTAAACTGAACTTCTGTTTCTTTTTCTTGTATTATTGCATTAGCTAGAACTTCCAGTATGATGTTGAAAGGAGTAGTGAGAAGGGATATCCTTTTTTTTTTCTTTAAAGATTTTATTTATTTATTTGCCAGAGACAGATAGTGAGTGAGAGAGCACAAGCAGGGGGAATGGGAGGGGGCAGGCTTCTGCTGAGTAGGGAGCCCGATACAGGGACTGAGCCACCAGGCAAGGGGGTTATCCTTGCCTTGTGTCTTATCTTAGCTGGAAAGCGTCAAGTTTCTTGCTATTAAGTATAATGTTAGCTATAGATTTTTTTTGTAAATGTTCTTTATCAAGCTGAGGAATCTCCCCTCAATTCCTACTTCACTAAGAGTTTTTGCCATGAATGGGGATTTGATTTTGTCAAATGCTTTTTCTGTATTTACTGATATGATCATGTGATTTTGTCTTTTTTAGCCTGTTGATGTGAGGATTCATTAGTTTATTTTTGAATGTTGAACCAGCCTTGCATACCTAGGATGAATCTCATTTAGGCATGGTGTATAATTATTTTTATTAAGGTTATCTAATATTTTGTTGAGAAATTTTGCATCTATGTTCAAGAGAGATAGTGGTCTGTAGTTCTTAGAATATCTTTGCCTGGTTTTGTTATTAGAATAATGCTGGCCTCTATCGCTTCTCGGCCTTTTGGCTAAGATCAAGTGTAGAATAATGCTGGCCTCATAGAATGCGTTGGGAAGTATTCCTGCTACTTCTGCATTCTGGAAGAGATTTGTAGATAATTGGTATAATTTCTTCCTAATTCTTTGGTAGAATTCACTGGTGAACCCGTTTGGACTTGGTGCTTTCTGTTTGAAAGTCTATTAATTATTGATTCAATTTATTTAATAGGTATAGGCCTATTTAGATTACCTAGTTCTTTTTGTATGACATGACAAATTGTGTCTTTCAAGGAATTAGTCCATTTTCATCTAGGTTTTCATATTTGTGAGCATAGGTTGTTCATAGTATTCCTTCATTATCCTTTTAATGTTTGTAAGGTCTGTAGTGGTATTCCCCTTTTCATTTCTGATACTAGTAATTTTTTTTTTTACACCTGATCTTAGCCAAAAGGCTGAGAAGTGATTACTAGTAATTTTTTTTTAAGATTTTATTTATTTATTTGTCAGAGAGAGAGAGATCACAAGTAGGCAGAGAGGCAGGCAGAGAAGGGGAAGCAGGCTTCCCGCTGAGCAGAGAGCCCTATGTGGGGCTCGATCCCAGGACCCTGAGATCATGACCTAAGCCGAAGGCAGAGGCTTTAACCCACTGAGCCACTCAGGTGCCCCATGATACTAGTAATTTTTGTACTCTCTTTTTGTCTGATGAGGACACGCTTATAGATTTTATTGATCTTTTCAAAGAATCAGCGCTTTTTTTTTTTCCTGTCACTTTCCTGTTTTCAATTTCATTGATTTCTGCTCTCAATTTTATTACTTACTTCAGGTTACTTTGGATTTAATTTGCTCTTCTTTTTATAGTTACTTAAGTAGGAAATTAGAAGATTGATTATAGATCTTTCTTCTTTCCCAATATATGCATCCAATGCTATAAGTTTCTTTCTAACTACTTTCTCTACATCCTACAAATTTTCGTAAGTTGTGTTTTCATTTAGTTCAGAATATTTTACAATTTCTCATGTGATGTCTTCTTTGACCCATGGTTTTTGTTTGTTTAATCTCCATGTATTTTAGGATTGTCCAGTCATTCTTTGTTATTGATTTAATTAATATTTATATATTTTATATCATATTTATATTTATTTACTTAATTTCATTATAGTTTGAAAGCAGACAAATGGTTTCTATTTTCTTAAATTTGATAAGAAGTGTCTCATTGCCCAAAATATGTCATATCTTGGTAAATGTTTCATGTGAGCTTTGGAAGAATACATATTCTGCTGTTGTTGGATGAAGTAGTTTATAGATGTCAATTATATCTAGTTGATTCATGGTATTGTTGAGTTCAACTTTGTCTTTACTAATTTTCTGATTGTTGGTTCTGTACATTTCTGATAGAGGAATGTTGATCCCCCAACTATTTCTCTTTGTAATTCTATTAGTTTTTGCTTCACATAGTTTGACATTCTGTTGTTAGACAGATGTACATTAAGGATTATTATGTCTTCTTAGAGAATTTACCTCTTTATCATTACATAATGCCTCTCTTTATCCCTAGTAACTTTCCTTTCTTTGAAGTTTGCTTTATCTGAGATTAATATAACACTCCTTCTTTCTTTTGATTAGTGATAGCATGGTATATTTCTCTCCATCCACTTAATTTTAGTTTATATGTGTCTTTATGTTTAAAGTGGGTTTTTCATAGACAATGTATAGTTTGTTCTTGTTTTTGTGATTGACTCTGACATCTCTGTCTTCTAATTGGTATGTTTAGACCATTAACTTTTAAGGTGATTATTGATATAATTGGACTAATATTCATTACTCTTCTCTGTTGCTCTTTTCCTTTTCTTTTTTTTTTTCAAGTTTTATTTGAGAGAGCGAGAGAGAGAGAGCATACTGGAAGAGGGGCAGAGAGGGGGAGCGAGAGAATCTCAAGGGGACTCCCTGCTGAGCACAGAACCTGACATGGGGCTTGATCTCATAACCCTGAAATCATGACTTGAGGCAAAAATCAAGAGTCCCACAACGCTTAATTGATTGAGCCACCCAGATACCCCACCCTTGTTCTTTGTAGTTCTGTCTTCTGCTCTTTTTCTGCCTGTTGTTTCAATTGAGCATTTTGTGTAATTTGAATTTCTCTCCTTTCTTTGCATATTGGCCTTCCTTCCTTCCTTCTCCTCTCCGCCCCTCTCCTCACCTCTTTTTTAGTGGTTGCCCTAGAGTTTACAGTATGCATTTACAGCTAATCCAAGTCCACTTTCAGATATTCTATCACTTTACAGATAGTGTGAGTGATTTATAGTAACAAAATAATCCTAATTCCTCCCTTCTGTCCCGTGTATCATTGCTGTAATTCATTTTACTTATATATATTGCATATATATATCTGCATATATGTGTGTGTATACATATACATAATTGATTATATTGGTATTATTTTGAACAAATTGTGTTAGATCAGTCAAGAATAAGAATAAATAGAGAATTATTCCTTCTTTGATGCTTTCTGTTATTTTATGTGTATCTGAGTTTCAGACCTACATTATTTCCTTTTTCTCTAAAGAACTTTTAACATCTTGTGCAAGGCAGAAATCTGGCAACAAATTTCCTCAATTTTTGTTTGTGAGAAAGTCTTTTTTTCTCCTTCACTTTTGAATGTTAATTTCTCAGGTACAAAATTTTAGGTTAGTCGTTTTTTTTTTATCTCAATATTTTAAGTATTTCACTCGGTTCTCTTCTTGTTTACATGATTTCTTAGAAGTTGGATATGATTCTTATCTTTGTTATTCTGTAGGTAAGGTATTTTTTTTTACTTAGGCTTCTTTCAGAATTTTTCCTTTATCTTTTCTGTAGTTTAAAATGGTATGTGTAGGTATAGTGGTTTGTTTTTGTTTGGTTTGGTTTGATTTGTGGGGTTTTTTGCATTTATTTGGGTTGGTATTGTCTGAGCTTCCTGGATCTGTGGTTTGATGTCTGACATTAATTTGGGGAAATTCTCCATCATTATTGTTTCAAATATCTTTTTCTTTTCCTTTCTTCTTCTTCTGGTGTTCTTATTATATGTGTATCACACGTTTTGCATTTGCTCCACAGTCCTTGGATAGTCTATTTTTTTCAATATTTGTTCTCTTTGGTTTTCAGCTTTCAAGAATTTTATTGATATACCCTCTAGGTCAGAGAGTCTTTCTTCAGCCGTGTCTAGTCTACTAAAAAGCACTTCAAAGATATTCTTCATTTCTGTTGTGGCGTTTTTGCTGTTGTTGTTGTTTGTTTGTTTGTGTTTAATCTCTAGCATTTCTTTTTGGTACTTTCTTAGGATTTCCATCTCTCTGCTTTCATTGCCCATATTTCTTATGAACTATCTACTTTATCCATTAGAGCCCTTACTGTATTAATCATAGTTGTTTCAAATTCCCAACATTATAATTTGAATATCCCTGCTCTGTCTAGTTCTGGTGCTTTCTCTGTATCCTCAAGTTGTGTTTTTTGCCTTTGGGTATGACCTGTAATTTTTTCTGGATAGCTGGATGTGATGTACTGGGTAAAATGACCTACTGTAAATAGGCCTTTAGTAGTGTCATGGTGAGGTGTGAGTAAGAGGAAGCATTCTGTAGTCCTATGATGAAGTCTCTTTTATGAGGCTATGCCTCTGGACTGTGAGTGTCACAAGAGTTTTTCAGTTTTTTTTCAACCCCCTTAGGTAGGACAGGATGGCTGGAGTAGACCGGAGTTGGATGTCTCCCTTCCCCAGGTAATAATACCGTAGTAGGTTAGGCTCTGGTTAACTAGTTTCCCCAGAAGGCAGGTCTTGTTAAGGAGAACAGAGTGCCCTGGCATATTTCAAAATGATTTCTTTCCCTCTGCCTTGCTGGAAGTACAGAAGCACGAGGGTATTTTTCTCCAATATTTACTGTGGGAACTTGGCCAAACTGCTGGAATTATATTTCACAATATTGTGGATATTGTGACTGAGTCCCTTGGAGTTTTTTGTTTTTTGTTTTTTTTTTTTAATTTTTTAAAATTTGTTTGACAGAGAGAGATCACAAGTTGGCAGAGAGGCAGGCATAGAGAGAGGAGGAAGCAGGCTCCCTACTGAGCAGAGAGCCTGATGTGGATCCCAGGACCCTGAGATCATGACCTGAGCCAAAGGCAGAGGCTTAACCCACTGAGCCACCCAGGCGCTCATCCCTTGGAGTTTTTGACTCTTAGGCTTGTCTTCCCTGAGCCTCCATCAATTTGTCAATTACAGTTCAGGTTTTCCTACTCTAGCATTGGTTCCCACAGTGTTTTACACTTGTAAGTCTCTGTTCTTGTAAGCTATGACTTCACCTGTCTTTCTCTCCAGTCTAGGGGCAGCCGGTTGCCTTGTGTACTTTCCCTTCTCTTACAATTCCCAAAAGAATTGTTAGTTTTCCACTCTGTTCAGAATTATACATGTTGTGAGGATGGCTCAGTAGCTTCCAAGCTTCTTACATGTGAAACTGGAAACTGAAAGTCAGAACATTTTTAAAAATTAAAAAATTAAGAAAGAGATAAAAAGGATTCAAGAGAAAGTGCTAAATATTGAAGTAGGTAAAGAGGATCAAACATATAATTGTTGGAGATTACAAAGAAAACCAAAGCAAGGCAACTGAACTGTAAAAACTAATTCAAGAAAACTTTTTTGAAATTAAAAAAAAATTGAAGCTACATGGACAGAGCACACTGCATACCTGAAAATGTTGACAATACGATTAACACCAAAAAGGGGGGACATGCTTGACTTTTTAGAATAAAAAGTGCACATGACTAACAAGGGTATTATAGGTTAGCTTATAATTATGTTTTTCAAAAAGCAGTACTTTATTGGGGAGGGGAATGAACCAACATATTTAAAGTAAGGAAAGAAAAAATGAGCCATGGATTTTATACCCAGCAAAACTGACTTTAAGAATAAAGGGCACAGGGATGCCTGGGTGGCTCAGTTGGTTAAGCAGCTGCCTTCGGGTCAGGTCATGATCCCAGGGTCCTAGGATCGAGTCCCACATCGGGCTCCATGCTCAGCAGGGAGCCTGCTTCTCCCTCTGCCTCTGCCTGCCACTCTGCCTGCTTGTGCTCTCTCTCTCTTTTTCTCTGACAAATAAATAAAATCTTTAAAAAAAAAAGAATAAAAGGCACAAATAGTTATTAACATGCAAGTATTCAGGGAGTATTATTCTCATGAGCTATTCCTGCGAAATCTAGTAGAAAATACGTTGTAAATGACTGAAGCAATGAGAAAGACACCAGTGTAACTTAAACATTAAATAGTTTCCTGTAGAAATAGGACTAACAGAGGACTAAGGTAGGGGAAGAGAGTATAGCGTCAATGGCTACGTGGTCTCACAGTGTAGATGTAATAGAACCTTTTTTTTTTCTTTTATATGGGAAAAGTAGGGACAGTGTATGCAGAAAAATTTAAATGTTTTTGAGACTCATATTGGTGGTGATATTAGTATTGTCATTCTGAGATTGTTGCTGTGTAATGTGGGATACAACAGTAACACTGGGATGTTCTAATTCTGCTTTTAAGAACCCAGGATTCTCAGAATGAGAGATTAGAGATTCCACCATTATAAAGTGGTTAAGTAAAAACTCTATAGTATTGAGTTTGCATAGAAAGTACAATATAAATTTATGAGATGTTTTTATCTTTGAATCAATAATATATCCTAGTTCTTTTCACTGAAAAGTCCTAGGAGCTATGTCTAATTTAGCAAAGAGCATCTCTAGCACTCAGATTGTGGTTTTGAGATACCATTTCCCTGTAAAAGAAATTAGGGCTTCTTGGAGAATCAGTCTAGGATAGGAAGTTTGTAAAATGAAGTTGGGACATCTTAGATAACAAGGAAACTATCAAAGACTTCTAAGGTCATGTCAAAAAGACTCACAGCCTCCTACCTGGTCAATAATGAAAAGAATTGAAACCTATCATATATGTTTAAATTCATTTTTGATAATGATATTGAAAAGAATCAATCACCTCAGAGAAGGTAAACCAATTCATATCTTGAAAACTGGGAAATCAAGGGAAAGAAGTAAGTAAGCATTTACCCTGATTTTTTTTTTCATTTACCCTGATTTTTATATCTGTACCACCAGATATCTAAATAGTAAATGAGAGGTGCAGTATCTTATAAAACTATTTTAATTACAAACGAAAAAGAAGTGAAATGATATCACCATTTTTGCAACTCCCAGTGGGTGGATACAGGCATTTAGCATCAATAGCAGCAAAGATTATTTTAAACAAAGATAATCAGACATCATGTGCCTTCTGCAGTATTGCTAGATACCACCTATAGTCTTGCTGAAGAGAGCTAACCTGGGTCTGATCCTTAAGTGGATTGAGCTTCCAATTTGCAGGATGTAGGAAACAGAAAGTTGTTGGACTTCACTGAGAGTATGAAGTCAGCAACATGAAGACACTGTGGGAAATTGTAGGTCAAATTGTCCCAATTCTTCAATAGATGATTTATAAAGGAATGAAAGGGGTGGAGGAGAAATTCTAAAGATTAAAAGAAAATTAAAATACATTAAAATTTTTAAGAAGGGCAAAACTTAACAATAATGTCTAGTGATATACATTTGGGTGATAAAAATGATTCTAAAAATGCAAAGAAGTGACAGCAATAATAGCTAATTGTTACTTTGAGGGAAGGGAGGGGTTATGGTTGAGTGGTGGCACATGGAGGAACTTCGGGGGTGGCTATATATATATATATATATATATATATATATACATACTATGTACATACTATGTATACATACTATGTATATGTATAATATATTTATTATTGAAAAAAAGTGAAAAATTAGTGAAAAAAAATAAAAGAAGATGCTGGTTACCTTGTCCTTTTACTAGATCCGGGTTCCTACAGAGCTCCTGCTAGCTTTTATTTATCTTTGTGCGAGTTGGAAAAAGGCAGACTTTCTTCTAGGCATTTACTGCTATTGGCCAGTAAATACAAAAGTCTACAATGCCTATGATATGAAAAGTGCCTCTTTGGTGGTGCCCTTGTGCAGTGTACAACTTGCACAACTTTATGAAATGACCTTGAGTGTCTTTATTGGTTCAAGCTCATCTCCATTTGGTGTTTATTAAGGAAAGGAATTTATTTTTTGCAAGCACCGTTTTGTTCTTTGAGAAATTTTACTTCAGTGCACTTTAGCAATCCATTGGGATAGAGAAAGTGCTTATTCTCACTAATATTTCTCTTGCTTATTTTAGCATGCAGTATCCTTGAGGTAGAATTAGTACTTCCTGAGATGTTGTGTAAATGTTAAGGAGGGCTAGCTGGCTGTGGAACCAGGGAGTTTGGTGGTCTTATACCCTTGCTGTGGCTAGCACAATTTGGATTCTAGACCCTATCTTGGCCTGATCCGGAACTTGATTCACCATCAGTTATCAGGTTCAGGGGGTTAGACCCACATTAGCAAAAGTTCAGAAGATTATGATCTAAGTCAGAATGTCAGTTTACTAATTTTCCATAATAATAGTAACTGCTAAATGAACAAGAATACTCATGTTAGCTCTGTTCTCCCTATGAGGCAAGTACCTTTGGAGCCAGAAGGTTATGTGGTTTGCAAAGGGAGGTGGATGATCCTAATGGCTGGTGACATTCTCATCACATTCTGATCCACCCATCTCCACTCCAGGGAGATACCTGCCAGCTGGACCAAAACACTTGTGTCAACCGTGTCAACATCGTGCAATAGACACACTTACAAATTCTTGCTCTCTAGCTCATGTTTTCCCAGGCTCCACATACAGGGAGGAAGGGAACACCTTTCCAGTCACCCAGAGCATCTGGGTCAACCCTTGTGATTAGTGGCATGATAATTGAAGCAGCCATCTTACCTCACATTACAAAGAATTTCAGATAAATGACCCTAACAAATATGGAGCACCTTCCATGGACTAGACACAAAGAGGAACCAGCTTTAGCTCTTGATCTGAAGTAGACAGCCTCGGGGCACCTGGGTAGTTCAGTTGGTTAAGTGTCTGCCTTCGGCTTGGGTTGTGATCCCAGAGTCCTGAAATCGAGCCCCGTATCTGGCTCCCTGCCTAGTGGGGAATCTGTTTCTGCCTCTGCCCCCTCCCAACTCATGCTCTCTCTCTCTCTGTCTCCCTCAAATAAATAAATAAAATCTTAAAAAAAAAAAATAGACAGCCTGGTAAGGCCAGACTTAACATTACTTGCCCACTTCCCCTAGTTGATATATTTATATATTTATATATATATATAGAGAGAGAGAGATAGAGAGACAGAGAGACAGAGACTGTGTGTGTGTGTGTGTGTGTGTGTGTGTGTGTGTGACTGAATCAGAGAAAGGATCAAAGTAAACTTCAGCTTGGCATGTGTCTAAACTATCCAAAATGCAGATCACTGGGTTTCTGTCTAAATCGTTTTATTGGGTTTCTTTTCCTGGACTTATTACAGGACTAGACTACACCTGAACACAATCCATAAGTTTTATTAGATTGAATCTATGGGATCCTACTGGATGCAGCCTTATCAGGTAGAAGCCTGCTGTTGGGTTGTGTATTTAGAAAAACAGCAGTCACTTCCTCTGAGAATGTCAAAGTAGTGAGAAACAGGACTCTGTCTCTCCACCCTTCCTTTGAAGCCCTAGGTCTATGTGGTTAGGTTTGGCCGGGGTCTGGGTCTGTATGTCTGTTGTTTGAATGTAGCCTAGAACGTGGAACTCTTGCTGCCGCTCCTGGTTTCTGGGCTCATCTGCTCTGAGCTCAGGTTCTCACGGGGTGGGAGCCACTGCTGTCCCTCCACAGGGAGCTGCTGTTTTATCTTCTCACAAGCCTGGCACCTGGTTTGGAAACATAGGATCTAAAATTAAAGAGTTCTTTCCATCCTGGAACTTTGAACTAACCTTTAGAACTCAAATGAGGGCTGGGCGAGGACAGAATTAATCTGGGAAGAATTAACCTGGGAAATTGGATGCTCCAAAAGAAGACTTAGAGACCCCATCCCTTAAATATATTGGACCCGGAATGGAGATGATTATGTATATTTTGGGTTTAAAAGAGTTTTGTAAAGAAAAGTGGTTTTTTTTTTTTCCACGAGTTTTTGGTTTAATTGCCTGGCAGGGTGGGAAATCCCAACACAACAGTGTGGAACTGGGGCATGAAAAGCAGCAAGTGAGACGGATTTATGAAGCCCATAAATAAAAATGAAACTCATTTCATTGTCCAAATTGAGTGGAAAGGCACAATCTATCCCAATTCTGATAAATGGAAGAATGGGACACACACAGAGGAAAGTTCTTTCCATTTTAATAAGGCAAGATAATGGGTGTAACATAACTGAAGAATTTCAGAGAAAAGGACATTTCATTTTGCCAGATTTTGACCAAGGAGGCATGTTACCCATATCCACTTTAAGGGAGAAAATGCTCACTTTCTCAGAAAGAACTACAATCCTGCTGCTGCATGTTTAAACACTGCCCAAATGAGCATTTTTTTCTAAACAGGCAACAGCAGTGAAAGGAATGAGAAGCAAAGGCCAAGGTTGCAGCCATATTAGGCAGAAGATTTTCATCCTTCTGGAATTTGGGGGATCGCCACCCTCTTCCTATTCTCTCCTACGAAGCACACTGGTATTAAACTGTTCTCTGAAGCCTGTTTATTCCTGTACAGGTGGACCAGATAAGACTGCAGGGGGTGCCAACAGTGAATTGGTATGTTTTTAAAAAAGCGATGAGGTAGAGTGGCTGCAGGTTGAGTGGCAGTATTGGCGCTCCACGGCTCCTCAGTGGGGTCAGGCCCACCGTCTGCCTCCTACTCCATGTTGAGTGCCAGCCCCACCTCTGATGTGTGCATTCAGCATGTTCTCTAACTAAATGCCTGGATTCTTTAGATTTTTGGATTTTGTTTTTGTTTTTGTTTTGCCGGTCCATTATCAGTCTCTTCCCAGGCAAATACATAAGTTGGTATAAATGACACGTGTGGTCACTAGCCACAAAACTAGACGGAAGCCAGCGGGCTCATGACGGAAAAAACACGGGCATGACTTTGTTGTTTTTGACATGGAACTAAAGACTCCCTTGTCATTCATTTGATAAACATTTTGAACCCTTGTCTTACACTACTTATCCTGCTGGGCACTGTACATGATTTAAAGATAAATTAGGCCTCCCTGCCCCTACCTCCCCAGTGATCCCACAACCAATGGCAGTTTTTACTTCCTCCCTTAATTTCATCATTACCCCCAGGTACATTCAGTCTAGAAAAAAATGGCATGCTTGCTTTGTAGATGTGGCCTCCAGACAAGTTCTTCAGCCCTTTCCAACTAGATTGCTCCCTAAACCTGTCTGAAAGAGAAGTTCGGGAGCTATCATAGGCTTGCAACGAGTATACACTAAAAATGCACTCTGGCACTAAAGGGTAACATGATCAATCCATCTCTTCGTCTATCTCTTTATTTGTGAATGATGCTGAGCTCACACTGAGGCCAAGAAGAAGGGTAGATTTTGTCCCATTCCTTTGTGTGAATTTCTGGAAGCATCCTGCCACCTTTTTGACCGTTGAGGAGAAATCATCCTTCTCTGGGAGCTGGTGCAGCCTCCCCCCGGGCCTCCTCCCACCCTTTAGCTTCAAGAATCGACTCTACAACTTAGCTGAATTGATTTAAAACCTGTGCACTATGGACTCCTGGAGTCGATCTTTCTTCTTTGGTGTTCTGTCTTTGGATCATTAAAGACCATGACTGAAGAGCTGCTCACGTGTTGAGACTCTAAGTGCGTTAACAGGACACGAGGAATTTTACCATTAGATAAAGCAAAATGTGTCAGTGAACCAGTGAGGAATCTGCCCTGAAAATTGGAGTCCAGAGAGACTGAAGTGGGTGTGTTTGCAGCACTGTCTAAGGGAGAGGTACTGTGCAGGGATCATAGTGCTTTGAATATGAGAGAGAGGCTCCCTATGGTGCGGAGGGGCAATTCCAGTGAGCAGAACCCTCCCACACCATTCTGCTTCCCTTGTCTGATTTTTAGTTCACCAAGGAGGATTCTGATCAATTAACTCAGCTTCTGTTCCTAAGCACGGTGGTACTGGAAAGGCGATCTCTTGGAATGAGAGCATGTGAATTCCAAGCTGTAGAATGGGAATTTCTGAATTCCTCCATTATAAATTAGTAAATTGATGTACTCATTCATTAGTCAATTGTATGTTAATTTGGTTGGAGTAAGGACATTGCTAAGAAAATCTGACTTGTAGGCCTGAGGATCGGCTTCTGGAACTTGTTGCCTTGAAGTACTTGAGAACATCTTTCCCGTGACCTCCCCTTATGGCATCTTTCCCAGTGCCTCCCCAAATTCAGCCATAGTTTCCATCGCTTTTCACCCAAGGATGAGACCACCCATCATACTGGGTGCTAGTTAGGTTATGGATTTTAAAGATTCTTGTGTCTTGTCCTTACCACCTTATGATAGACAATAACTTATCAAAAGGAATTGGGGTAGAGGGAGCTGGATTATGCAGTTTAACAGAATCATTGAGAAACAAAAGAAGGATTGCAGACCCTCCTATATCATGATTGGGTATGTGCTCTGATTTGCTGGTGGGGACTTGAACACCACCTCTCTGACCAATGAGCTCTCCTCCACGATGCTCCCCGCAAAAAGGGGGAGAAAGAAAGAGAGAAACCCACCATTAAAGTCAGGCTAACCTCTTTGAATAACTCTGACCTGGATGAGGGAAAAACCCAGAAGGAAAAAATTTGAAAAGTTTACTTCAGGTTGAGAATTTCTAATTCCACCACTTTTGTGTGTGTGTTGTTGTTTGATAGACATGACAGCATCTCCTCATTATTATGGAAAATATAGGGTTGGTGTTAATTACTATCTGAATATGAATGGGAGCAGAAGTGGGCATAGCCTGCACTGGCCTTTCTTTGACAAGGTATAACTTTCTTCTGAATTTCTGTGTTAATTAATGCTTATTTAAAAACCACTTTAATTGGTAGTAAACACCTCAACTTTTTGTACTCATTAAAATGCAGCCATTGATGTGTGATGGATTTTTTTAAAGCTTAATTAACTTTCCTTCTGTATATATAACCTATAATAATGACAAACATATTGGGAAAAAATTACCCCTGCTTTTTCCCCCTCTCCCTACCCCCATTATAAAGACATTTTTAGCTATGGATGTCTCACTTTGTTAGGATTAGATGCCATTAATTTAGCATTTGGGAGAAGAGTAGATGGCGGGAAATCAAAGCTTTTTGAGACACTGGTCATTTCTAAACCAAATATTCATATTTCTAAGGGAGAAACAGTCTATTTTTTTTAAGTGAAAAGTTTAATGAAACTAATACCCTAGATGACCCAAGACTTGACTTCACTATCTTTTGTGGAAAATGTAAAATTCTTAAGATGTTCTTGGAAATGTTTTCTTGGAGTGGTTATAATTGTGTAGAAATCAAGTAACACATATTTCCCCTCTTCCATTAGGAGATATAGTTAATATTAAGATAATATAACTATCTTAGAGAAAATTTGGAAAATAGAACAATTCTTAATATTCTCACTATCCTCATACAACAGTTTTTAATTTTTCATAATTTCTTTGCATTCTTTGTCCATAGAGGACACAAAAATTGTTAAACAGTAAAATCATAGTCAGCAGGTGTGGAAGGAAATCAGCAAGAGCATCATTAGGAGGAGGAATTGGAGGAATGAGGAGGAATTGACCTTGTGGTTTAACAGCCATTGGGTAGACGATTGGCTTTTACCAAGAGCAGTGGGAGCTGTAGCTGCAGGGGCCAAGTCATATAAGGGCCACAATGGGGTTTTCAGTCACTTAGTCTCTTACAGTCCCTCCTCTTGGTCACAGGTCCCAGCATCTGATCAGATTCTGATTTGTTCCCTCCTTCAAATTATATAACTTGCGTTAACTGCAGTCTCAGATTTATTGGTGAGGACTACTATGGGAGCTCCTTGTGACTTTTCCCTTTGTAGTTGAATTTTCAATCATATTTTGAGAAAGTGGCTGACTAGAAGCATTTAGGACTCTGGATAGAGAACACAGTGAACGACTGTAGAGACAACATGTATTAAAAGAAGTATCAGAAGGCCATGGATAATGCTTATGAGTCCAGATCCTGGCCCACCTAGGGTCAGCCAGGAGAACAGTTCCATCCTCAACCCAAGGAGGAGGGACGTTTGATATCAGTAACTTTGCCCGGCATTTTGTTCATCCTCTTGATTTACCAAGGTTTAATCTCTGGGATCTGGAATAAACTTATTAGTGTGAGGAATTTTAAGAATCTCATTTCGACAATATTTTAAACAAATAGAAGAGAAAACATAGTTATGCAAAGAAGGAGGGAAAAGAGCCAAATAAGGGGGTGAGAGTCAGTGGCTTCCTGTGTTCTAGGGCCTTGATAGGTCATCATGGGCCAAAGTTACCCATGTCTAGTTGTGAGCTGTTTGATCAAGATTCTCAGGAAAGCTGTCTCCTTATAATGCCATTTACTTCAGAAGAATCCTGAGGTCTTCGCAGTTTTAGATCTCCTGTTAATATGGTCATCTAGGATGTAGGTATATATATCTTAGGAATCATGAATCAAATGGGAGTGATTCCTTGGAATTTCACTGCAGTGTTTGTATTTAATGCTACCTGATGAGATTCCTTCCAAGAGGTATACTGTCTTTAAAACCACCAACACTGAAAGTAAATAAGGCAATTGTGATATGGAAATCAGAGTAATCCTGGAGGTCTGAAAATGGCTCCATGGACTAGGTTTTTGATCACTCAATATTGATATGAAAGATCTCAGGGAAAGCTGCTAAGAGATCTTGTCTTATATTTATACTCTTTTTATATCTGTCCATTGTCAAATTTAATCTATATATTTGATGTCATTTTGATAATCAAATAAATTGATAGAGTCTAAGGAGTCCCAGGATACATGTTCCTAGGACAATCCTTAATTCTTCAGTGAACTTTTTTCTTCCTAGGGGTTGGGAAGTCCTTAACTAAATTATGCAAATCTAATCTTGACCAAGAAGTAGAGTCATAAATCCATTGAACTTGGGGATTTTTTTTCATCCCCAGCTGTGTTGAAAAAACCATTTTGAAGTGATATTATCCAGGGAGAAAGGATGTGTTTAAAAAGGGGACAGTAGAGCAGAGGAAAGGGGTCTGGTGAAGGTGCAGAAGGAGGAGCAGAGGAAAAAGGAAAAGGAAGTTAATGTTCAGGGAACAACAGGGAAGTCAATATGCAATCAACTGTGTTAGGAGAGCAAGAAGGGAGTTTAAGTTTGGATTTCAGATCATCCAGGGATTTACTAACCTTTTCTAAGGAGTTGTTTTTTTTTTTTTTAAAGATTTTTTTGTTTATTTATTTGACAGAGAGAGAGAAATCACAAGTAGCCAGAGAGGCAGGCAGAGAGGGGGGAAGCAGGCTCCCTGCTGAGCAGAGAGCCTGATGTGGGGCTCAATCCCAGGACCCTGAGATCATGACCTGAGTCAAAGGCAGAGGCTTTAACCCCCTGAGCCACCCAGGTGCCCCTAACCTTTTCTAAGGAGTTCTTAAAGAAGCAATTTTAGCATTTTCCTTTCTTTCATAGGCCTCTTTATACCAATAAAAAATACTAACTGTGAAATGTTTGGACTCTTTGAACCCTTTGATTCTAAAGTGGATTATTTTACTCGTATCCAAATTTACTAGTGGTCCGTGAAATTCTAAATTGTTCTTGATGAAATTGTTTTAGAGCTTCAAATATTTGCTGTTATTGGTAACCATGTTTGTACATGTAAGAAGCAGGACAAAGACCTGGAAGTTCATTGAATGGCTGGGTATTTCCTTAGAATCTTGGCGTTCCATACCCATCTTGTTGAGAGCCCTGAGTTGTCAAGTAATTCAACATAAGGTTTTCACCAAGGACAATGAAGAGGGAAGAACAAAAACTTAGGTTGTGCTTCCACATAAAGAGAGCCAAGTCCTAGATACTAGGTGGTGCAGGGCTTACTTAGCTGTCTAGGCCCTAGGCCTCCCAGGAGGAGAGACTGGGGTGGGGGTGGGGATGGGAGTGGGGAAAGAGGCAGGTCTGCATTGTCTATCCTCATTAGAGCGACTTGTGCTGAGCAGCATTGGGTCCAGGCAATGATTAGAACCTTGGCATCAAAAACCATGGGTGACAACCAGAGCACCATTAACATAAGCCTTTGTTTGAGTGCTCCTGTATGAGGAGACTCTGAAGGAGTGTTCTGCCTTGGAGAAGAGTAGTATTTCTATAGAGCTTAATAAGAAGAATCTGCTCATGCTCAGCTAGTTTGAAGAATAGTTGGTCAGAGATAGTCCTCAAGGGAAGGGATTAGGCTTGTGGTTCAGCAGCCATTGGTTGGGCAGTTCAAGTTTATCAAGAGGGATACAGAAAACAGTGAAAATGTTTTAGTTTTTTAGGATCTTTTATGCAAAAGTGCTATATTGACAAAAGAAGTCATTCAAGTGTAATGGGAGAAGTGAGTAAAAGGGGAAGAATCTTCCAAGGGACTTCTGCTCAGCAGTTGTTTTCTTTACAAAAGCAGGGGAAATTGTTGCTGCTTCCTCACAGACGCCTCAGCACCATCTCCACCATGCTGGTCCCACAGTCCACCAAAATAGCAGGGGAAATGGAGTTACAGCTAAGCCGCTGTAGATAGCAGTATCATGCAAAGTTCCAAGACGGATGCTATGGACTGAATGTTGGTGTCCCTCCAAAATTCGTATGTTGAAATCCTAACACCCACTGTGATGATATTAGGGGTGTGGCCTTTGGGAGGTTATTAGGTTATGAGGGTGGAGCCTTCATGATGGGATTAGTGCTATTGTTAGAAGAGGCACAGAGACGTGTCTTTCTTTCTTCACTCTTTGCCAGGTGAGGATACAAAGAGGAGGCATCTGCAGACTAGGAAGTAAGCCCTCATCAGATTTGGCAGTACCTTGATCTTGGACCTCCCAGTTTCCAGAACTATGAGAAATAATATTTGTTGTTTCAGTCATTCTGTCTATGATACTTTGTTATAGCAGTTTGAGGTGGCTAAGCACTGACATTAGATAGGACTTCAGGTTTCCAGAATTCCATAGTAATGATCAGGAACAAAGAGGGCCTGAGCTCTTGCAGCCATCTGACTGAACTCACACAGACTGATAATGCAGCTTCATTTTAAATGATGCTCGAAAACGAGCCTCCACTATTTGACCTTACCCCTTGGGGCCTTGTGAGAATTTACTTGTGTAATGTGAGACACATCCAGACAAGAGTAGGCCTTGTTCAGGAAGCAGCATGTGAAGGGACAGTTTATGGCTCCCATGGTCTCTCCACTTGGAGTACAAGAATCCTGACACAGGATATCCCTTGTGCCTGTCCAGTCCAGATACCTCTGCTTACAATGTCTGAAATAGCCTCTTTAGCTGAAGACTTTATGACATCAAAGAGAAATATTAATGGAGAAGACCTGAGCCCACTTTATGGAAGAAAGTACGTGCATTTAATGAATAGGTGGTTTAGGCATAAATGTGCATACCTAGAAATAACTACATGTGATTTGTTTTTTTTTTTTTTTTAAGATTTTTTTATTTATTCATTTGAGAGACAGAGAAAGTGAGAGAGAGCATGAGAGGAGAGAAGGTTAGAGGAAGAAGCAAACACCCCGTGGAGCTAGGAGCCCAATGTGGGACTCGATTCTGGAACTCAAGGATCATGACCTGAGCCGAAGGCAGTTGCTCAACCAACTGAGCCACCCAGGCGCCTGTGATTTGGTTTTGATGTTAATTTCCCATCCTTCATCTGGTTTTATTGCTTCTTTCTCTGGTTTTTCATTTTCTAATGATCTTCTCTGAGCATTTCAGTCCCTCTCCCTAGCTGAGCCTCCCATGGCTACCTCAGGGTGAGTTTCAACCCAGGAAGATCCTCAGCCCCTGGAGGCGAGAGCTCAGCTTACCTGAAACTTCTTTACCATTGTCCTGGATTTTCTTCTCAAGTCTTTCCTGTGTTAGATCTCCAAATTCTTGAATCCAAATCTTCATCGTCCTGTTTTAGTAACTTTCAGGGTAAGGGTGCCAAGGAGACATTCTTTTTAGTGTTTTGCCTAAAAATACATAATTCCTTCCATTTGGATAGTTTGGCTAGGTATAGAGTTTAAGCTGGAACCATTCACTCAGAATTTTTTTTTTAAATTTTTTTATTAACATATAATGTATTATTTACCCCAGGGTACAAGTCTGTGAATCATCAGGCTTACACATTTCACAGCATTTGCCATAGCACATACCCTCCCCAGTGTCCATATCCCTATCCACCCCCCCACCTCCCAGCAACCCTTAGTTTGTTTTGTGAGTTTAGGAGTCTCTTATGGTTTGTCT
>CM052814.1:35293450-35347213 GCA_028533885.1 Nasua narica
AAGATCCAAATAGCTGGGGCATCTTTCTCTAGCAACATGCATTCCTTCCAGCGTGACAGGTCAAGGGACATCAGGGTTCTATGTGATGACTCGGGGCTCCTAAAGGTGCATTGTCATAAGGGAGTAGGAGCTGACTGGAAGCTTCATCCTTTTTAGTACCTAGCCTCAAAGGTCACATAGTGTCATTTCCCCTTTACTCTGTTGCAGTGCTGTCCAATTGAAATATAATGTGAGCCACATGTATAATTTAAGCTTTCTTTAGTGGACACATTTAAAAAGTAGAAAGAAATAGGTGAAATTAATTTTAATAATATATTTTAGTTAACATACTATATTCAAGAGATCATTGTAATATGTAATCTATATAAAACTATTAAGATTTTATATTTTGTTTTCATCTTATCTTTGAAATTCAGTTTATGTTTTATACTTCTAGCATATCTCAGGTTAGATGCCAATTTTTTTTTTCAACCAGGTGCTAGAATTTTAATGGACGATGTGAAATAGAGTCTAATCAAAACAAATTAGTGAAGAATATTTTAAACTGGTTCAATTTTTTAAATTTTTAGAATTGAATTATCATTTCAGTTCTTCAGTTGCTGTAGCCACATTTCAAGTACACATAGCCACATGTACCTAGTGGCCATGGGTTCCCATATTGGACAGTACAACTCTGTTAGTTGAAATCCCACCCAGATTCAACATCAACTCTACCTTTCAATGAAAGAAGGGGCAAAGTTTTAAAGAAAATGTGGAAACAGAAATACTGTAGTTGTTTTTGAGAAATATAAGCTGTCATACCTTCTAAATTTCCCTTGGTTTATTTGCTTTGGTTTCTGTATTTCATGGTGAAGACTTTTAACATTGGCTCACTAAAATGGAAGCTTCCAGAGGTAGACTACAAGCTGTGGGTATGGGGTAAGGGTTACGTATTGGTTGACTTCCCTAGAGGATGATGGATGGGGCCAGGTCATCTTATTGGGGATGCATGACAGATCTGTGTCTGTTGTTTGTCTCTCTTAGGTTAGATTCTTTAGAGAAGAATCAATTTCCCTAGGGCACATAAGCCTAGTTGTCAGTACTCTGATGGTAGTGAAGGAGGCAGTGGTTGTGTTAATGTTCACCTACTACATTCTGTCAGTAAAGCATCTCACCTCTACTCTTTGTTTTTCCTGGTTTCTCTACCAGAGCTACTCTGATCTAATTATACAAAGACTAAACTTCTTAGAGTTTGCTGGGTTGGGAAGGAGTCGTATCTGGCTGCCACAGGTAGGGTTGGGAGCAGCCAATTCTCTTCTTCCAGCTCCACCCTCCTGTCTCCTGAGGCTCTCTAGGTCCTCTACTGTGAAGCAATCCCATGTCAGGGGCATTGCCTCCGTGGGCTGTTAGATTTCATATTTTCCCACTCTGCGAAGCCAGTTTTCACGCATGCATCTACTTTCCATCCCCCACAATATCTGGAGACATGCGTTGTGTGCAGTCTTCTCCTCTTCTGTTTTCTTTGTCTTTCGTATATGCCTTGGCATATTATTTTAGTAGTGTTTCAGCAGGAAGCAGAGTGTGCTTTAAGGAACGAAAGCCCATGTCCTGTTAATATCACAATGCCACCAGAATCAATGTCAGGGCTGTTTGGTGCCTTAGAACTATGAGCTACTGGGCTCAATGATTTTGCTGCTTTTAACATTAAAATTTATGATGTAATTTCATCATAAATTACAGCCAGTTTAATGACCAGTCAATAACGATTTACTGAGCAGCTAGTAGATGCCACATGTTGTCGTGGGGATGCAGTGGTAAACAGGGCAGAAAAGGCATGTGGTCCAGGCTTTTCAAGCTTTTACATATGCACATCACCTGGGAGTTTGTGAAAAATGCAAATTCTGTTTCAATAGATCTGGCGAGGGCCTGAGATTTTACCAATAGATAAGCCTTATCCCCACATGCGGAGCTTCCAATCATCTCCTGAGCACTTCACTTTCTCTGTGAACAGACAGTAGAAGAAAGTCTCTAAAGTGAAAGATTTTTAATTTCACTAGAAACCTTGTTTAGGAAACTGTGCTCTGCCTTTCTGTGCTTTTATGGTGTCTTTGCTTGGCCAGAAGTTGGCTAATGGCCACTTACAGGTTTCTACATCTGGTGTGTTCATTGTTCCTAGAATCTCAGGGTTAGAAAGGACCTAAAACATGATGTAGTCTAAAGTCCCATTTGTAACACATATTCCTATTAATGGTGCCCTGTGGGTTAAGCATCAGCTCCTGAAGTTACTGGATCCTATTTTTATATCAAGTGCCCAAAGGCAGGGTTGAAGTGTGGTGGGAGATTGACCTGGCAACTAACTGTGGCTCATCCACATGTGGGCAGAGGTTTGACTATAGGAACCACCTATCTGTTTCAATAGCTTCAGTGTCCCTCCAAATATCTATTATTAAGATTGAGGCTGGGAGAAACCCAGAAACAGAACTCATGTAATATGCTTTTCATAGTACCTGGCACATTGTAAGTATCTAATAATAGTAGCTTATGTTTTTGCATGTATTTTGCCCACTGGACCTTTGATCCTTAACCCATTGTCCAAGTACTGGAGGCATCATCGTTTCCTGGAAGCTTGTTAGAATCTCAGGCCCAGCCCAGATCTACTGGAACAGAATTCATACTTTTAGCAAGATGCTCAGGTGACGTGCATGCACACTTAAGTTTGGGAAGCACTAGATCATCTGCCTTACAGCTTTGGCAGTGCTATGCCGGTGCTCAGCCCATGTCACTGCTTAGTAAGTACTAGCTGATTGGCTGGTCTTCAGCCTGCAGCATGAATAAAGGATCTCCATGTAATGAGCTTCACATCAACTCCAGGGTGGGAGATAGAGAAGATAAAGAAATCCTTTCTTTGTGCCTGGGAGCTTTAACCTATTTGGAAGCCCCAGTAGCCACAGCTAATGTGTTCTCTTCAAGATTCATCTTGGGATTTTCCAGACCAAAACTGACCTTTGAGATCCCCCCATTCCTAAAGCAACTCTGGAAACCTGATACCATCCTAGACTCCTTCCAGCTTTGAGGTTTCTTGGACATTAGAGCAGATTTCATGCCTGCCTGGATACCTGGGACCTGGAGCCTGTGGTGCAAGGGGAAGCTCTAGGACTGGAATGTGGGCCTGGCTTTTCCCCACACATGCCCCTCTCTCTGGCTGTGTTTCTCCTGACAAAGGTGAGCGTAGGGTGTGCCCAAATCATGGAGAATCCAGCACCTTCCTGCCAGCCATATTGAATTATTTTAAGAATCCCTAGATTTCAGATTATCTGACTTGTAGATAGCCTTTCATTACCAAAGTTTTATAAATAATTTAACAAAAAGGCTCTGAATAGTGTTATAATAGTATTTAATTTAATTAATAATCTATCAACTGGAAAATATAAAAAGAAAATACCCCATCAACAAAACCATCATATTGAACGTTAGTAACTATTCTCTAGGATTGCATTTAGAGGATATAGATGGTTGGGCTAAAGTTTCCCTCACCCCAGAACATACCCTGGAGTAATTAAAATCACTGAAGCCCTGATACAGATTTATTTTGTTTAAGATAAAAACTTTCAGGGATGTTGGTCTATAATTCTCCTTTTTGATGGGATCTTTGCCTGGTTTAGGGATTAAGGTAATGTCTCATAGAATGAATTTGGAAGTTTTCCTTCTGTTTCTATTTTTTTAAACAGCTTCAGGAGAATAGGTATTATTTCTTCTTTGAATATTTGGTAGAATTCCCCTGGGAATCCATCAGGCCCTGGACTCTTGTTTTTTGGGAGGTTTTTGATCACTTCTTCAATTTCATTACTGATTATTCGTCTATTCAGATTGTCAGTTTTTTTCTGTTTGTCTTGGTAGTTTGTAGGTTTTTAAGAAGGCTTCCATTTCTTCCAGGTTGCTTAATTTATTGGCATATAATTCTTGATAATAATTTCTGGTAATTGTTTCTATTTCCTTGGTGTTAGTTGTGATCTCTCCCTTTTTGTTTTATTTTATTAATTTGGGTCTTTTTTCTTTCGGATAAGTCTGGCCAGTGGTTTATCGATCTTATTAATTGTTTCAAAGAACCAGCTTCTAGTTTTGTTGATCTGCTCTACCGTATTTCTGGTTTCTAATTCATTGATCTCTGCTCTAATCTTAATTATTTCTCTTCTCCTGCTTGGCTTAGGCTTTATTTGTTGTTCTTCCTCCAGTTTTTTAAGGTGTAAAGTTAACTTGTGTATTCAGTTTTCTGTTTTGTTTTGTTTTGTTTTGTTTTTTGAGTGAGGCTTAGATGACTACATATTTCCCCCATAGGACCGCCTTTGCAGTATCCCATAGGTTATGGACTGATGTGTTTTCGTTCTCATTGGTTTCCATGAATTGCTTAAGTTCTTTAATTTCCTGGTTGACCCAAACATTCTTAAGCAGAATGGTCTTAGCTTCCAAGTGTTTGAATTCCTTCAATTTTTTCTTGTGATTGAGTTCCGGTTTCAAAGCATTGTGGTCTGAGAATATGCAGGGAATAATCTCAGTCTTTTGGTATTCGTCGAGACCTGATTTGTGACCCAGTATGTGGTCTGTTCTAGAGAAAGTTCCATGTGTGTTTGAGAAGGATGAGTATTCTGTTGTTTTAGGGTGGAATGTTCTATATATATCAGACAACAAAAAGAAATAAGAGGTATTCAGATTGGCAAAGAAGAAGTCAAACTCTCTCTCTTTGCAGATGACATGATACTTTATGTGAAAACCCCAAAAGACTCCACCCCCAAGTTACTAGAACTCATTCAGCAATCCAGTAATGTGGTAGGATACAAAATCAATGCACAGAAATCATTGCTTTTCTATATACTAACAATGTAACTATAGAAAGAGAAATTAGGGAATCGATTCCATTTACAATAGCACCAAAACCCCTAAGATACCTTGGAATAAACCTAACCAAAGGAGTAAAGGATCTATACTCTATATACTACAAAACACTTATGAAAGAAATTGAAGAAGACACAAAAAGATGGAAAAACATTCCATGCTCATGGATTGGAAGAATAAACATTGTTAAAATGTCTGTGCTGCCCAGAGCAATGTATACTTCCAACACCACCCCAAACAAAATACCAAGAGCATTTTTTAAAGAGCTGGAATAAATAATCCTAAAATTTTATGGAACCAGAAAGACCCTGAATCACCAAGGAAATGTTGAAAAAGAAGAACAAAGCCAGGGGCTTTACATTGCCTGATTTCAAGCTATATTACAAAGCCGTGATCACTAAGACAACATGGTGCTGGCCCAAAAACAGAGACATAGATCAATGGAAAGAATAGAGAGCCCAGATATGGACCCTCAACTCTGTGGTTTTGACAAAGCAGGAAAAAATATCCAATGGAAAAAAGACAGTCTCTTTAATAAATGGTATTGGGAAAATTGAACAGCTATATACAGAAGGATGAAACTTGACCATTCTCTTACACCATACACAAAGATAAACTCTAAATGGATGAAAGACCTCAATGTGAGACAGGAATCCATCAAAATCCTGGAGGAGAACATAGGCAGTAACCTCTTCGACATCGGCCACATCGACTTCTTTTAAGACACGTCTCCAAAGACAAGGGAAACAAAAGCAAAAATGAACTTTTGGGAATTCATTAAGATGAAAAACTTCTGCACAGCAAAGGAAACAGTCAACAAAACAAAGAGGCAGCCCACAGAATGGGAGAAGATATTTGCAAATGACACTATAGATAAAGAGCTGGTATCCAAGATCTATAAAGAACTTCTCAAACTCAACACCCAAAAAACAAATAATCAAGTCAAAAAATGGGTGGAAAACATGAACAGAAACTTCTCCAAAGAAGACATACAAATGGCTAACAGGCATATGAAAAAATGTTCAACATCATTAGCCATCAGGGAGATTCAAATCAAAACCACATTGAGATACCACCTTACACCAGTTAGAATGGCAAAAATTAACAAGGCAGGGAACAACAAATGTTGGAGAGGATGTGGAGAAAGGGGAACCCTCCTACACTCTTGGTGAGAATGCAAGTTGATGCAGCCACTTTGGAAAACAGTATGGAGGTTCCTCAAGAAGTTAAAAATAGAGCCACCCTATGACCCAGCAATTGCACTCCTGGGTATTTACCCCAAAGATACAGATGTAGTGAAAAGAAGGGGCACATGCACACCAATGTTCATAGCAGTAATGTCCACAATAGCCAAACTGTGGAAGGATCCGAGATGCCCTTCAACAGACGAATGGGTAAAGAAGATGTGGTCTAGGGGTGCCTGGGTGGCTCAGTGGGTTAAAGCCTCTGCCTTTGGCTCAGGTCATGATCTCAGGGTCCTGGGATCAAGCCCCACATCGGGCTCTCTGCTCAGCGGGGAGCCTGCTTCCCCCCTCTCTCTGCCTGCTTCTCTGCCTACTTGTGATCTTTGTGTCAAATAAATAAATAAAATCTTTAAAAAAAAAGATGTGGTCGGGCTCCCAGCTCCATGGGGAGTCCGCTTCTCCCTCCGACCCTCTCCCCTCTCCCGCTCTCTCTCACTCAAATAAATAAATAAAAATCTTAAAAAAAAAAAAGATGTGGTCCATATACACAATAGAATATTACTCAGCCATCAGAAAGGATGAATACCCACCATTTGCATTGACATAGATGGAACTGGAGGGGATTATGCTGAGTGAAATAAGTCAAGCAGAGAAAGGCAATTATCATAAGTTTTCACTTATGCATGGAACATAAGGACATAAGCATGGAGGACATTAGGAAAAGGAATGGAAAAATGAAGGAGGGGAATCAGAGGAGGAAATGAACCATGAGAGACTATGGACTCTGGGAAACAAACTTAGGGTTTTAGAGAGGACAAGGTAGGGGATGGATGAGCCCGGTGATGGGTATTAAGGAGGTCATGGTTGCGTGGAGCCCTGGGTGTTACACGCAAACAATGAATCATGGAACACTGCATCAAAAACTAATGACGTACTGTATGGTGACTAACAGCATAATAAAAAAATAAAAACTTCCTCCTAATTTAAAATAATATATATTCATTAAACAGAACTTGATAATTGTTGACACTTTCAAAGAAAAAATAAAAATCACTATAACCCATCACTCAGAGATAATCACTGGTAACATTTTTAATTTATTTCCTTTGAGTCTTCATGCATTATATATTGTTATGTAAAATTGAGACTACTGTGTATAGAAAACTTTGTATTTTTTTTGTTCACCTAACATTATATTGTATTTCTACATCCCATTAAACATTCCTCAAAAGCACCATTTTGCTTTACCCATAATATTGTTATTATACAGTTGTGCCCCTTTTTGTTTTTAGCTCTTCCTCTTTTGCTGATCATTTTGACTATTTTCAGTTTTTTGCTGTTACTGATAATGCTGCCTTTCCTGGAACCTGTCTTGGGAAACAGCCAGAAATTCATGCAAAATCTTTATTACTGGATCAAGTCATCATTTAAGCTTAAGACTCTTGTTATATACTTGCCAAACTAGGGTCTGGAGTAAGGTTCCACTTTGCTCTGGCTTTATGGAACTAGGCTTTTGAAAAATGCAGCGTCAGAAACCCCAGCTCCAATCAGCTGAGTGTTCTACTTAGCGTCACTTAGCAGGAGGGAAATGGAGCGTGGAGAGGTTTCAGAACAAAGGAGGGGAGTGAGGAAGAGTTAGAAGTCATGGCCAGGGGTTCACTTAGATGGTATTGGTGTGTGTCTGAGGTCTTAGGTAAAGACAGATGGATGACCACACATTTCCTTGTAATGGACCCTTTTGTCCATCTTCTTTGTCCCTACCAGCTCCTCTCTCTTGAGTTTCCTATCCTCCCCATCCCCACCTCTTTTCTTTACCAGCTGCTTTGCTTGTCCATCAATCATTTGTCCCCTGTAATGTCTGAGAATCGGGGTGACACTCCTAAACAGCCCTGGGCCGAAGTTGGGGGTCAGGCTTTGCATCAGAGCTGGCAGACCTCATTCCTTGCTGTGTCAGGACCAGTTAGGAAATGCTGCAGTAACAAATAAAAGCAAAATCTTAGTGCCTTTATATAACCAAGTTTGTTGCTCACTCATCCAGTGGCGTGAGACGCAATGATCCAGTCTGCTTGAATTTCGCAGCACCCCAATCCTGAGACATGATTTTGGGATGGCCATGGCAGGTGATGAATGTACAGAAAACTGAGTGTGGTCTCTTAAGTGCTTCACCCTGGGAGTGACATACGGTTATATAAGGCCTTTAGGTCAAAACTAAGCACATGCCTTCACCTAATTGTCTGGGATCAGGAAAATGTGATCATCTGCATGTCTAGGTAGGAAAGAGAACTGGAAATACTGGTGAGGATTATGATATCTACCTGAATTACCTAAAAAAGAAATCTTAAAATATACTCCAAACACAGTATTTAGAGAAACGCATCATTATTAAGTGTGTGAAAGCAGCACCCAGGAATAGTGACTTATGCAAGCGTCCATTATAGGCTCTATGTTTCATACAGAATTTGTTGTTTTACAGATAGGTGAGGCTGTATGCCTCATGGGAAGACAACTCCATCAGATTAATCTGGATGTGATGAGGGAGCTCAAGGTATCCCAGGAATCTACTTATATTTCTTGCTACTGGTAGGGAGCGTGTTTCGATATAACTGATCACGAAGGGATGGCAAGCAGGCTTCCATTTGTCCGCCGCAGCTACTTGATTGGTAGTGAACTGGAATTCAGTGTTGGGTTGAGCAAGGCTCTGAGGAAGCATCTAGGCTCAGTGGGGAAGATTGCAGTGATTCATTCACCCAACAGATATTTACAAAGCACTTACTATGTAGCAGACACTGTCCCAAGTGCTGGTTGTTGCAGCTCACTTGGAACTTCTGTAATCAATACTATTTAGTGATGTCTATCATGGGAAGTTAGCCTGTGTGCCTGAGTGTGTACATATGTGTGGTGGGCGAGGGCAGTGGGGACACACAATTTTCTTCCTATTTCCATCTCTGAGCTAATGTGATTGCTTAGTTAGTGCCAGATTAATTCAAGCAATAGAAGTAAATGCTAACTGGCTATCTCTCACATGCACTCCCATAAGAAGGATGTAGGTTTTTGAAGTACTTTCCCCTTGTGTTGGTTAGGTCCTGCAGTACTTACTATATGCTTCATCCCCATGATATGTGCTTTCAAAGAAACTACAGGTGTTAATGGGGTACCATCTCCTCCTTTGTTTCTCTTTCCCTAGCTCATCCCTCTGGCTGCTATAAAACTTTACTTATTCTTACTAAGTCCTAGATTTCCCCCCTCCATATACCAAATTCTCTATTTCCTTAAAAAGCTCGAACTAGCAAATGGGAATGATATTACTTCCCTTCCTCTGTTCCTAAGTTCCTAAGTTTTGTTTTGTCTTAATCCACCAGGACAGAGCAAGAGGAATGCTACCTTTCCTCTTTCATTGCTTCAGCAGAAGTGATCTAAAGGATCCCTAACAGGGCTCGTTCTTGGCCAGAGCACTGGGATGGCTCCTCCATAGAATCCGTACCATGAAACTCAAGTGAAATGGTGAATGACACAAAGAGCCTCAGCGGGACCACCCGCCGTCACTTCACTGGTCTCTTGTCACCCTTTGTTCTCACCAGCGTGCTTCCCCTGGCTCCTCCGACCTCTCTCATTCCAGAGAGTTCCGTACTGGCCAGGGACCTCCTCACAGTTTGCTGTGGGCAGCAAGTCAAGCCCTGAGCCAGCCGAGAGTGGTCGAGGGCTGTGTGATGATATTGGGCTGTTGCCAAAATTAAAAAGAAAGAAGAAAAATGGATTTATTTCTAAAAGAAAATAGGAAAAGCATTGTTACCCATTTTTCTTCTCCTTTACTTTCTCTGTGTCTATATTATAAATAAGTGATAAATCTGGGAACAAGCTTGATAAAATATTTTCTCTATTAGGACCCACGGAACGTTTAGTATTCATAATTATAATAGTATCTAAAACAGACTTGGAACTAGGGACCTATCTGCTAGCAGACATTTCAGGCCCATTTTGAGAAACTTTGCAAAGCCATTTCATTGGTGTAGGGTTCCTTTTGTCCTTTGTGTATGCATTATCTGAGTCTGGTTGCATATGGAAGGAAAAATCATTCTAACAAGAAAATTCTCGGTAATAATGGGACCACTTAGAAAGTCAGTCTCGGGCACCTGGGTGGCTCAGTTGGTTAAGCGACTGCCTTCGGCTCAGGTCATGATCCCGGAGTTCCGGGATCAAGTCCCATATCGGACTCCCGGCTCTGCGGGAAGTCTGCTTCTCCCTCTCACCTTCTCTCCTCTCATTCTCAGTCTTTCTCTCTAATAAATAAATAAATAAAAAAAATCTTTAAAAAAAAAAAAAAAGAAAGTCAGTCTCCACTCAAACATCCCTGCCTGTTTAACACTGGAGTTTTAACCCTGCCCATTGGGTCAATATCTTTAACATTTTTGGCTTTCGGTCCACCTCTAATTTCAGGGAATAGGAGACATTTCACAACACTAATGCAAATAAAATGTAAACGGATTACAAAATGAAATCGAAATCTTGCAGGAAGAGTTACGTTTTCCTGAAGTTGTTGGTAGTGGTGTAGAGGACTGCTCTAGTCACGGGCAAAGTCTTGGGCAATGGTGATCGGGCAGGGCTGAATTAATTGAAAATTGAAGAAGAAATTGGATGATAATGATATAGGTGTTTGAAAAGAAGATTAATTGAACCCTAACGACACTGATGTAATACTGAACTATTTAGAAAATGATCCTCTTTATACTATTACTTCTTGACAAAACTGAAGTGAAAAATGTCAAGCCCAGGGGAACTTCACAGTTCTTTAGTCCATCGCCTTAGAGAGAAGCCCCAGAGAGGTGAAGGTGTGCAAAGTCCCACTGCTGGTGATGGACCAGGGCCAACCTGGGATCTGCCCACCTTGCCAATCCTTCTAGCCACTCCAGCTGGAGTTTGACTCCCCACACCCCCACCCATGAGCAAATCCTACCGGCCCCTCTTCCAAAGCATTCCCGGAAAAATCTGACTGCTTCTTTGCTCATCTCCCCCCCACCCCCATCTCCCCCCACCCCCATCTCCCACGTCGCTCCCTGGGATTGCTGTGGTAGCCCTCTAGCTGGGCTGCCCTTCCCACCCTTGTCCCAAGTAGCAGTCACTGGGATCCTTTTGAAGCAGGTCTTATCCCTCCTCTCTCAAACCTTCCAGTGGCTGCTGCTTCTCTCCCTCGAGATAAAATCCCAAAGCCTCCCTGAGATGATCAGCTGCCGTTTCCCTCTCCTCCCACTCTGTGCTCTTTGCAGTTGTTCAGCTCCCTATGGAAACTCTCTGCCCAGGGTCTTCACACTTCTGCTGCCGCCTGGAAGGCTGTCCCAAGAGATCGCTCACTTCCTTTCCGTTCTTGGCACATGTCCGGAGCACCTATAAAAGAGCACTTCATCTTATCATCCCTTCTTACTGAATTTTTCCTCATAAGAAAAATGATCAAGTCCTGGCCTGTATATCTATGGGTTTATTGTCTGCCTTCCCACGTCAGAATATAAGTTCTATATTCATTGTATGGTGTCAGTGTAGTCGTCAGGCATCTGTATCACTTTGGTTGGCAGGTCCTATTAGAACTCTAATGCTGTTAATAAATGCTAAATAAGTAATTCGTGAATAAACAAAGAAATGCATAGCATGAATGATCAAATGAATAATTGAAATGATCTGTACTGGGGCATCATGTAAGAAAATTGTTTTAAAGGTCAGAATGTTTTGCCGAGTTGGTTTCCCCAGCAGCCTTTCATCCCACTGTGGTTTATCTGTCCTATACACCACCCGTGTGTACTCTGTGGAACCCCACGCGCCGCCCCCCTCATTCGGAACCCAGCTTCTCACTCAATCTCGGTGATTTGATTGGGGGCGGGGCAAAGGCACTCATTCAGAGCCTCAAGATCACAGGCTTGCAAGGGTGCAGGGAGTCTCGCTCACCTAGAGCCATGGTGGGTATGGAGGGGGGGAGAAATTTCTTATGTGGATGAAGGACTTTTTTTTCCCCTAAATTAGAATTTAGGCCCCCTCTCTCAGTCAGGGATTACTTACGCAGTTTCCAGGCATTTGGCCCTTCGTTTGTACTCCTGTGTTTTGGCCAGAAGGAAGGAGGGAAATTCCACTTAGGCTGTCCGGAATCAGAAAAGAGGTTGCAATTCCTGGTCAAAATCCACTTTCTTGGATTTTTTTTTTTTTTCCCTGGCAGGTGTGGGGTCGGAGGTATGCTGGGGAGTTGGGCAGAAGAGGGAAGCTTCTGTACGGAGGCACATGTGGTGTTTGGGAACATTAGTTTTGAAAGTTTGGGAAAAATTTAAGGACAGATTTTTTGTTTGTTTGTTTTTTTGTTTTTTGTTTTTAAAAGATTTTATTTATTTATTTGACAGAGAGAGAGAGTGGGCACAAGCAGGTAAAGCAGCAGGCAGAGGGAGAGGGAGAAGCAGGCTCTCCACTGAGCAGAGAGCCCGACGCGGGACTCGATCCCAGGACCCTGACACCATGACCTGAGCTAAAGGCAGATGCTTAACCGACTGAGTCACCCTGGCGCCCCAAGGACAGGTTTTGATTTTAATTATTATTATCGGTTAGCACCGGAGAAGAGACATTTGGGGGACATGTGAGGTGAGGAGGTGGAGAGCTCAGCATAGAGTAAAAGTTGAGGGAAGGCAGGCCAAGCTCAGGAAAATGGCTGTGACTCTGCCTGCCCAGGGAGGCCCGGAGGGAGGCACCGCCCAGGGCAGGGGAGCAGTTCGGTCACATGGGACAGCTGGGTGGCTCTCTTCTCAGGGGGTGTCCATGTCCAGGAACCAAAGATGACTCAAGGTGACCCGCTTGGCTTTTATCACCATTGATTCTGGGTTATTCCCCTCCATTCCAGGGTTGGCAATACTTAACTCATGTTGGTGGCAATTGATCTGACAAATTGGCCCCTGGAAGAGTTTCAGGGCAGGAAGATTCTCTGGTATCTCCAGTCCCCTCCCCAACAACGGCAGCAACGTGGGGGAGGTTTGGAGGGTCTCCTGCCCTCGGCCCTGCCCTATAGACCCTTGCCTGTGCTATTCTGCAGTATGGAATTTCCCTCATGCTGCACAGGGAAAGCAAGCCAGACCCTTTCCGCAAACCTCTGTCCTGATTGAAAGATGAGTGAGCCCACTAACCGCCGTCTGGAGCAGCTTCCCCGTCCCCGCAATGTGAGGACAGGGTAATGATGTCCAATTTTGCACACTTCAGATCCATTAGTAGCAATTACCTTTCTCGAGGTGTTTTGAGTTAGTTTTAACATAGCATTCTTACAGTTGGCGGATAATGACAGTAATAATGTGCACAACATTTTCAAGTCGCTGTTTTTAGCTACAATAACACCATTAGTAGGTCTATTTAACAGATGCATTTCATGCTAAAAGTTAAGGTTCTCATGATTCCTGTCCCTTCCCCCATGCAAACCTTCACTGCTGTTTTATTCAATGGGAGATTTTTACTTTAAATTTTCAGAGCTATTTTTCCTATTCTGGGTCTTTCTATTGAAACGGGATGGTTGGATGACTGGCTTGATCTAGAATTATTAATTTTTTAGGTGTTCTTATTTAGCTGTTCTTTTCGTGACTTGCAAGCTGGCCTGGAAATCCAAAGCTCGCAAAAATGGAAAATGTATATATTTTCTAAAACTTGTTGGGATGTCTAGGAGAGATTATAGGGTTTTACATGATGTTTTCAAGGCTGTGTGTGTGTGTGTGTGTGTGTGTGTGTGTGTGTGTGTGTGAAAACTCCCCCCAGTAATACAGAGATCTGTGTGTTTATTCCACCCTACCTGCCCCCGCTCCTCCTGGAATGCCTCTCTGACCCCCCAGCCACCAGAAAGTTTTCCTCACAAGCCCTGTTTCCTTGTTGTGTGTTCTTGCTTTTGGACACCCCTGATCGTTTTCTTCCGTCCTTGCCTCTTGTGTTGTTACTTACGTTGCCTCACCTTCCTGTAATGGTTTCCTAGGGCCGCCTTAACCAAGTAAGACAAACTGGGTGGCCTCCCAACAACAGACATTGACTCTGGAGGCTGAAAGTCTGAAATCAAGGAGTTGGCAGGGCCATGCTCCCTCCGAAGCTTCTAGAAGATCCTCCCAGAAGCTTGCCCGTGCCAGCTTCGGGTGACTCATGGATTCCTTGGTTTATGGCACTGTAACTCCCATCTCTGTCTTTTCACATTGTATTCTTCTTCTTCTTTTTAATTTATCTTAAAAACTTTATTTAAATTCAGTTAATTAAAATATAATGTATTGTTCATTTCGGGGGTACAGGTCTGTGATTCATCAGTCTCATATAATACCAGTGCTCATTACAACACATACCCTTCCCCTGCATTCTTTTTTATTTTTTAAAGATTTTATTTATTTATTTGACAGAGAGAGAGATCACAAGTAGGCAGAGAGGCTGGCAGAGAGAGAGGGGGAAACAGGCTCCCTGCCGAGCGGGGCTCAATCCCAGGATCCTGAGATCATGACCTGAGCAGAAGGCAGCGGCTTTAACCCACTGAGCCACCCAGGCGCCCCACCCTCCCCTGTTCTTCTTATAAAGACCCTTGTCATATCGGATGAGGGCCCACTCTCATGACAGCATCTGAACTTGATTCATTTGCAAAGGTCCTATTTCCAAATAGGGTCACATCCATAGATAACAGAGGTTAGGATTTCAACATATTTTTCTTGGGGGACACAGCTCATAATACCCCTCAAGGAAATTGTAACCTCCTTGAAGCTTACAGTATTTGAGATACCCTCCTTAAGCAGCATTTCCTAAAACCTTGACTAGGGAACAGGAATCTTTAGGTTCTTATTAAAACCAGCATCTTCTTGCCAAACATATTAGAAAAACACTGTATCTATGTTCCTGATTTAAGATGCTGGTTAGCCTATTAAAGGCTCTGAGAAATCTTGCTGTAAACACGCTTGCTTAAGCCATACTTATTTCCACTAGCTTTTTTATTTCCAGGGACTTTTTTTGCTCCAGGTTTCCTCCATTAACAGCAGTAGAGTATACTTTGGGGGAATAGAGGCCCATTGAATGAAGTTTCTGCCATATGAATTGTCCCAAGTGAGGTTAGCAGAATAATATGGCATTTGGTTGAGAAATTTTTTTTTTTTTTTTTTTAGATAGTAGGAAATGTGCTGTGTAGAATAGGAGCAGTTTTTAAAACACTTAATCTGAGTGCTACCCGAATTCAGCCTGGAGTTGGACAGAATGCTTGACACCCTCTCCCCACCTTTGCTCAGTCTACTCACCTGACCCCTGTATGGTGTGTTTCCTCATTTGGAAATAGGGACAAGCATATATCTGAAAAATGTACTTACTATTTGAGCCCAGCACTTCAGCCAGGAAAATCAATGAAATCAGTGTGTCCTTATGCTATGCTGTGCTTTCAATCACAATGATTTTTTTTTATTATTAACATATAATGTATTATTTGCCCCAGGGTAGATGTCTGTGAATCATCAGGCTTACACATTTCACAGCATTTGCCGTAGCACATACCCTCTCCAATGTTCATAACCCTCCCCCCCTACCTCCCAGCCCCCCTTAGTTCCATGAGTTTAGGAGTCTCTTATGGTTTGTCTCCTTCCCCATTCCATCTTGTTTCATTTCTCTTCCCCATCTCCCCAAGACTCCCTGCCCTGCCTCTCAAATTCTTCATATCAGAGTCAATCACGATGATTTTAAATGAAGTGATAGAATGGTGAGTTGCCTGGGAAAAACGTGATTTTCTGTTAAATTTAAAGGAAGATAATGATGATAGTTTTCCAACAACAATAACAAGTCTTTTCGATCCTTTCAACTCCATGTGAATTCTTTTTGCATCTTTTTATAAAAAGTTTAGTCCCAGGTGGGCTTTTTGGCAAACTTGTGGTGGTTGCCTCCTTCCTCGGTGCGATTTGAGGGCTCCAAAGCCATTTCTGGACCAGTGTGGGCAACATCTGAGTAGGAACATCAGTCTTTTGGCAAAAATGCCACATGTTACATTGTAAAGTCAAATAAAAGTGTTTTTTTGAATCAGGGGTTTGTACTGGTTTAAGATAAAGCTGGCATATTTATTTATTTTATTTTTATTATTTTTTAAATATTTTATTTACTTGACAGAGAGAGATAGCGAGAGAGGGAACACAAGCAGGGGGAGTGGAAGAGGGAGATTCAGGCTTCCCGCTGAGCAGGGAGCCCCATGTGGGGTTCGATCCCAGGACCCTGGGATCACCATCTGAGCCAAAGGCAGCCGCTTAACAACTGAGCCATCCAGGCGCCCCAAAGCTGGCATATTTATTAAAAATAGATACATCAAAGGGCTATTTCATAAAAGGGATTATTTGTTTTTTAAAACTATACAATTTGGAGTTCACCGCAAGTTCTTTTTAAATAGTAAATACCCCGGTGTATTTCACTTGAGACTTAATTTAAATATATCTGATTTCCATACATTTTTCCAATCATATCAGTTGATGTGTGGAGTGGTTGAGCATGGACTTCGAAGTCAGGCAAATCTGTGTTCAAATCCTGACTAGCTGCACTCCTTGCTATCCTTGTAAATTATGCAGATGACTTACTCAGGGAGTTTTGATTTTCTTATTTGTAAAGTGGGAATAATAACACCTACCTCAAATGGTTATTGTAAGGACTAAATGAAATGATGTATTTAAACCTCTGTTCCCAGTGTGTAAAGAGTTAAGCTTAATTCCCAGCATATATACATAGTATATACATATACACATTTATCTATACACATATATATACATATAATGTGTATAAAAAGCTTAGTTAATCACTCAATAAATGTAGTTACTATTACCTGCTACTTTATAATCATTTACATCTTTCATTCACTTAACAAATACTTACTGAGTGTCTATTACATGCCAGGCACTATTGAAACTGCTCAGGATATAAGAACAAATAATTTCCTGCCTGTGTGAAGCTTTTGTTTAGGGAAAGGGTGGCAATTAACATTAATAAGCAGATAGTATATCAAATTCTGAGAATCACTGTGGAGAAAATTAAGCAGGATAAGGTAGGTAAGGCATGCATTGTATGTATGTTGTGGCACGTGGGTGGGGTTGTGGGTTTTTCTTTTTATCTTTAATGATTAAGGAAGTTCTCAATCATGTGACATTTGAGTAGACAGAAAGGAAGTGAGGAAAGAACCTTCTGGGGTAAGAAGCAGCAAATGCAAAGCAGCAAATGCAAAGGTATATTTGTGCATAGTAGTGTCTGAGATGCTGTAGGAAGTTAGCATGGCTAGGGGAGAATGAACCAAGGGGAGGACAGTGGGGCGTAAGATCAGAGAGGACTCCTAGATGAGGTCAGGGGCCTTGTAGGACCCAGTACACACTTGGGATTTTATCCTTTGGAGATGGAGCCATTGGCAAGTTTTGAGCAAAGGAATGATAAGATCTGATTGTGTCAAGAGGACCGGTCTGGCTATGCTGTGGAGAATATACCGTATTGTAATAAGAGTGTAACTCACGGTATGTATCAATTATATAATGGGCATAACTCTCTGAAGAAAGCATTCTCTGACTCATTGCTTATCTTCTCTTTAGCCCTAGTCTCTATGGTATACTTTCCTTTTGTAGTTGCCCATTTCCCAGGACAGCTGGATATTATTGATGTTAAGGGCAGTGTCTTAACTCAGGCCACCATAGCAAAATACCACAGATCGAGTGACTTAACAGAAATTTGTTTCTCGAATTTCTAAAGACTGGCAGTCCAAGATCAAGGTACTGGCAAGGTTGGTTTTATTCTGAGGCCCCTTCTTCTGGTTTATAGACTGACCTCTATCTCCATTGTATGCTCCAGTGGTGGAGAGAGTTGCTATGTCTTCTTAAAAGGACACTGATCTTATCAGATCATGACCTCCCCCTTCTGGCCTCATTTAGCCTTAATTGCCTCCATAGTGACTCTTCCTCCAACATACAGCTATGTTGGGGGCTGGGGCTTCAAAATATGAATTTGGGGGCAACATAAACATTCAGTCCATAGAGGAAGGAAGTGGCATATTAAGAGTTCAGATCTTTTTACCAGAGTGGAGAGTAAGCTCATTTAGCTACTATACAAACCTGCCACCTCTGTCTCAAGAGAAACCTAGCCATCACTGTCATTTGTCATCCTGAGGCAAAACCTAGCAGAGTCGCTGTAGATATGATAATATCTACCAGGGTACTGAGAGCTGGGGAGACCAGGACTGCATCCTGAAGGCCTCCACGGGGATGGTTTTACTAGATGGCACCCCCCTCCTATCCCACCCCTGGTTTGTATTTATTTATTTATTTCGAACCTAATTAACATACCAGGTTGCACTTTAAGCTGAGAAGCTTTAGGAGGAGACATTCCCTCAGCAGGGCCACCACAGTCATTGTGCAGGTCATGCTCTGTGCAGGGGCTCCTGCCTGAGCAGGGTGATTGAGGGCTGAAATCCAGCCAGGCTCTTCTTGCCAAGCCTGAGCCCATATGGGCCATGCTGGCCCAACAGGTGCCATTTTCTTACCCACATGGAAACACCATGGGCCAGCAGCAATTTCTTGATGACAAGTGTGTGATGGGACATTGAACAGCATCTTCTCTGTCCTTAGAAGAACTTTCTTTCCAGTGTGAGAATCAGAAATAGTTGTGCTTCCTGGGGCTACTGGTTTGTTTTATGTTATGCATATTTACAGCTTCGTTTCCTCTTCCATGGACCATGAGAACACTTAAAGAGTGAGATTGGTGCCTTCCTGCTAGCGAGTGGAGGGGATTTAATGGTAGGCGTTCTGTGTGCTCAGGCCCTCAGCAGATAGGATTCCTGACCTCTTCGGGTGCTGTGGATGGGCCCACGACACACTTCTACATTTATTAATTTGAGAACACGTGTTATGCCTTGCTTGAGCCAGGGCATACTTGAGTTTTGGTCTGCTAACATTGGGGGATTATAATAATAAGTTTGCCTTCATTCCACAGGTATTTGCCAAGTATCCCACTCTGTGCTGGCATAAAATGGGGGTGGAGAAGACAGGTTGGTGCTCCACTCTCAGGAGGTTGTATGCTAATCAGGAGGAGACAGGTAAACAAGCAAGCAAGGTGATTACAGTTTGGGACAGGAAGCAAGAAGGTGCTGTCACGGAGAGTTCCTGTGTGTGGTGGGGAGGACGAGATTGAAGAGGACAAGTTTCTTTAGAATAAGGGGATCTTCTAAAGAGTATTAAGTTAGATGATGTAAGTTAAGTGCTTAGCTTGGTGCCTGACACACGGTAAGCTCTCAGTTCCCGAAAAGGGTTATTGTTACTGTCACCTGTCACCTCTCCCTCAGTGTCAGCTGCTCAACACACCAAGGCCAGAGGAGCACATGGCCAACCTCGAAAAGATGGCATGGCTTGGCAGATGTGCCAGCAATGGATGGTTGGTTGGGGAACTCCAGTTCATGATGACGGGATGGGTCTTTCCCCTCCTTCCCTCTTGAATGGCCATTCTTCCTTGTTGGGTGGTACCGAGGGCCTTTGTTGTACAGCTCAGTTTGCGTTTTAATTTGAACCCTTTTTCCAAACCATCACCCCAAGCATTAATCTGTAGCTCCTCCCCCACATCTTTAAGTCTGTTTTCCTAACTGCAAGTTTCAATTCATGTCCATTCAGAACCAGGTGCAAAATGTTTTGAATGAATACGGGAGCAATGAATAGGAAAATGCCCTTCCTCGCAGAGATAATACTGTTCTGGGTCCAGAAGAGTTGTTGGATAGATCCAACAAAATAGATCCCTTCTTGTGTCCTGTTTTTGAGCACTCTCTGAGCTTCTGGAGCCAGCCAGCCTCTCTGGTGGAAGGATTAGAGCCCAAAGTGGGGAGCTGAGGTCAATCTAACAGGTTGATTTCACTGTGTTCCTAGGAATGATGCAAGGCAGATCCCAGCGCACGAACTAAGCTTACTGAAGTACTCAGAAAAGCCAGGGTCTCCATCTTGCCCACAACTCAGTGCCTTCCCTTGGTTACCTAAGGGAACCCACTTACGACTCTATTACCCAGTAAATTAGGAGAGTGATTCAGTCAGGTATATTTATCATGAAGAGAACTGAAGATAATTAATACACTGCATTGAATGCAAATTGCACCCACAGCACTTATCTCATTTTCAATTAGCACAAATGTTACAGCACTGCAGGCTTGTTATGGTTTTACCATGGGCTGGGTAATTAATTTCCGTGAGCCACATATCAGGCACCTGGTAATGCCGTTTATTAATAAATGTCACCCCAGGTATCGGTTTGTTAGAAGAGGTAAATAAATGGAATGCGCAGTTGTCTGCCCTGTGCAAATCTATTTTTACACCTCGCTGAATCTTTTCACTTGTTTGTTTATTGACTTGGGTGACTCCTGAGATTACAATTGCAAACAAAAGAAGATCCCTACCCATAATGTGGCCTCAAAGGGGGGAATTCCCTTTTCTTCCCCTTCGGGGATCATCAGGCCAGTGAGTGGTTAGTCACAGGCCAGTTTGTGTTGCTTCAGAAAGCATTTTCCCAAATGAGACCCCCAGGGAGAGTCAGGAAGGAGAGACTTCTCCAGGCACACCTGTCCCACCCAACCAGACCCTCTCATCTGCATCCTCCCATCTGCAACTCTTTGAGGAGCAGGAGATCTTACAGACCCCTTTACTGGTGTCCCTATCCTGTCTCTCCATGGCCCCCTTTCCCTGCTCTACTTCTCATTTATACTCGTAGTTATTAAAAAGGGTTCTGGTTGGGGCACCTGGGTGGCTCAGTGGGTTAAGCCTCTGCCTTCAGCTCGGGTCATGATCTCAGAGTCATGGGATGGAGCCCCACATCGGGCTCTCTGCTCAGCGGGGAGCCTGCTTCCCCCCTCTCTCTCTGCCTACTTGTGATCTCTCTCTCTCTGTCAAATAAATAAATAAAATCTTTAAAAAAAAAAAGGGTTCTGGTCACTCGTTCTGATGTGTGCATGGTGGCTGTTTGCCCACACCACCAAGCAATCCTTGGACACCAGCTTGGGGTCCTACAATTCAACTCCATTCTGGCACAGTCTACAAAGAGATAGTATTAGATTCCATAGGTTAGGGGCTCGGTCCCACAGGACTTTGGATTCCAATCACTCGTCCAGTATGGCGCCGGTGCTTCTGACCGGCCCATATGCCAAGAATTTGATTAACTTGCCAGAACGACTCACTCACCGGATTCAGGGAAATATTCACTTTCATTTACCAGTTTATTATAAAAAGATATGATAAAGAACACAGAGTAACATCCACATGGAAGCGATGCATGGGACAGCGTAATGGAAATGGTGCCAAGCTTCCATCCCTTCTCCAGGCATGCCACTCTCTCCGAATCATGTGTTCCCCAACCTGGAAGCTCTCTGAACCCTGTCCTTTTGAGTTTTTATGGAAGCTTCATTCCATAGGCATGATCGGTTAAATCACTGGCCATTAGTGATTGATTCAACCTCCAGGGAGGGGGTTGGTGTCCCTTCCCCTCCCCAGAGTTTGGGGGTAGGACTGAAATTTCTAACCTTCTAGTCACAGGATTAGTTCTCCAGGAAACCAGCCCATCCTTAGGAACTTTCTAAATGTCATCTTATTAACATAACAAGAGACACCTTTATCCTCTCCTCACTTAGGAAATTCTCAGGATTTTAAGAGCTTAGTGCCAGAAACAGAGCCAAAGTTCAAATGCATGTTTCTTGTTAGAAGTCACAATATCAGAGCTAACTAACCTGTGACATTGGGGACTCTATCATAAGAAGGTAGGAGAATTTGGTGGCCTTCCCACAAAAGTGGGTTGTTGAGCAGAAGTGCCATATTTCTGTGAGCTTTTCCGCATTTCTGACCTGTATCTCCATACTAGCAGGTGACATTAGATTTTTTTGTAAAAAAAAACTAGTTAACAGATTCCGATTGCATACTTACTGTGGGTCTGGAACTTTCAGAGCTGAAGGGTTATGTGCTCAAATCCCATTTTATCAAAGTTCTTGCGGTAATGTCAGTATTGCCGAGTAAACAGTTTGCTCTTTTTTATTTTTTTCCCTGATCCCATGGGAGCCATAATCAGAAATCAGCAATTCTCACCCTATATTTCGAATTTGGTTGCTTCTCAAGTTCCCTTGAGGACCCTGTTTGAAAAGCCACTGTGATTTGACTGAGTTCATCCATGTGAAGCGCTCGGCCCAGTGCCTGGTACCCACCCAGTGACTTGGCTGTGATTAGAACGGTTGTCAGTATCAGCACTGGTTATGTCGTTTCATAGGCTCCTACAGGGAATGATCATCTGTTTAGCAGATATTTATTGAGCACCTACTATGTGCCAGGTACTGTTTTGGCACTGCAGACGAAACACAAAAATCCTAGTCCTAATGAAGACAGGAGACGTTCTACAGGAGACAGGAAATAAACAGATCAGTAGGATATAGAGTGTGCCAGACAGTCTGAGTGCTACAGAGAATCCTAGGAAGGGAGAGAAGACTGGAAGTGGAAGGGGGTTTTAGCTCAGCGGTTTCAGCTTTAAGAAGGCCTTGCTGAGAAGGTTCTCTTTGAGCAGAGAGAGACACGAAGGAGATCAGAATCAGCTCTTAGATGTCTGGGGAAGAAGCTTTCTAGACAGAGGGTGTAGCAAGTGTAAAGGCCCAGAGACAGGAGGATGCCAAGAACCGCAAGGAGGCCAATAAATCCAGAGTAGAGTGAGTGGGAGGAGCTGGAGGAGAAGTCTCAGAAATTAGGAACTAATTAGATCGGGTAGGACCTAGTAGGAGGTTCTGAGAACTTTGTATTTTACTCTGACATAGGGTATGGTGTGAAGATATTGAGCAGAGGAAGTTGGGATCTAACTTAGAATTTAAAAGGCTCCCTCTGGCTTTTGTGTTCAGAAATAGACTATAGGAGGATAAGGGCAGAGAAGCAGGGAGACAAGTAAGGAAATGTATTAGTTTCTTATTGCTGCTGTAACAAATTACCACAAATTTAGTGGCTTGAAACAACACAAATTTATTATTTTACAGGTCAGGAGGCCAGATTGCTAAAATCAAGGTATGAGCAGGGCTGTGTTCCTTCCAGAGGTTCTAAGGGAGACTTCTGTGACTTTTCTAGCTTCTAAAGACTGTCTACATCCCTGGACTCTCAGCTTCTTCCCTAGTCTCAAAACCAGCAGCAAACTGTCTTTAGCTCTCTTTCTGTGACTTCTTCTTCCATTAGCCCATTTCCTTCATTGAGTCTGACCCTCTTCTTTCCCATATAAAGACCCTTGTGATTAAGTTGGCCACATCTGCATAAGCCAAGATAATCTCCCTGTCTCAGGATCCTTAAATTCATCACATCTTCAAAGTCCCTTTCACCATGTAAGGTAGTCACAATTTGGGGGGATTAAGATGTGTTCATCTTTGGAGGGCCATTATTCTGACTACTGTAGAGGTTTGTCCGTTTGTGTACGTGAAGGTGGTTTGGGCAAAGGTAGTGAGAAGCCTTTGGATCCTGGTTATATATCAAGCTGCCTCATATCTTGGGCCATTTTTAACATGGAAGCTTCCAGAATTCTCTGAGCCTGTGGCATTGGCATCCCCTTTTTCATTATAATTTCAGCTGACTTGGGGCCTATTTCTCCCCTAACTAAGGAACCATGGATAGTTGTGGTGGGAAGGGACTTCAGAAACTAATGAGTTCCCAATTATGCCTTTATAAATTCCTGCTTTGTCCTGGAACCCTTGAAAACTCCTTGGGTGGTTTTCTTTTTTCTTTTCTTTTCTTTTTTTTAATACCAACTTTATATCTGCTTATTCTTTTATTCATTCATTTAGCATTTCCTGGGCATCTGTTGAGTGCACTGCTCTGTGCTATGTAAAAGTAGAAATAGAAAATGTAAGAGTCATGATCCTTATCCCTGGGAGATAGGGATCTATTTGCAATCTCTTTGGAAGGAAATCAGAGAATAATTTTAGAGCCAAATGTGAGTGAAAAATAAAATGCAAGATTTATGCATCAGTACCAAGGGAGTGAAGAATGTGGAGAGGCTTTTTGGAAGAAGTAACAGGTCATGGATTCTTAGCTTTCAACTGAGGGCCAGAGAATTGCCAGCTTTTAATTTTGTTAAGAACAAACATTAGAACATTTTTTACCATCCCTTATTACCATCATTTTATAATAGGTAGGACATCTAAGCATCTGAGCTATGAAAAGGACATGATTGGGGTGCCTGGGTGGCTCAGTCGGTTAAGTGTCTGACTCTTGATTTCTGCTCAAGTCATGATCTCAGAGTCGTGAGATTAAGCCACACATTGGGCTCTATGCTTAGTGGGAGTCTGCTTGAGATTCTCTTCATCTTTCTCTTTCCCTCTGCCCCTTCTCTGTTCAGGGGCACACACTCTCTCAATTGAATAAATAAATATTAAGAGAAATAAAAGGACGTGGTCTCAGAATCAAGGGGGAGTCTCTTGTATAAAGCATATTTAGCTTTATAAAACCTCAATGCTTTATTTTTCTCATTTTGCTGAGAGTTGTTATGGATCTATACAGGTCTCTAAACTTCAGCCTAGAGACAAAAGGTTGTTTGGATTGTTTATAGTTTGGATTTCTGACTTTATTGGACATGACCTTCTCCCTGTATTTCTTTGGGCCCTGAATTCAGGTGGCTGGTGACCAGATGACCAGGATCTAATGTCTTGCTTGTGGATATTCTTGAACCTTTTCCCTGTTACTGGCTCCTTTACCAGAGGGAAGTTTGGGAGGCAGAGGAGGGAAGAAAAATGCAGACCAGTTTGCACTGGGGCATCTGTGGTCATCTTTTGGTGAGTGGTTGGCCCAAGTGATTATCTAGTTCTACATGGAGATTTTTGGGATATTCTGCGGGTTTCAGTCTTCACGGTTGTGTTAGTTTCTTGTGGCTGTTACAGTAAATGACCGCAAACTAGGTCACAGTATTCTCACAGTTCTGGAGGCAGAAGTCTGAAATCGAGGTGTCAGCAGGGCTGTGCTCCCCTTGAAGGCTCTAGGGAGAAAGGCTTTCTCATCCCTTCCTAGCCTTGGGTAGTTGGCCAGCCATCCTTGGTGTCCCGTGGCCAGCAGCTACATCACTCCAGTCTTTGCCTCCGTCATCCTGTGGCGCTCTCTCTGTGTGTCCGTACATGTGTTTGTCTCCTCTTATAAGAGCATCAGTCACTGATGCTCCTCTAATCTGGCAATACCCCCATCTTAATAATTATATCTGCAAAGGCTGTATTTTCAAATGAGGTACATTCTGAGGTTTTGGCAGATTTGAATTTTGGGGAGACACTGTTTTGGGCTCAATTGTGTTCCCTCAAAGTTCATATGTTGAAGACCAAACCCCTAGTACCTCAGAATATGACTGTCTTTGGAGTTAGGGTCTGAAAGAGTAAATTAGGTAAAAAGGAAACATTGGAATGGGCCCTAATCCAATCTACCTGGTGTCCTTACTGGAAGAGATTAGGACATATAGAAACACCAGGTGTGCTCACACATGAGAAAAGACCATGTGAGGACACAGGGAAAAGGCAGCCATCTGCAAGCCAAGAAGAGAGGCCTCAGGAGAAACCAACCCTGCCAACACCTTGATCTTGGACTTTCAGCCTTCAGAACGGTGAGAAAATAAGTTCCTGGTTTTAGCCTACCCAATCTCTGATATCTTGTTATGGCAGCCTGAGCTGACCAATACAGACATCATGCATCCCAGTCCAGTGCCTGCTATTCTTTATTTTTAGCGTAGGCAAACTGGTGTATGATGGAGGGATTCCAACGTGGGTTTCAAGATATCTGTGTTACGTCTGTACCTGTTGTTACCATTCCCTCCGTATGTGTTGATACACATGGAATAGAGGTGCCGTGCTTAGAAGGTAGGTTGGCAAGGGAGGGGAGGGACTGAGCACTTTTATACAAGATGCTGTGAGATGGCAGCATCCAGATAAACCTGGATGCTGAGGCCACAGTCACTGGGCAGATTCTGTGTAGGTATTATGGATTCGGGTGTTCTCTTTAGTCCCAGGTTCAGCAACTGTATGTGCATATTGGGGGGCAGGTTTGTGAGGGGAGAGGCTGGGGCAGGGGCTCTAACAGCACTGGTTTTCCTGCTCCCAGCCTCATTATGGCTCCCAAGGAACTCTGTCTGACCCAGGCCAGCCCTGCCCCCTTTCTGCACCCAGTAAACATTGCCGGTTTGCTTTCTCATGAATATGGATTTCCATCATCCCTCACTGTAGGGATAGATGTTGGGGGCAGAGCTGTTGATTACATTTCCAGCCAATCATGCCCATTAGCAGGGAAGAGCGATGGGCATTATGCCTCTTCAGTGAGGAGCCATTTGCATTTGGTTGGGCCCTGCTTGCTTTCTGAGCATCTATGGACCCTCAGCGCACTCAATTACTCCTGCATCCGGCTCTTCCTCTGTGATGCTCTTTTGCTTTCTAAGTGTCTTGATTGGATTCGCCAAATAGCTTGGTGCTAACTACATCTGTTTAGCATATCCCTGGGTGGAGGGTGATAAGGACATCAGGGCTTGGGGTGGCTGTAACCAGCAGGAAACAAATGTCTTTTCCTTTCTCTTTCTGCCCACACCTCTCCCCACCCCTGCTACTGAAAGAGTCCCCAGTTGTTTGGAGGAAGTAGCCCCAGAAGACCTTGAGGTACATGCTGGTACATTTTGCGTCTTTTTAGGGGAGGTCGAGAGGTCCCCCTTCATCTCAGAGTTCTCTGTTAAGTTCTCTGTTCTCCCCCTTGCTCCTGGGAATGTTGGCTTCCTGGCTGCTCTGGGAGTGGGAGAATCTCTGGGGTCTGGCACAGAGAGATGCCAAGTTCCCTGCTCTACTTCCCCGTCTGAGGAAGAGGGGGGTAACTGGGTCTAAGCAGAGCCCATTGGGAAAGCAATCTCCCCTCCTTTCCAAGATAGTCCAGCGGAGTTGTCGGGCCATATGGGAAAAATGGAGGCTTGACCTGGGACACAGGCGTTTTCATGTCCTGTTCACAAATCCTCGTGATCCATAAAGTGTGAGGACAACTGGGAATAACACTGGGTCTCTCTCTTTTGCAAGATCATGCTATTTTTAACCCCCTTCTGCTGCCCGTGGTCCTCCGGAAAAGCTCCTCTCCAGAGTCACAACCGTTTGTTTGCTCTTCTTAAGTTTGGAGCCATTTTCCCTCCCTGCTGTGGGCATTGCCTGCACGCCCCCACCGCCAGCTCCCCCGCTCTGCTGTGTTACTAGGGATGCCGTTTTGTTTTCTTTTCCTCCTTTGTTTTGCCTCTTCAAGAAAATGGAAGCGAGCACCTGAGAGAGAGAGAGAGAGAGAGAGAGAGGAAGGCAGAGAGGGAAGACCGTGCACACCAGATGATCTGAGAATGATAAAGGAAGGTTACCTGTGTGTTTGTCAACAAGATGAAATAAATAAGAGCAAAAAAAAAAAAAAAAGGACAGCAGTCAAAGGCAATCAAATATGTATTTAATTAAAGCAAACATAAAAATAAAAGTTACATGTTGAATCAATAAACTGCACTTTTTTCTACATGCATTTTGAACAAGACAGATCAGAATCTTGCATGATGAAGACATAATGTGTCATAATAATTAGGAACACAGACAAAAGAACAGCTAATCAGCATGCAAATGTATGCAGTTCTGGTGATTCAGATGAGGCAGATTTCTACCTCTTTTTTGCTTGATTCATCTTCATTGCTAATCATCTGAAGGCTGCCAAATGTTCACTGACACTAATGTATTATAGGTCAAGAGAGGCAGGTCTTCACCTATTACCCCCCCAAACAATATGCTTCCCTTCCCTGTTTCCTCTTCAGGATTTTCAGCAATCACTGCCAGATGCAATCAGACTCCTTGAATAGGAGCAACTGAGGCTTGTTTGTGGCTCAGATTCATTAGAATCAGGAGGCTGAAGAAAGGAATAAATTACTTAATTGCACAAAAAAGTTGCAGCCAAAGTGATGGCGAGAGAAACTGATTGTGTAGATGCGCATTAGGCCACTCTTGGAATGGGGCGTCTTAGAATAGCTGGTAGTTTGGCCTCACAGATTCAGACAGATTTGGGTGTCCTCCAAAACAGATGGCTCCACATACCATCTATTCTTCTCTTTGTCAGGTTTTACCATTTATTTGATCTTGGCCCCTTCTCTGATGCTGGTTGTATTAGTTGTAACACAAATATGCATTCAGATCATATCCATTTCGTCTGGCCTCTCTCAACTTCTGTTCTTCATCTTTCTCTTTCTCTTTCTTTTTTCTTTTCTTTCCTTTTTTTTTTAGGAGATGGTCAAGTGGAATAAAACCCTTGCTGTCCATCTCCTGAATGCTCCTTCCCATGAAATGCAGGGCTTGGGTGGGAAGGTTGCACGAGCCTGCCGCACAGGGACGTGAGCCCAGACTGAGCAGAGGAGAAGGGAAGAGCCGCTTCAGTGGGGGAAAAGAAGGAAAAAAAGAAGACACTCTGTTTTCCAACCACCAGGATGCCTTTCTTGCCTCGGACTGACTCTTAATCTGTTTAAAGAAAAAAAGGAAAGTGCACTATTAACCAGTGCTATTCATATAGAACCAAGGAAGATGAAACAAAACTGTAGCAAACGGTCCTGCACATGCTTCTTCCCTTTCCTCGGACACTCTGACATGTGTCTCCAGCCAGGGCTTCTCTGCCTTAGGCATTCCACTCAGGTTTTTGGTCATGTGCCCGACTTGCGGGTGGTCGTAAGGTCTTGAAGAAGCCACCGCATTTTCTCTCTGAGGTCCCTTCATTGCTAGCTGTTGTTTGTCTCTGTGTGTATACGGGTGTGTATGTGGGGGGTGGCGGGCGTTAGAGGAACAGGCTGATAAAAGACAAGAGGGTCTGACAGGGAGGAAATTGGGAAAGAAATAATCATGATGGGTTTTTATTTGGGAAAAAAAAAGCATCAGAGAGAGAAGGGACTTTTCTGGTATGGTTGAAGAAGTAATTGGGTCAGCTGGTCTACCCAGGTTTGTTCTGTCACTTCTTCCCCAGCCTCCCTTTGCTCTACCCAGTGTTCCTTCACCTGACAGTGCTTCCCTCCAGATCTTTCCAAGCCTGGTCTCCCCATCATGTGGGCCAATTTTGCCCTCCAAAAGTCAATTCATGGTCACCCATTCACTCCCTTCTCTACCTCGTTATCATGTTTTTATTTCCTTTATAGCTTTTAGCACCACCTGAAATTTAGTTGTATAAGCACTATTTACTTATCTATTTAATTTCCTTTACACGTACACTATCTGTAGTCCCTATTAGAGGGTACGTTTTGTGAGGGGAGCATTATCTGTGTGTTTTAGTCCCCTCTGCTCAGGGTCTGCACCCAGGTCTGACCTTCAGCAGGCATCAATACTATGTGTTGCTTAAACAAATTATTTCTGAAAGCAGATGTTGTCCTGAAGTCAAGTCATATTAACCACCAACTCTAAGAGTTCCCCAAGTTATTTCCTGAATGGTGATACTGTGGCAAATTTTAATGATGGCTAAAATATGGGCCACTGGTCTCCTTTGGTTACAAAGATATTTTGTCTGGTTCTCCTTGTTTAAGTCCGGTGCTCATTTGATGGGTAAGCCAGGTAGTGGCTTCTTGGAAAGGAAGGACATTTCTTCTTTTGAGTTCACAGTTGGTGTTATGTTCCCTTAGTGCAAACTGGGAATCTGTTTCCCAGATTTGTTGTTCTGTGCCAACCCCTGGGTGGGAGTGAGAACGGCTTGAGTTCTGGGTGGTGTGAATAAAGTGGGGAGGAGAAAGAGGAGAGCAGAAAAGGGGAGATTAGAAAAGAAGAACATTTTAGACAAGGGATGGTCAGAAGGCTCCTCCCCGGCTTGACATTGCCGACCTTAAACCCTGGAAATTAAGAGACATGACAAAGGGCCCCCACAATAGCTGAAATGCTGGGTGAAGTGCCAGGTTCATCTCTATTAATTACATGGGCTAACTGCTTTTTTCCAGGAGCTAAACAAGCCAAGAGAGTCATGGGGAAAGGAACTTCCTCCTCTGGTTGGATCATGCCCTTTAAAAATTCCTATGATGTAGACCAAGGTTCTAGTTTTTGCATCTCCCAAACCTAAGCCCCTTTTCAGGGCTGGGTGTGAGTTACAGCAGGCAAATGGAGAAGTCCTTTCCTGCTGATTTCGAGTATCATGTGGGCCATTAAAAACAAAGTAAAACAAAACAAGTTCTTCTTTTTCTAGAACTTGCCACCACTGATATAAATGGAAATTAAATTCATCTTGGGGCTTGTTTTTCTTTCTCTGTCTTACAGTTGGAATAATTCCTTTCTCCCAGGAAGCTCAGCGAGGCATTTCCCAATGGCCTTGATCTCATTTCCAACTTCAGAGGACCCATGGGGTCACAGATTTATGGGGAGTGGAGCCAGGGGCAGGTCCTGAGTGAGTAGCTCAGCTCCGGGCATTTTAATTCCACGTGGAGTTGGCAGAGAGAAGTCCAGAGCAGGCCCCAGACCATCTAATCCCTTATCGCGAGGACCCCAGCTCCATGCCAAGAACTCGACTTTTGGAGAATGGCAGTCTCCTTGGGGGAGGCTCTCATCTCTGCAGGAAGCCAGCAGGCAGAATGGACACCACCAGATAGAGCCTTCTGTAGCCAGTCCAGAGGCATCTGATTATTCAGTGGATGATTTTTTTTTTCTGGTCCAAATAAGCCTCATATCCCTTCATCAGAACAAAGCTGGACTTTCCCACTCTCCGGCTGGCGGAGATAGCTGTCTTAGGCTCCTTGGAAAAAGCACCATGGTTACCTTTCTTTCCCTTTTCCTTAGATCTTTTTGTTTGTTTGTTTGTTTTCTTTCTCATAAAGTAAGAAAGACATTCTTCTGTGCCTTGGCAGACAGCTGTCTGAGGTCCTTCCTCTACTGGGGTCTCACCGTTGGACCCCCCCAGCCCCTCCCAGTCAAACAGGCGACAAAAGCTCCTCCTGCCTTGCCTTTCACATACCGTGTCTGAGGGAAGGAGACGATCTCTGTGCCAGCAAGTGAAACCTTGGCACCCTCTCAAAGAAACCTGAAGTGAGAAGGGTTCAAGAGGGAGGTCGCTTTGTGCGGAAAAGCTCCCGCCACAGACTCCCCACCAGCTTGTCTGAGGGCCTCCTGTGGAGGCACCGGAGAGATGGGAACTTGGTGGGGACTGTGTCCATCCTGGCTCCTTTAGCCATTGCTTTAACTTTAAAAAGACTGAAGAAAAAGATTCCCATGGGATATAGGAGAAACCTAACCCCACTCCTCTCTCATCCGTGTCTGCTTCAGGTTGGAGATTTCAGTCTCAAAATGCCTCATGTCCCCTAAATACCAAGTTAGTTCACTGGCCCCCTCCCTGGAAATGCTGTCACCAACTACCTTCTCTGTTCATGTCTCAGGTGAATGTTTCTCCAGCACAAATACACATTCATTGTCAGACTCTGAGGAATCAGATAGTTAAATCACTGTCTCGTTAGAATCCAAGATGCAAGAGAGAAATGTAAACGATTAACTTGCAGTGCAGTGTGATGGGAAGCTGGATGTCTGTGGCTTAGCCTGGAAGTTCCCAGGGAGAAGCTCTTCCTGCATAGCACCTGGTCCATGTGCTACTGGGGTTGTTAAAGCTCTTGATCCTGGTGACCGACGGCTCCACCCTTCTCAGGCTCAGGGAGAGGGAAGTTGGCAGGTAGGACCCAGTCCGTGTGACTGTTGGGAGAAGAGATCCACTGAACCTCTTCTCATTTCACTCATGCAGGGCTGTGACTAGTTTGGAGGGCGGGGAAGGAAATTTCTATAATGTTGTGGGAACAGGGTGCTACTTGCCACCACACCCCATTATCTTGAGGAGGCGAACATGGTTGAAGGGTCTAACTCTTGGGTTTGAATATTTTCTTTTTCTCATGGCATCAGCAGGTACTTTCAGAATTAAATTGCTAAAACAAGAGGAGATCAAATCTCTGTTGAGCAGTTCACAAACCAGGGAAACTGCCAGAAGAGTAATATCAGAAGGTGACATTTTATCTTGGCACACGGAAGAAGTAACCGAGAAGAGGTGGTGGTAATGGTTGTCTTTTTTTGTCATTTGAAGAAAAAATAAAGAGAAAAGAAGCAGTTAGCCATTGCTTTGTCCAGGGTAGGAGGTGAGTAAGTGTCCCTCTCCAGGTGCTAATGTCCTGGCACGGGAGATTTATGAACTTAAGTTTCTCTGTTTTAATGACACATGGAGAGTTCATGTCTAAGAAGAAGGTCAAATTTGATGAACTCTAGGAACCCACTCAACTCTTAAATTTCTACTTGTCCATAGGTAATCAACCTCATTGACTTGGTGCCACCTCCATGTAGGAGGTGGTGCCCTCCTCCACTGGGGGACTACTTTGCTCTAATTGGAATCCGAAAATTTGGACCAGGAGATGAGAGCCATGTGGTTAGAGTATTGGGTGGTGAGTTCAAAGCCATTTGAAGTTCAGTTCGGGCAGTTATTCAGCGGACGACTCTGTGTTATGGGCCTGACCCAGGGCTAGTGTGGGCATATGGGGATGACAGAGATGAGTGTGGGCATGCAGAGGGCCTCTGTGATGAGACTGGCCAAAGCTTGAACGAGGCCTCTGCACATGAGTCCCCAAGGTGCCGCTGTCGCTCCACGTGCATTCACATCTGGGGGTCGGCGGGCCCAGATGGCAGGGTTAGCCCCCTATGTAGGAAAGTTGGTGGTGTTGCTATTACTCAGTTTTGAAGAAGGCTTTGCCTTTTGTGTAAAACAGGTGTGAAAGGTTGCAGTCCTTTTGTGTGTGGGCATGGCACTATGTCAGCCTGCGATTCTCTGAAGACTCCTAAGGAACTCCTGCTGGTGCATGAGCTCGTGGCCTCTCTCCTGGCCTCCTCCCTCGCTACCCGCCCAGGCCGCCTTTGTTTTGACATCTTTTTAAACTCTCCTCTCCACGTTTCCTGTTTTCATGGATCTTCCCCTTCTGCTGTATTTTTCCTGTGTCTGTTTGGTCTCCCAGATGTTGCAGCCACTGGTTATTTTGGTAGCTATCTGGGCATCACAAGATCTGGAAAAAAAAAGAAAAAGAAAAAGAAAAAAAAGACAATGGAAAAATCCTATATTGGAAAAAAAAAGTTCCATATGTGAGTCCTAGGTTGCACAGTGGGCCACCCCGATGTTTCAAATGCATAGCTTAGGTGGTGCATTTAACCAATGGAGTCAATTTAGGTCAATCACCTAAAAATGCAGTGAATTCAGTTAAAACATCCACCATTTTCTCACATTATGTCACTTCCTTGGAGCACATTACAGCACCCCACACGTAGTTGGCGCTCACTCTGTGTTGGCTGAATTAAACTTACTAAGCACTGGACTCTCCCTGGAGAGAGATTTTTAGGTGTCCCAGCTCAGAGTCCTTTTTCTGATTTCTCTTCTAGCTGTCATGTGGCAGAAAATTAATGACTACAGCAACCCAGTCAAATGGCGGTGGAGGCCATACTTGTCTGTAGATGCAAAATAAAAGAAATCCCACAGAAGACATATGTTGCTCCGATGGGGACTCTAATAGATCTCTGGCACCAGGACGGCCGGCAGTGCCTGGGAATTTGGCCTGAGAAAGGCCTATAGGAAGATTCTCATTAGTTAATTCGGTGTGGGCCAGATCCTGCAGGTAGGGAAATGGTTTCCTCAGACACCGTTTAGTCAGCGCCTCTGCAGGTGGGTGTGGCGATGGCACAGCGGGGCCATGAATCCCTCCCTGTGGGGAGGGGTGTTTTCTCTCTGCCCTGACCACAGACCTCACTCCTCTCCAGAAGGCCGACCTCAGATGGGAGGACAGTCCAACTTGCTCTTTCATACCTACCATGGGACATATCTGGCATAGCAAGTGACGTATAACAATTGACAGAAAGGACACAAGTCTTTCAGTGGATTTTCCCAGCACTCCGTGGATTAGATAGAGGAGGCATTCCCATCCTGCTTGGTTGGAAAGAATCTCAGGGCTCCCAGGGGCCATGCACCCAGCTAGAAGAGCAGGAGATAGAAGGAGCTAGAAATCAGGGTCTCCATTCAATCTGAAGAAAAGTCTTATGGAGTCTACCTCCCAAACTCTTTCTCAAATTCATTTTTCCCCCATTCCACAATCATAGGTGACTCTTAGGCCCATTGTTACACATTTAAAGAGAAAAATCTGTTCCAGCATTTCTCTTGTGGATGGGTGTGGATCTTCAAGTCGCTACAAGTCAGGGAAGAGGAACCTTCCTCTTCCAGCACATTTCCTGTTGCAGTTGTAACCTAAGTTCCTGGTATTTCTTTCATTACACGGAGATCTGTATTTTCTAAAAGTAAAAGATGAATCTTGTGGAATTAATGTCATGAATTAAGGGAAAAGCCTGATAGGTCACCTGTGCTAAGGGCATCAGACCTAACTCACCCACATGGTGATTGTCTCCTGTTCAGTGAAAACATCCATGCCCATCAGCTCCGTATACACAGGAGACTCCAACTGAGCCACAGAATAACCGACCTCAGTGATTTATCCCGATGTGTTGAATTGCCTTGTGAAGTGCTCAGGGTGAGATTTTGGGGTGTATATTTATTTGTTTTGGTTGCTTGATTTTCTGCAGCTTCATGAGAAGGGTCACTGTAGGAAGTTTCCTGAACTCTTTTCCTACGTTCCTGTGATGCTTTGTGTTACATATCAGGGGTGTTCTGGCAACAAGGAGGACTGGCTTTGTCATCATGACTAGCAGAGATTTGTAGGAGAACCTCAGGAGCAGGATGGAGAGCTCCAGGGCTCCAAAGGGGAAGCAGAAAGAAAATTCCTCTCATTTCAGGATGATAATAGCAACAATAGCATTGACTGGGGTCAGGTCCCTGTTCAAAGTGCGTCAGGTGAATTACAAATTTTGCCTTTAATCTTTACAACCTCTCCATGAGGTAGACTCTACGCTCTTCATTTTATGGGCGAGGAGACTGAGGCACAGAGAGGCTGATTAGCTTGCCCAAGGTCACACAGGTGGGCCCACATTTTGTCAAATTTGGGAACACCTCTATTAAGTTTTTCTCATCTACCATTTTTAAATACATTATGAAGTGATATTAAGAGTATTCCTGGGTGCCTTCCTCTAGGACCACCAGCAGTAAGTACATAAGGGCTTGGAGACCACACAAATATACCCCACAAAACCCAAACTAAATATATCACCAACTCAGCTTTCACTTAGGGTTAGGGTTAGGGTTAGCTGAGTTCCCAAAATGCCCATAGCCATTCCTCCACCAGCTGAGTGAAGGTCACAATGGCAGTCAGAGTGGAAAGTAGGAGACATCTTCATTGACTTGCTAAAATATCTTACTTCTGCAAATTTTGTACAAACATATGGTCATGTGAACACACTGCGGTGTCCTCTCCCGGGTCTTTGAAGTGGTTGGTGTGAGGGAGAAGTCCTGAAAATTATACTCATTAGCTTTACAATAAATTTTTCCCTGATCGTAAGATAGTTACAGAATTTATGTCCACGTGTGTGCACATGCACACACGCACACACACACAATGGTAGCATATCGAAAGGCATGGGATGACTGTTTTCCACCTCCAGTCCTACTGGGTGTTACTGTGAAGGGGATAATGCCTCACTTGGAGAGAATATGAATGGGCTGCATTTGAAATAGGTTGTGAAGCTGAGACTTGGCTTCAGTGATTTCCCCACCCCACCCCACCCCACCTTTCCCTACAACAACCCCGTTAGACAAGAAGTATTATCCCCACTTTGCACGTGCGGGGGCTGAGGCTCAGAGGAAGGGCACAGGGTAAAGAACCAGCTCTGATAGCCACTTTTTACTGTGTGAACTAGTGATGGCCTCTATAAAAAGCACAAATAAAGATCACATTTCATGGCCTCAAGAGGATGGGATGGCAAAGAGCTTATTGCTCCTTAGGGAAGTTAAGCACATAATGATAGGTTGTTGTATTGGTTAGGATTTGTTTTGGCTGTGAGTGGCAGCAACTCCGAAATAGCGGTGGTTGAAATCAGATGGATATTTATTTCTCACTCATGTGAAGATCCATGTAGGTGGTCCAGCGTCGTCAAGGGCTAAGTCCCTTCTGTTGTATTGCTCTGCTGTCCTCAACATATAACTTCTAAGTAATGACCCAGCATGGCTGCTATATAGCTTCAATCATGAGGTCCATATTCTAGCCAGCAGGAAAGAGTAAAGGGCAGAAGGAAGACAGACTTCTTTCTAAGTACACTTACTGAGAATTTTGTCTATGTGCATACAACTTCCGCCCCTATCTCCAATCCCATTGGCCAGGATGTTGTCATATGGCCACCCCAAGATACAGAGGAGACTGGGAGGCATTAGGTTTTCTGGACAAGCATGTCTGCAGATAACACTGTGGGAACAAATAGAAGTGTTCTCAGGGGACAGCTAGAGCAATTGTCCTGTGCTGTATGTCATCATGTTATGCTTTTTATCTTCTCAAGAAGACTTCATTCTCTTGGAAAGATGGAATTCTGTTCTATATTCATCACAGAATCAGAGATATTTCAGAGTGAGCAAGGGCCATAGGGAATAAAACAGTTCAGTGATTTTCAAACTTCTTTTTATCAGTATATTTCCTTTTTCATAAGAAATTCTTTTTTTTTTAAATCTTTTTTTTTTAATTTTTTTTTTAAAGATTTTATTTATTTATTTATTAGGAAAGAGAGAGAGTGAGAGAGAGCATGAGAAGGGAGAAGGTCAGAGTGAGAAGTGGACTCCCCATGGAGCTGGGAGCCCGATGTGGGACTCGATCCCGGTACTGCGGGATCATGACCTGAGCCGAAGGCAGTCGCTCAACCAACTGCGCCACCCAGGGGCCCCATAAGAAATTCTTTATGGAGCCCCAGCATGGTCTTTAAAAGCAATATGTTGTTAAAAGAAATACCTTAAGTTCTGAGTTACAGCATTTTCTTATTTTAAAATCAGCCAAAACTCAAGGTAAAGAATTGAGGGTATGTAATTTGCCAATATTTGACACGTGATACATCTGAGGGTATATTTTCCACTGGCATAGAAATTGTTTTTAAATTCACTTTTAATGATGAAATTCAATACCATATTTGCACAACACCTTCAAACTTGAGCTTGAAAATGACAGGTCAACCTGAACTTCTCGTATAGCAAGTATTTTGAGCCTCAGAGTGATGAAGTGATTTGGTAGCATCCCAGAGCTTGGCGGTGGCAGAAGTAGGCTACAATCAAGTTTACGAGTCAAGGAGTTTGGACTAACTTTCCAGGATGGTGCCAGCGTGCAAGTACTTCTTATTAAATCTCTCTGTATTACCTAGGAGACTGTTGGATCCAGAGTGACCACGCAATGCATATTTGTTGTCAGTGAAAGCCCTTTTCTTAATGATGGAGTATGTCTGCTTATGGAGAATGGGGACCCTTGGGGTCACAGGGTCATTATTTAATACGGAGGGAATAACAGTGCCGAAGAGTTGTTTGGCTCCTTCCATGTTTACAATGTGCTTTTATATGTACCTTTTCTCATTTAATCCTCTCAAAATCTTTTCAACAATCAGGGCAGATATTATTCCTGTTTTTAGATGAGGAAACAGGGTCGGGCTGTTGAGTGACTTGCCCAAGCACACAGGGCAGGTGAGTGATGGAACCAGGAGTTACATTTCTGGAGCCACATTTTTTGAATCCAAATTCAAACCTCCATTCTCAGTTCTCATGCTGAGTTTCTGATGCATTTCGTGCATTTCCCTGTGTTGTGCCCCTGTGGGGGATACCATTCCCACTGCAGTCTATGGAGTTATGCTCCAGTCTGTTTACATGGCCTACAATGTGAATGGCATCTTTACAGTGGGCAGGGGGGTAAGCCTTGCCTCGTATCCCCACCATTTAAGTCCTGCCCTCTTCATTCTTCCTGGCTTGGTACAGGTAAGGCTCTGAGTCCTCACTAGCCAGCCCATGTATTGCAGTTGCAAGTGCAGCAGTGGGCTGAGCTTGGATATGGAGCCAAAAGACCTAGGTTTGAGTCTCACCTTCATCATTAACTAGCTATGTAGTGTTGGGTAAGTCCCTTTGTCTCTCTGAGCTGTCTCCTCAGTAAAATATGGAGATGTTCTATCACCATTCACAGTTATGTTAATGATATATGTACCCAGCTCTGTGTCTCTAGACAGCATTGTTCATATGCTGTGTGCACCCCACCCCACCAGCTTTCAAAAGCATAGTGCTGGGAGCAGTGAGAAGAGAGGGATGCAGGTTGGTGAGGTTGTCTGATTTGCCGTCCATGTTAATGCCCTCAGGGAATGATCATGAAATATCATGCTATTTCTCCCGGTATCTCATGATCACTGTAGTTATTGATTTTGATGCTGTTCTTGGTGAAGACTAGACGTAGCTGATTGGCTCCTGGCATGTAGAATACATTCCTTTAATCATTCATTCATTCAACAGTATTTATTGAGGGTCTGCTATGTGCCAGGTATATTCAAGGGGCTGGATTATACAGCTCTACACAAAATGGATTGAGTCCTTGCCCTCGTACAGCTTATACACCTGTGAGGGGAAAGGAGCCAGACCAGAAGCAAAGAAACATAAAAGTGTATAATACAATACAAAGTAGTGACAGTTTCTCTGAAGACAAGGAAGATGGATAAAAGATTAGTGAGGGGTCAGACTGTGTGCGTGTTTGAGTGGTTGTATGTGTGCATGCGTGCATGCTATGTGTATGAATATGTGTGCGACAGTGGGACAACCTCCCTGAGAAGGTGACCCAAATTAGGAGTTTGAACTTTGTGGTGTTCTGAAGGAAGAGCTTAGTTCCTCGGTTCTCGGGAAATGTTTGGTTGATGTTAGGTAAATAATTAGTCATGGATCTTGAGCCTACTGTGCCGAAACCCCACTTCCCTTCCCATGGAACCCTCAAGTCCAAGTGGCTCCAAGGGCCTTTCCAGCATGAACCTCACTCTCTTCTTCATCTGATTGTCTCACTGCCTCCTACACATCGAGTCCATTCTCTTCATCCTGCTTTGGCCTGGCCTGTGATGGACTCCTTGCCAGGACTGCTCCATGAAGTCTTCTCTCATGATTCATGGATCTCTCCTTTCGGTCATTTTTATTATACTTAGAGCCCACATCTTATAATTTCCACATACTTTGTTTCTGTTTCATTTATGTTTGTTGGCTTTGCCTCTTCACATGTGGCTGTCTTAAACTTCTTCTGGATCCCCTGGGGGACCTCCCACAGTGTGAAGTCCATGACAGGTGCTCAATAACCCATAGTTACTGATTAATTGAAGAATTATTTTCTCCCTGGAAAGAAGAGATTGGAAATAAGCCTGGTGTGATAAGTTGCAAACAATGAAACAAATATCTCCCATCAGGATGTGGTGTCCATTTCCCCAGCCCTGGAAATTAGGCTGGTCTTGTGAGGTACTTTGACTAATAGAGTGTGGTGGAAGTGAGGCTGTGCAAGTCCCAGGTCTAGGAGCCTTGTGGCTTTTGATCTTGGGCTGGAAATGCTTCCAGCACTGAACATGCCAAGGCTAGCCTGGCAGAGGGCAAGAGGCCACATGGAGAGGGGGTCTTGGCCATCCCAGCTGTGGCCCCAGATATGGGAGTGAGCCTAGCCAGGAACAGCTGAGCCTGGTTCAGACCAGAAAGATCACCCAGCTGAGCCTGGCCCAAATTGTCCATCCACACAATTATGAACTAAATAACATGGTGGTTGTTTTAAGCCACTGAGTTTGGGGTGGTTTGCTCTGCAGCACTGAATAACCAATATATTCTGAGACTACTCTGATAGCAAGGCAAAGTGGTTCTAGAAATAATCCCTTGCAGTCATATAACACATTCATTATGTACTTTAAAACTCTTTCCTGTTCATTACTTCATTTAATTCTTGTAGAAACATTTTGAGGAGACAGGCATTTGTCACTGTACCTATTTTACAGATTAGGAAAGCAAGACTTAAGAGAGGTTGCCTCAGACATGCTAGCTGGAAGAGCATGGAGGGCTAATGCTCAGCTTTCTGTCATACAGAAGTCTCAGGACACATGGTGGCCTTTCCTGTTGAGGACAGGTTAACCCTGAAGGCAACAGCCTGAGTTAGACAAAGAAAGCTGAGACCTGAGGGCCTTTCTCTGAGGCTGCCTGTTCTAATGAGCCTGACTACCCTGGGCTCCTCTGACCTCCAAGTAGGCAGGTTGTATAATGAGAAACTCATAATGAGGCTTAGCAAGTCCTTGTTTTTTCCCAGAGTTTCTATGAGCCTCTGCTTTGCTGCTGGATTAGGTTGCTTGTGAAGGTTTCTAATTCGGGGTCTTAATTTTTGTAAAGCGTGAATTACAAGAAGTCAGAAGAATGATGCAAAGAGCATTTAATAATGCACATTCACAAAAGAAGTGGTGTAACTACATTAATTAGGCAAGTCTTGCGTAAAGATGCAATGTAATTATATATTTGAGACAGTTAATTAGGGAGCTACTTGGAAATTTCAGTGAATATTAAGGTAATTATACATAAATACTATAACCATTAAGACTGCACCCATAATGAAAGCAATAACTAATTACATAAATAACAGCATACTTATGTTTTTACATTACCAACACCTAACAATGCTTCCTCTTCCCCGCCTCCCTTCACCATGCAAATGACAAATCTTCCATTTTTAACTCAGATATTCTTGCAAATGGTTGGAAACAATGACCTTTCTGTTTCTTTCCTCTATTTTGACAAATCTGGGCCCGCTGGAGGAGCTTCCAGTGACTGGACAGAAGTGTGGGATGTGAGGACTGGACAGCCCTGCCTGACTTCACCTGAGTGGTCGTGGGCAGAAGTAAACCAGGGCCAAACCATGCAGTGGCTGGAGAGGGGCAGGTCAGGACCATGGACAGAGTCAAGGTGCAGGCTTGGAAGACCTGGTCTCCAGTCCCAGTCTTGCCAATCATCAGTTGTACCACCTCAGAGAAGTCACTCTGTGCTTCTCAGCCTCAATTTCCTCATTATGTCAAATGGGAATGATAGTAATCCCTGCGTCCCAGGGCCATAATGGAGAACAAATCTGTAACTGTTAAATGCTATCTCATGTAACTAGTTGAAGTTTGCCTTTGAAGCTCCCTAATCATTGCTCTCTGTGCCTTTTGCTCCCTCAGCATGTCCACTTCATCTTCAGGGCTCTCAGATACCCATTAAACTGCCTGTACTACCCTCCAAATTAAGAACTACTATCATGAAAGGGTCTGGAGCTCATTCACACTCAAGTTGTGACTGAGTAATGAGTGAAAGCCCACTGTTAAATGTTAAAGTGTTGAGAGGGCCTGGTAATGTATTTATATTTTCACAGGAAGCAAAGTCTCTAGCTACTGCCCCGTAGGATGCCCAGTCAACAGGCAGTTAATGACATGTTTGGGTAGGAGAACTTCTGGACACTCCTGATATTTCACCAAGTGGGTATTTGCTATACCACATGGGAGGGGCCACATATAGTGGTTGGTAAGAGCAGATTGAGAAGTCTTTAACATCTTGGCTCTACCACTAGCAAACTACTTAGCTCCTCTAATGATAATATAAATACTAACATTTATTGCTTAGTTAGTATTTGAAAGGCAATGTTTTACATGTATTAATTAATTTAATCTTCATAACAATCCCACAAAGTACATTCCATAATTGTCCTTACCTTACATGTGAGAAAAGTGAGGCACAGAGATGTTAAGTAACTTGTTCCAGGTGACATAGCTAGGAAGGGGAGGAACCTGGAATTCAATCTCAACATTTGGCTCTGCAGCCTGAATTCTTTGTGTCTATGATACACTGTTTCTCTTCAAATGCAAGATGATGCCAATCTTCATATTTACTTCATAGAGCTATTGTAAGTATTACATGAGATAGTATAGATAGCATGATTAGGTCAGTGCCAGCACACTGTAGATATTCTATCCTATTAAAGTTTTACTCTTAGCCCAATTGTCAGCAAATAATTATTTCTCTGTTTGAACCTTCTCTTGACAAGTCAGAGTCTCTCCAATGCTCATTTCCTACCATGTTTCATTATTTGCCACTCAATTTCCCACCAGGTGGTCTCTTCTTCTCTGTGGGGTGTGGATGTGAAGGATGAGTCTGATTCCATCTGGCTATCAGACAAATGTTGCCTTCAAAGTTCAAAAGGAAGACCGACACTTGACTTCACATTTCTTCCACTGCTCAAAGTCTGACTGGTACCATCTCTACCTGTTGGGTTCTATTGATTACTTGGAAATCACACATCATTTTTTACTAGAGAAGTTTTATAATCTCACTTATTGACCAGATTTAGATATGAATTGCTTTTGACTCTTTGAAGAAAATAAAATCTTCCTTTTTGGGAGTGATAAGGAGCAGTAGTATTTGGTACATGGAGACTTGCTCTTTAAAGAAACATGAATGGTATGTCTGGAATGAGTGAAGGCTCTTTAGTGAGGATTTTGGTACCTCAGAGTGAAGCCTCTCTTAGCTTGGCATATGTTGGGCATCAGCCTGTCTCCCTGCTACCACACGTGCACCCTAATGTAAAGCCAGTCATTTGTCAGCCTTCCCACATATTCACAACTTGAAGTCAGTCTTTTTGTCTGGAGGGAGGGCATATTGGGAAAAACAGTTACACAATTGCAGAGAAAAGTTTTACCATCTACCTATAGTAATTAACCTTTATTCACAAGTATTAATAAATCCTTTGTTTATAATAGACACTAGATTATCTCTAGACATTCTGGGCAGAAAATGTAAAGCACAAAACAGTAAAGCCCACTAATCGAGTTAATCCCAGAGAAAATAGAGATACTTTAGATGACAGAAGGGGACTTAAATTATTTTAGTTAGTACCCTTAGAAGGCTCCAAGACAACATTGCATTTATAAAATAACTGCTGCTCTAAAAAAGAGAGAGAAACCAAAAAACAAAGAATTTTTTTGGAATTAAAACATGTGGATACTGAAATAAGCATTTCGATAAGTCTCTTGAAAGGCAATACTGAAAAGAATCTCCCTACTTGTGGAGCAAAAGACAAAAAGATGTAAGATACAAATGAAAATTTTAGAGACAGGAAAGATCAAACAAAGATATACAGTCCCATCCAATAAAAGTTCTAGAAAGAGACAACAGACAAATGAAGAAAAGGAAATATGCAGGAAAGGTAACCTACCTTTCTTTCTTTCTTTCTTTCTTTCTTTCTTTCTTTCTTTCTTTCTTTCTCAGTTGTCAGCAAATAAATAGAAAATACTCATGCCTGGGTATTTGCTCATCAAATTTCAGAATATAAAGATAAAGAGAAAATTCTAAAAGCTTCTGGAGGGAAGCTTATCAATTAAAGAAAGAGAATCCAATTTCTATTTCATTCTCATCAGCTGCACTGGTTGCTAGAAGAGAATGGAACAATAACTTTCAACTTCTAAGGGAAAATTATTTTGAACTTAGATTTATATAACCAGCCAAACAATCATTCAAATGTGAGGTCTAAGGACACTTAAGAGATGGAAGGACTCTGAAATTTTATCTCCCTCACTGCTTTCTATACAAAACAAAGCAAAACAAAAACATATAAAATCTGAAGATGTAGACTAACAAAATAAGAAAATAATTGAAGAAGGGGGAAAAAACAGGCTCCAATACTTAGAGCATTAAAAAGAAATACTGGCCTACCACCTATACAGCAGGCTAAAAGCCAACTGGGTCAAATCAGAACAGGATGTCCGATAACTCCAAGAAGAATATAGGAAAAAGTAGATTTCAGTAAGTAGTATGATTATGAGCTCTCAATATCTTATAGAAATTATTTTTAAAATATGTAGTTCTTTTTATTATAAGAAAAAGAAAAATTTAGGAATTTCAGGAAAAACAAAAACCATATCAAGAATCATGGCCCAAATATGGCATAATTTTGAATATTTCTATGGATAGTTGTTTCTTATAGCACATAGCATCTCTTAACATTCTTTATCATTTATCTTCTTATTTGCTTTTTTTTTTACCCCCACTAGAATGTAAGATCCATGAGGGCAGAGAGATTTATTTATTACGGTCACTGTTTTATTCCCTGTACCAATCAAAATGTTTGGCACATTGTAGGCATTCAACATTTGTTAAAAAATTGAATGAATTAAGAAAATACAAATCTTACCAGCATCCTTAAAACAGAAATGATCAATCTTTTCTTTTACTTTATTGAGCATAGTAATAATAGTAGTAATAATAGTAATCATAGTTATTTCAAAGTTCTTATCTGAAACTCCAGTATTCCTTTGGGTCTGTTTTTGTGTTTGCTTGTTTATAGACTTCATTTTTTAGAGCAAAATTGGGTGAAAAGCCCTAAGATTTCTCATAATACCCTTTCCCCTCACTGACACCCACAGACTCCCTGTCATGAACAACTGGCACCACAGTGGTAAATTCATTACGTCCAGTGAACCAACATTGACATATATTTTCCCCAAAGTCCATAGTTTACGTTAGGGTTTATCCTTGGTGTTCTTCAATCTATATGTTTTGACAAATGTTTAATGACATGTATCCACCATTGTAGTATACAGAAGAATTTCGCTGTCCATTTATTCATCCCTCCCTTCCTGCAAACCACTGATCTTTTACCTGTTTCTACAGTTTTGCCTTTTCTGGAATATCGTATAATTGAAATCATACATTATGTAGTCTTTTCAGATTGGCTTCTTCCACTTAGTAATATGCTTTGAAGTTTCCTCCATGTCCCTGCGTGGCTTGATAGCTCATTTATTGTTAGTGCTGAACAATATTCCACTGTATGGATGCACCACAGTTTATTTATCCATTCACCTATTGAAGGACATCTTGGCTGCTTTCAAGTTTTGGCAATTGTGAATAAAGCTGCTGTAAACAGCCATCTGCAGGTTTTTGTGTTCACATAAGTTTTAAGCTTCTTTCTCTGCTCTTTCTCTTTCTTCTTCCCCTTCTACTTCTTCCCCTTCTCCTCCTCCTCCTTCTTCTTTTCCTCTTCCTCCCTATTCCTCTTCTTCCTCTTCCTCTTTGCTTCTTCTTCTTTTTTTAAAAGTAAGCTCCATACCCAACATGGAGCTTAAACTCAAGACCCTGAGATCAAGAGTCATATGCTTTATGAACTAAGCCAGCCAGGTACCTCAGTTTTCAGCTTTTTTTTTTTTTTTAACTTTTATCCATTTATTTGAGAGAGAGAGAAAGTGAGAGAGAGAGTGGGGTGAAGGGCAGAGGGAGAAAAGCAAACTCCCCACTGAGCAGGGAGCTGATGCAGGACTCCAGGATCATGACCTGAGCCAAAGGCAGATGCTTAACTGACTGAGCCACCCAGGTGCCCAGTTTTCAGCTCTTTTGAGTAAATACCAAGGAATATGATTGCTGGAGCATATGGTAAGAGTATGTTTAATTATGTGAGAAACTGTCAAACTGTTTCCCAAAGAGTCTGTACCATTTGCATTCCCATCAGCAATGAAGGCATTCCTGTTGCTCCACATCCTTTACAGCATTTGGTGGTGTCAGTGTTTTGGATTTTAGCCATTCTAATAGGTATATAATGGTATCTCCTTTGTCATTTTAATTTGTAATTCCCTGATGACATGATGTGATCTTTCATATGCTTATTTGCCATCTGTGTATCTTCCTTGGCAAAGTGCCTGTTAAGATTTTTGGCCCATTTTTAAATTGTATTTTTTTGTTTTCTTACTGTTAAGTTTTAAGAGTTCTTTGTATATTTTAGGTAACAATCCTTTTTCAGATATGTCTTTTGCAAATATTTTCTCCTATTCTGTTGCTTGTTTTCTCATTTTTATGAGAAAATGCTCTGGATGACTTTTTGTGGGGGGGTATGGTAGGCATTGCACCTGAATCCAGACAAGGATTAAATTTATTTGAATGTGGGCTTCAGTCTTGGTAAAGACTAGTCTATTTTGGTTTGCCTTTACTTCTAGGAAATTGTCCTTTTATGGAATGACTGGGATAGTTTCCAGTCTTACTCTGTACTGATGGGTCCTAAACTCCAATTTTCATTCTTCTGATTATGTGAGATTGCCTAGAAGTCTGCTTAGTTCTCAGACTTGGGGCTCCCACCTTCTGTTCTGCTTCTCTAACACTCTGCTTCATGGTGTCTTAACTGAAGCTTTAAGAGTTGGCAAATGCCTTGAGGCTAAAAACTACATGGATAGCTGACTTTCTTCTGCACTTCTCTTTGATATCTTGGCTCTCTGAAATCCTCCTGTCTTGGCAGCTTTCCAGTGCCTTCAAAAAATTTTTTTCTTTTAATACATTTTTTATTGTGGATTACTTTTAGATTTACAGTAAAGTTGCAAAAATAGTATAGAAAGTTTCCAGGTATCTTTCACCCAGCTTCCCCTAATGTAACATCTTACATTACCATGGCATACTTGCCAAAACTAAGGAACAAACATTGGTACATTACAGTTAACAAATTTTAGACTTTATTCTAACTTTACCAATTTTTCTATTAATGGTCTTTTAAAAAATTAGTGGATCCAATCTAGAATATTATATTGCATTTAGCAAATGCATTAGTCAAATCCAACTTTTTAGTTATTCTTGGCAGGAGGGCTGATCTGTTACAAGCTAATGTGCCATAGCTAGACACAGAACTCCTACTTACAGGTTTTTCAGTTCTTATAATTAACCTGTATATAAGACACAGAAGGCTTAATATTGGGTATCCAGCATTGTAAAAGGTTGAGCAATGAAAAATTGTAACACATAAAACTCTGGGAAGAGTTGTAAGACAGGGGTAGTATTAGAGAATTAAATTTTGTCAGTTTTAATAGAGGAGAGTCAATTGATATCTCCAAGTTCATAAGTCATAATACAGAAGTATAAGAAAATGATTCAAAAAACAGAAAATAAAGACTTGGTTGTCTCAGTAATGGAAGAAAAGGTAGTGAAGATTAAAGATTTTTCTTTTATTCACTCAGATTTACTTAAAGTTTTTCATTTTGCTTTTTTTTTTTTTCAGCCATAGGAAGTAGAATTTACTTGTACTGAAATAACATAATGCCTGTTATACAGGTTTCAAGTGGAAAAAAACAACTGAGAATACAGTCTATATGAATGATACCTTTTATGTGAAAAGTCTACATGCATACATGTACATATAGTAGGATTTTACTAACAGCAGAGCTGACCTACAGACTTCTTATAGGAAATTTGGTCTTGATCTGAATTACTCAGTCCCCTATTTCCAGTAGTGAAAGTCAAGGGTGACAAATACATTTATTTAAATATCTCATAACTAACAATAAATACCAAGAAAGAAATAATATCTTCAGACGTTGAGTGACAAGAGGCATTAACCCAGATTCCATAGCTTAGAAAAAAACCCTAATATTTAAGATACATGGACAATTTCACACATATAAATACCAAGAGAACTAATCCCATAAGACCTTTCCAGGCAGATTAATAAGGATGTACTTCAAAAGAAGAAAAGTAATGCCAGAGAGAAAAAGTTACATTCAAAAAAAGGGGTGAAAAATGAAATTAATATCTATTGGTAATAAGATTAATTATTGTGAAAAGTTTTTTTTTTCCCATTTAACTGAAAGTGCATCAAGAGCATTGAGGTTATTGGTTCTCAGCAGATAAATAGTTCTTGCTTTATGTTGGAGAAAATTTGAGACATTGAACAACTTGAGAAGTAGGAAGCTATATAGTTAGGTATGTATATTCAACTGTATGGGTAATTAGGGTAATAGATACAAGTTTAGCTTTCAAAAAGCAGCAGAAAAAAAAGGACTAGAAAAAGCTTTATGGATCCTGTAGTGGGTAGGAAATGAGAGAGGAATGAAGGCAAACACGACTTAATCACAGCGGCCAAGCCCCTACACATATTCACAGGTTATGGGGAGAGAACACGCATATCTTTGGGGAGCTGTTGCTTGGCCTACCTCAGGAACCTACATGCAAAGGCCCTGAGGTACGCGTGTGGCTGGGGTGGAGGTGCTCCCCATGGCCGAGTGAGGTTGGCTGAGCGAGAAGGGAAAGGCGGGAGCTGCTCGTGAAGGACCTAGAGCACACTGAAGAACTGAGTCATCTCCTTATAGGGTCTGGGAATTGATGTGCGGATTTTAGTAGTCTCAAAGTCGCTGAACAGGAGAGTAAACTGGGGACCTTGTTAAAATATACATTTCTGGGCCCAAGACATTCTGATTCAGTAGTTCTGAGGAAAAGCCCCAGAGCCCACTGTTCTCTGAAGCATCCCAGATGATTTCATGAGTGGTTCCAAGGATCCACCCTCAGCCCGGAACAACTGGTTCTAGGTAAGAACAAGTCAGGGGACATGATGACCAACACCCTCTGTCTGCTTCTTCCTCTTCTTCTTCCTCTGCATGGTTGTTGTCACTCCCCTTGCCAGGGACTGGTTTTGGAAAGTGCGTGTGATTTGATGCTGGCCTGAGACACAATGGGGAGACGTCTTCCAAAAGTGCTTCCACAGACATTGTCCTTGCTCTTAAAAGAAGACCAGTCTGGAATGGCAGCCGCTTTCCTTTCACCTTGAGGGTGATGCCAACACCATGTGTGGCAGAAGAGATGTAAAGAACACAGGGCTGGGATGTCCTGCTGTGAAAAATGATAAATGCCCGCATCATTTAAAGCAAGAGGAGTGGGTATTCCCTCAACTTGCCGCTGAAGGGTTCCTCACTGAGGCAGCGAGAACCGGCTTTCGCTCTGCCCAGCAGCGCCATCATTCTGAGTAGAATGGAAAAGCTGTCGCTCCTTGCTTCAGTCTCTCTCTCTCTCTCTCTCTCTCTCTCTCTCTCGTCTATGTCACCGTAAGTCCCATCAGGCAGGCTTGTCAAGGGAGGAAGGGAACTAATGTTTTTAAAGCCCTCAGCACAGTGTCTGGCACAGCGTACGTGTTTAGTAAGTGCCCCTTGAATGGAAGGAAGGAGGGGATGGAGATCAAATTTGCTGAAGGACTGCAAGGAAACCTAATCTTCACACCACCACACACTGGCGTTCCTTTCTGGGATTCTCTCTTTCAAGTCAGGATTGAAGAGTACCTTGGCTTTCTTTGGCAACTATCCCACTGTATTCATGACTCTCTTCTAGCAAATTTTCTATTTGTTTAGAAAAGGCTAAGTTTTAAAATTACTATTATTTATACATTTTTATTAACAGATGCAGGTCTTGGGGTTGTTTTCTTCCCTTCTTTTCCCCCTAGCCCTCTGCCCATGTCCTGTGCCATTGGCCACCAGCTGGCTGATCTGGAGGAGGCTCCCTCATGATCACTGGGGTGATCCAGGGGGCGAAGGAGTGGTGGTGTGGCTTTAGGCTCTATGATACTTGGCATTGTCAAGATGCTTCTGTGACAAGCCTGCTTCTCCTTGCCCCAGTTTCTCCAGGGTTCTGGAAAACACCTTGCTGGGTTATAGTCATTGGGTCAAGTAGATCAAACAACTGAAGTCCAATGCTAAGGTTCATCAGAGCCTCGGGAGGATCGTAGATCGGCCAACAGGTCTGAAACACAGGACGGGGTCCTCCACATAATTCAGTCATTTCTTGTTTGAACCCAAATTCGTAGAACTGAAAACCTTCCAAACATAAAAGCATAGGCCACATGGGAAACAAAACAATCTGGTACTTAAGTATTGCAAAAAGAAATGGGAGAACAGGTCTCCAGGCCTTTATAGCAAAGTTGCTGAGAGTTGGCTGTGCTATGGGACCCGGCAGTAATGGTCAGACTGGACAGTGCCATGATCATGTGATGAAACGGGGTGTTATTCACATTTCTGTTCCCAGAGACTGAGAATCTCACCGTGGGGGGCGCCTGGGTGGCTCGGTGGGTTGGGGCCTCTGCCTTTGGCTCAGGTCGTGATCTCAGCGTCCTGGGATCGAGCCCCGCAAGCTCAGGTCATGATCTCAGCGTCCTGGGATCGAGCCCCGCATCGGGCTCTCTGCTCAGCAGGAAGCCTGCTTCCTCCTCTCTCTGCCTGCCTCTCTGCCCACTTGTGATCTCTCTCTCTCTGTCAGATAGATAAATAAAATCTTTAAAAAAAAAAAAAAGAATCTCACCGTGGGAAATATAAACATTTATGTTGATTGTTAGACTGTTTTCATATTGAAGATTATGACTCTATACGCTGCCCTTTCCCAAACCCTCACCCAATTCCTGGCTGACCCGACCTATGAGTGCTCTCAAAGGTCCTAGGGATTTGGGGACTGGACAGCTTGGGAAGTGTGGATGTAGACCCCAGGAAAAATTATGCGATGGCATATTACTTCATTTCGGCTGGCTAAAACCTCGATCCTGAAGCCTGTTCCCCTGTAGTAAGCTAGGGGATGGCATTATGACTCAGAAAGGTTTTCTCCTTTGTTTGTCCCGCCCCCCCACTTCCTCTCTCTGTCCCCCTCCCCGTCTCCTCTCTCCCATTCCCTAATTAAAGCCCTACATCTCTAGGATCACATGTGGATAGAAAGTAAATCAGAGAGCAGTCTTACAGCTTTGCAATCAGAACTGACCTTGTTGGTTCTTTTCATCATATACATGGACAGCTAGGTGGGCTTGTGAGATTTGGATCTGGGCACAAATAGAGCATTCTCTTTTATCAGCAAAAGAGCAGGTAAGGGTCCTGGTAAATAGGGCAGATTCTTCTGGGGCAGATGTGGCTGTGTGTGTATGTGTGTGTGTGCGTGCGCACGCGTTTGTGAAGGAGAGACAGAAAGTGCAAGCACACGGCCTCTGAGAGTTAGAAATCAGATCTACTAAAAGTAGACACCTGGACAACCCTGTGCCATATTGGCTATTGCTTCTTAAGAATGACATAATGGAGCTGGAGAGGATCCAGGAGAGGACAGCTGAATTAATTGAAGAGTTGGAATGGGTTTTAAAAAACACCTTTATTTTCAGATTGTAAAAGTAATATGTATTCATTATAGAAAACTTGGAAGATAGTCAAGGCAAAAAGAAAATCAAATTATGTATTATCCTACCACTCAGAGGTAACAGTGTTTAACACATTGATGGGCTGCTTTTCTGTCTTTTTTCTATGTACACAAACATACATATATATAACATCAGTATATATACACACACGATATATATGTATGTATAATATATATATATAAAGTTCAGAAGACCATTTAAGAAGACCTCTTTTCAGTTGCTACTCAGGGTCCCTCAGAGCCAGAATCCTGCCTCTCTTGGGCCAGTAGATCTCCCACCACGTCCTGGCATGTCTACCTTTTCAGCAAAGTAAGGATGCAGTCTAGTGCATTGGTGAAGAGCAGTTGTTTCCATTCCTAACTTGGGCCCATTGATGAACCACTCTGAACCTCAGTTCTTTGTCTCTGAAATAGAAGGTAATAGGACCTACCGTAATTGCTTGTCGGAAGGATCAAAAGTAGTTGTGGACAGGAAGCTTAGCTTTACTTGGTGCGTCCGCTGCTTAACGGGCTGGTCTTGCTGCTGTTCTCCACCTTCTTGTTTGAGAGATGGGAGAGCAACAACCCCCGGCCCTCATGCAAGACTTAGGACTGACCATCCTTTCATGTACATGAACTCACTGAAACTTCCCAACTCTTCACTTGACCTGGCCTGGGAAAATCACCTTGTCTCTTCTTTCCCTAGCAGATCTTTTAATTCTGATGAGACACTTTGGGCTGAAATGAACAGTGTAGGTAAACTTGTAGAGAAAAGGGAGTCAGAAAGTTGTGGCTATGGGGACTGGTAGAGAGGGCTGGGTAAGATCTATGGGGGGGGTTCTCATTTTCAGAACCAGCTGCCAGGACCCCTTCTCACCAGACCAACCCTCCTTGAGGCACAGTGCTGGGAGCTGGGGTGACTGCTTAGAACCATTGGCTCTAAATTGGGCTCCACCGACTACCACAGGTGTGGGGCATCTGATGGGAATACCCACAATCTGAGATACTCACTCCCCAGGGAGACTCATAAGTCACTTTTTGTGAGAAGCAAGTTACATAGCATTTTGCAAAAATCATGCTCTGGAGTAGATTTGCATAAATTAATGTGTTGTTTTTTTTTTTTTTTTTTGAGACCATGAAAGCTTTAATTACCTCAACTCTAATTAAACTTGTCTCTTGCAGAAAACACAGGATATTAGCTTATTTTGTACTTGGCTCAACTTCTCTGTTTTTAAATAGTGGGTGATATCCTATATAACTCTCAGTTAAACTCAGTGGAAACACTTTAGAGATGTTTTTAATCCAACAAATACATTAGTGAGTGCCTACTAAGTGCCAGCATGGCTTAGTATTTAAGAGTAGAGGCCGTTAGAGCCGAGCTGCCCAGGTCCATTCCTGGCTCTGCCACTTACTAGTTGTGTGACCCTGGGCACATTTAACTATCTTCTGCCTCAGTTTCCCAATTGGTAAAATAGGTATTCTAGTGGTACCTCTCTCAGAAGGTTGGTAGGAGAATTAAATGAGATAATGTGAGAAAGACATTTAGAACAGTGTCAGGTCATAGTACTCAGTACAGATCAGCCCTTGTTATGTACTGGACACCAGGCCAGGCGCTGGGGACAGAGTTGCCACTGACACTGTCCCTGACCTCTTAGAGCTTGCAGTCCAGTGGAGAAGACAGACCACTGGTGGGTCATCAGCAATAAGAGTGATGGAAGATATACAAGGGGCAGACAAGGTGTTCTAGGAGTTACTACAGGCCTCTGTGGATATTCTGGATGTTTTCATGTTCCTATTTTATTAACATAGGCTAGTTTGTTCAGGATCATAGGTCTTCAGGGTTGGAAGGAACTTTCAAAGGTCACTCATCTCCTTCAGTGACCCAGATAAGACCTTCCTTCAGATGCCATCATGATTACATCTGCTCTCTTCTCCTGCCCATTACCACACCAGGAGCTTCTCCACCCACGTTCATCCACTCAACCTGGGTTCATCCAACCCAACCTATAGCTTGACTCTGAGCCTGTCCCCGGTAGAGGTTCTCAGCACTTGCCTTTAGGAATGGTGCTGTTCTCTGCATCCATTTGTGACCCACGCCATCTTGCTTCTTGGACCTGGGCATGGGGCCTTAACCATTTCCTTTGCCTGTGATTGTTGGTCAGTCTGCCTGTGGCCACCAGGGCTGCAGTGGGGAATAGGACAAGGATGGGCAGAAAGCAGAGGCCAGAACTAGGGACTCCCTTCATCTGTGGAGCATCTACTTCAAGAGCACCTGGTGTAACTGTTTAAAATAAAGATTTCTTGGTCTCAGACCCAGTGGGCTCCAGAGTACACATATTTAAATAACCTTCCCAGGTGATTCTTAGGATACCACCCCCCCCCCCCCAAAGTAGAGCCCCTGAGCCTGCTTGGAGCGCTTGTTGAAGATAAATGCCTTTTCTTGCTGGTTCCTGAATGCTTCCTGCCTACCAGGTCTCCCTCTGCACAGGTCTTTTCAGAGCTCTCAGCCTAGGGTCCTGTCTCACTAGTTTCTGGATCCTCCAAATACACTGGGAAAGTGGAGAAGGAAGGAGGAGGATCCTGGAATGACTAGTAAATTGGGGATGGGGTCTGTGGCTCACGCAACCACAAAATATTGGAAGTAGAAAACATCTTAGAGCTGAACTGGTCCTGTTTCTATCTTGCAGGTGAAACATCACCCCAAGGTCTGACAGCTAGCAGGGGGCTGGGCTGTAGCTAGAAGGTGGGCCTCTGGCTTCCAGGCTGACCATAGTGGTCCTCAGATGAGGGCCACCTCTGGTCTAGCCTATTGATATGGTGGGGACCAAAGAAAGTGCCATTCACTTACACCTGTTAGAGCTTTCACTTTG
>CM052814.1:35347313-35397608 GCA_028533885.1 Nasua narica
CCCCCCCCCCCCCCCCCCCCCCCCGCCGCCGGTGCCAGTTTCCCAGCGGTGTTGATGAGATAGAACATAGCACTTGACATACTAGTGAGCTACTCTGTGGTTGTGGTTCATATTCGTGGTTGTTCTTATTACTGCTCAGCCACACACAGAGGTACACCCCCAACTTCTACAAAGACACGGCTTCAGGAGAAAGGGCATTTTCTCTGATGCTACTGTTACTCTTGCTAATAAAGCAAAACAACTTCCATGAATGTGTCTGTTACAGAGTGGGCTTTGGTTGTGGATGTTGGTGGATTGCCCTCTACAGTGTGTTCGTGAGCATGAGTGCCTCTGTGTGTGTATATTTGTGTGCAAACACACTCAGGGCAGTGTGTTTGAGACTTGTACCAAACTTGTGCCAAAGTCACTGACAGAAAGTAAGTTATTTTCAAAGCTTTTTTTTTAACCCCCTTTAACCCCCGAGTCCCACTGACACTTTAAAATCCTTTTCTAGCGTTGCACCTGTCAGAAAGAGACTGAACATGTCAGTTGGTTCAGCACCTTGTCTTCAAGCAAAGAAGACACAAAACAGCCAGGGTAAGTAAACTTAGTCCTATTTTTCCAGACCTCCAGGCATGGAAGCGGTTTAATTTCAATTAGTTAGACCTTTTTCACTTTCAGGTGATAGAAACCCAGTTCAAACCAGCTTAACTGCAAAGGGAATGCAGTGTTTCCCATGCTCGAAGGACATTAGGGTAGCCTATAGAACTAAAGGCCGAACAGCTGGGGCCTGGTCTCAAGGACTGTAACTCAACGTTGCCCCTCACCCCTTGGGACATCTATGACATCTGCTTGCCTCAGCTTCTCTGGAGCTCTGTCCCTTTCTTACGGCAGCCTGGCTTCCTCCATGCATTTCAGGAGATGGCGACCATTAGTACTGAATTCACAGCCATATAGCTTTCAATCCAAAGGAGAGAGCAATCCTCACCTCCAGTTTGGAAAATTTTTGGAAGAGTTCTGGTTGGTCACTGTATGCAGGGGGATGTGGTAGTCAGATTGGGCCAGCCAGGGCCATGTGTCCCCCCTTCTTCATGGGATATGACAGATAAGGTTAAGGGCTGGGTGCTCCCTGGGATTCACAGCCCCCCCAGTCTCTATAGGAGGGGAAAGAAGTCTCCCCACATCACGCAAAGAAGAATGGGATGAAAAAGTGCTAATCAGCATAACCCAAAGCTACCACAGTATACTATAGTTAGTTTTGCAATTAGGAGATCAACATAAATGGAGTCTTCAGGTTCTCCTCCCTGTGGTGGCTGAGATGATGTGTTATTATCTCCATGTTTAGGAGCCAAAGGAGACTAAGCAATGGCACAAAGGGTATCATCAACAAACATGGTATAATACCTTTATAGTTTTACACTTATAAAAAGATCAATATTAATTTCATTCAAAAATGTACACTTCAAGTCATAAGCAAATATGAGACACTGTTTTAGCATGTGTCTGGACCCTAAGACAAGTGAATAGGTCACATCCTTTGGCGATCATGATATACTAAGGGGATTAAACATGTGTACAATAGTGCCAGGGGCTGTATGGTAAACATGAGAGGAAAGGTCCCATGTCTGCAGGAACTTCAGAGGAAAAAGAAGTGATTATATATAATTCCTCTTAGGGGCTCAGCATGTGGTATAGGAGGAATTTCATATGATTACTAGAAAGAGACTTGACCACAGTGTCTTAAACAACTCTAGAGGCTTATCTGAAGTAGGCAGCATGCCAGAGCCAACAAAGTCATCTGGTAGTCAGGCTTTTTGCTTTTTGCACTTGTTTCCATCCTCAAGATCACTTGATGGCTACTAGAGTTCCAGTCATTTCATCTGTATTCCAGGAAGTGGGAGGAAAAGGGGAGAGGGTAAAAGAGACTCAGTTTACTCAGCTCTTTTTAAGTGGCATTTGTGCTTGTCTCATACAACACTTTGGTTTTCATCTTCTTGACCAGAACTTAGTTATGTGCCTATATTTACCTATAAGGGGGGAATGAAAAATGTAGTCTTTCAGTCACCCTTAATAAAATCTATCTTGTTACCAAGAAAGAAGGGAAGATTGAAGATCTGTGGCCAAATGGTAATGACCACCAAGCCCACAAGTGTTATAGGATATTGGGCTTTTATGCCAGTATTTATTAGTATATGATTCGGCCATTTATGTATTTAAGAACATTTATTAAGCACTTTCTGTTTATGTAGCAGGCGCTCTATACATGTTGACATAGATGCAACAGAGGTGGAGAGCCCAGTCCTGTCCTCAGGGAGCTTGTAACTGGGTCAGGACAGGGAGACAAATACTGGAGAGCAGCTTCTACAATCCAAGCTCTTCACTATGTGGTTGGGAACAACAACAGAATTCGGGAGTGGAGACCGACCAGTTCGTAATGTTATGGAGCAGAAAAAGTAATAACAGCTATGGCAGACCATGTTGAATAAAGATGGCCGCCAGGAGTCTCCCACCCCATATGCCCTTTGATGGTAGAGCCTTGCCTCCCCTCAGTTAGGAGGTGGAGCCATCCTCGCCCAGGCACCAGGTGTTGGAGTGAATGAAGCTTCTGACCAGTCCAGCTTCCAGCTGTCAACTTACCCCCAGCCTTTGAGTCTTCCTAGAAGAGACCCCAGACGTCATGGAACAGAAATAAGCCATCCTTCCTGGGCCTTGCCCAAAGTCTTGCCCCACCAACACCACGGGCACAATGAAATGCTTATTTCAAGGTGCTCAGTTTTGGGGTAATCAGTTACACAACAGTAGCAACTGGAACAATAGCCGTGTCTTGTATTGTCCCAACAGTATCCCGGGCACTGTTTTAAATGCTTTAACTCATGGACTCTTCACAGAAACACTCTTAGGTGAAGTGCTGCTGTTATCCACCTTTTATAGATGAAGAAACTGAGGCACAGAGAAGTTAAGTCATTTACACAAAGTCACACAGCTAGATGTGATAGGTCCTAAGCATTCTGGCTCCAGAATCTGCTCATTTTCCTGCTACACTCAATTGCCATGCCGTAGGTGAACACGTGGTCTGAAGATAAACGAGAAGATCACATAAGTAGTTAAGTCCCGGTGGGTGTAACTGGCCCCATACCATCTTCAGAGCCAGGTTATCACAGCACTGGGCCACACATACCAGCAGCCCCACCTGTGGGACTGACAACTCGTTCGCTGAATTTCTAGTTTCTCAGAGTCATGGCTCTGCACAATTAATCTGTCTCTCACCTTTCTCTTGCTCCCACTCTGCCAGCTTGTTAGGTTCTAACACCAAAAACTTTTTTCTTTTTCTTTTCTTTTTTTTTAAAACTTATTTATTTAAGTAATCTCTATACATAATGTGGGGCTTGAACTCATGACCTCAAGATCAAGAGTTACATGCTCTTTCAACTAAGCCAGTCAGGTGCCCCTAAAAACTTTCTTTCTATCTTTTTGATCAGTTAGGATTCAGTCTGGTTATGAGTAGGTGAAAATGTTATATCATGGCTAAATGAGGAAGAGGTTAATTTTGCTCACATGACAAGGAGCCTGGAGGTACTTGGGACATAATTTAGTGCTGGGCACCTACTCAAGGATGTTAAAAAGGACCGGCTCCTTCTGTCTTCCAGCTTTACCATCATTAGGGGTTACTTTTATCTTCATGGTTGCAAGATGGCTGCTGCATCTCCAGCTGTTGTGTCTGTGTTCTAGGCAGAAGAGGCTTGGCAGAGAGGGGAGAAGTGAAAATGGCAAAGGGAAAAGTTCTTCCTTTTAGGGCTTGCCCGTTCTATGGGAGGGAGGAGGGATGTTGGAGGGTGGGATGGGAAAAGCCTCCCAGGGAGTTCTACCTACATCTCATTGGCTAGAACAATTTCACACTGCCTCCCTTAGCCACAGAGGAAGCTGAAGTTCAGTATTTTGCTTTCTGGTCTCTATGGTAGAGGAAAATAAAGCGTTGGTGGCTCAGCATATGGATGTTTAGTGTAGGGCTCCACAAACTTACTTAATAAAGGGTCGGATAGTAAATATTTTAGGTTTTGTGGGCCATACGGTCTCTGCCACACCTGCTCACCTCTACCATCGTATCATGAAAGCAACCACGGACAATACATAAATCCATATTTGAGTGTGGCTGTGTTTCAATACAACTGGGTCTACTGAAACGGACAATGGGCTGGATTTGGCCCTCCGGCCATATTTGCCAACCCCTGGCTTAGTGATTCAACCTACAAGATTTGCCGCTGGACTCAAATATTTAAGCAAAATGTTATTCTCACAAATTGGGAGCCAGATATCCCTGAAAGCTGAAAGTGGGGAATGAATCTCATCAGATGATTTGACTCCAATGACCGACTGCTTTGTGGAGTGGCCCGTCCCTTCGGCGTCACTCACTGGATGTCCCTCCGCAAATTATAGGTCTGGTCAAAGAGGTGATCAAGGGGCACCCCAGCTGGGGAAGAGAGAATGGTAAATGCTGTGACTTAAAATCTGAGAGTTGAATGGGCATATAGAATTCATTGAACACCGTAAATATCTGTTTCCATATTCTTGAGCTCTTTGGTACCCGGAGAATAGACGAACAACAGCTATTTGGGGTGGGGGTTACAGAAAGCTTCTCTAATTTTCCTAGCCTCACAAAATTTCACATTTGTATCTGGCTTCACCTTTGCTAGAGTAGAATCAGCATTGAGACAGTATGTGTTGTATAATCTCACATCAAACCTTTGTGTTTATCATTAAAAATATGGCAACATCATTGCGGTTATAAACAGAGTTACCAAGGAAACCAGTTTATCATAATTAGCTATTTATTCCTTCTTCTTTTTCTCTCTCTCTCCCTTCCACCTGAGCTTTCTTTGGGCTGAAAGGTATGATAAGCTGTTATCAGCCTGGGCTCAGTGGCTAATTAGGACCTAATATTGATTCATAGAATTACATTGCTTTTTTTCATAACCACGCTGTAGAGATTGTCTGTGCTTATTACAAATAGACACAGTGATGGAACAATCAGTTTATTATATGTGTTTTAAATAGTCATAATAGCTGTCCCCTAGGGTGGTGGTATATCAAAACCCAACAGACAGAAGGTAAAAACTTTTGGTCTGTAAAAGACTTGTGGCCCTTTCTCTTGCATTAGCAAATGGTTGTGAATGGAATTTCTTTCTGGATGGGGTTTTCTAGTCCTGCAAGACTTTTCCAATGTTTCTTGCCCATTACAATAGAGAACATCAGCTAGTATCCGTATTCCACACAAATATCCTAGATCAGGGCTCTGCAACCTTTTTTTTTTTTTTAATAAAGGACCAGATAACAAATGCTTAAGGTTTTGTAGGCCATATGCCCTCTGCTGCAACTATGGAACTCTGCCTTTAAAGTAGAAAAGCAGCCATAGACCATACATAATGAGTAGGCAAAGCTGTGTTGCAATAAAACTTTATTTACTAAGCAAGTGGCGAGCCAGATTTGGCCTACAGGTTGTAGTTTGCTGACACCTGTCTAGAGCTTTGATGCCTAATGTAGGGAAAGAACTTCTTTTCTTTTTAATTTTAATTCCAGTGTAGTTCACATACGTGTTATATTAGTTTCAGGTATATAATACAGTGATTCAGTAATTCTGTACATTACTCAGTGCTCATTAAGTATATTCTTTTTTTTCCTGAAGATTTTTATTTGTTTATTTGATAGAGAGAAAGTGCATGTGTGCACGAGTGGGAGGAGGGATGGAGGGAGAGGGAGAAGCAGATTCCCCGCTGAGCAGGGATCATGACCTGAGCCAAAGGCAGGTGCTCAACTGACTGAGCCACCTAGGCGCCCCAAGAAAAGTGTATTCTTTTTTTTTTTTTTTTTTTTTAGAAAAGTGTATTCTTAATCCCCTTCACCTATTTCATCCATCCCCCACCCACTTCCCCTCTGATAATCATTAGTTCTCTATAGTTAAAAGTCTGTTTCTTGGTTTCTCTCACCCTGTCTCTATTTTTTTCCCTATGCTCATTTGTTTTGTTTCTTAAATGCCACATATGGATGAAATCATGGGGTATTTGTCTTCCTCTGACTTATTCACTTATTTCACTTACCCTCTTGCTCCATTCATATCGTTACAAATAGCAAGATTTCCTTCTTTTTTATGTCTGAATAGTATTTCATTATATGCAATGAAATACTATTATATTTAATATATTATAAATACTATTTATATACAAAATATTTATATTATATATAAATATATATTTAAATATATAAATAATATAATATATTAATATAGAATATATTATATATTAAATATAGATAATATATAAATTACTTATATAAGTATGTAAAATATAAATACTAGTATATTTAATATATTATTAAATATTATATACATTATATATAATATATAATGAAATACTATTTTTCTTTATTCATTCATCATTCACTATTTTCTTTATTCATTCATCAATCAGTGGACACTTGGGCTGTTTCCATAGTTTGGCTATTGTAAACAATACTACAATAAACCTAGTGGCGCATGTATCCTTTTGAGTGAGTGTTTTTGCGGGAATGAGCATCATAGAGTGGGAGCAATACCTGGAGGAGGCTGGATGAGCCATCAGGGTCCAGTGTGCTCCTACTCAGCTGTCCTCTGTGTGAGTCTCTCCTGCTTGTCAATCTGTGATCAAGAGGGAGATTTCTCACGGTGACCTTCCCTGTGGAGGGGTGAACTAGGGATCAAGTGACTTGGGGTCAGTCCTGACTTGGACGCTTAACTGCATGACATTTTATGCTCTGTAATCCACTCTGCCTACCCCAAAGAGCTGCAACAGTCAACAGAGACAATGAATGGGAAAGCGAACAGTAAACCACTAACTCATATAACCACGTTCGGTGTGGCTGTTAAGGAATTGCTACAGAGGAGATGCCCTCGAGTTTCAAGAAGGGAATGACCCTTGACATTTTAGTCCAGCTCTCATCTGGGCCTTGAGCCCACCCTTCACTACCCTCTGGGAAGCTGTCTAGCCTGGATTTTAATCCCTCCAGGGCCAAGTTCACAGCATTCCAAGATAGCACTCCATCTAGAGACAGTTCTGGTTATCAGAAATTTCTTGCTGCTACTGAACAAATCTATCTTTCTAGATCTTCTGTCCATTGGTCCTGGTTTTGTAGCTTAGCATTTTCCAGAGAAAGATCAATCTCTTCATCACGTGACAGCTCTTTGAATATTTGAAGATAGAAGCCATGGTCTCCAAGTCTTCTCCTCACCTGACCAGACCAGTAGTTCCTTGAACTGTTTCTATATGACATGGTTTTGAGTCTTTTTACTGTTCAGATTGCTGACCTCTGCGCAAGTTCTGGTTCCTCCATACTCCTCCTGATTGGAATCCCCACAACTGGACACAATATTCCATGCATACGCTGACTGGTACAGAGTAGAGTAAGCATGTCATCTCTTGTGTTCTAGATTTAATGCTTCCATTGGTGCAGCCTAAAAGCACATGTGACCATGTCACCATGTTGGATTTTGTTGAGTTGACTAAGACCTAAGTCATTTTGGTACAAACTACTCAGTCATGCTACACCATCCTGCAGGGGAAGGTTTACCTGGATTTCCAGTAAATATTTTATTTTTGGCTTGATTTGGCTCCTTTTAACATAAGCTCAAAGTCCTTTTGAATTGTGATTACCTATCTTTTCAGTTTGGGTAGTCAGACTCCATGAGAATGCTGATTGTGAAGTCAACCAGATGTCTGGTTGTCAAGGCTGGAAGTCAACCAGCCTACTATGCACTCTGTTGGTGTCACATGTGCTACTCGGTTTGTACCGGTCTGTCAAAAGGTTAGGGAGCTTGCTCCAGAATAAAAGCACTGCACTGAGGAAGTCTAAGCTGAACTCCACACCACTTAGTGACCAAGATGCTCTGCGGGCTGTGGATAGGCAGCAGGCCTTTGGGCATGCTTTGGCTGTAAGTGACACTCTTAAGGTCTTGAGTGAAACCCTTAAAGCCAATTTAAGGAGGGTAGAGGAGAAGAAATTACATCTTCAAAAAAGGATGGTGATAAGATGAAAATTATCCTTGAGGTTCAGTCTAAGTTAGGATCCTAATGGAACCTCTTCAGTCTGGATTTCAGTGGGAGTATTCAGTACACACTTACTGATTTTTTTTTTAATTTTTTAAAAAGATTTCTATCTATGTATTTGACAGAGAGAGAGAGAGAGAGAGAGAGAGAGAATCCTATGCAGACTCCATGCTGAGCAAGGAGTCTTATATGGGGATTGATTCCATGACCCTGAAACCATGACCTATGGCAAAATCAAGAGTTCTTTATTTAACTGAATGAGCCACCCAGGTGCCTACACATTTGTTGATTTCTCCGGCTGTGAGAGCCATTGTGCTGGGCACTGGAAGGTTACACATGTAAATAAAATATGGGCTGAGCTGTGGTGGGGGAGCCTTAAATGTTAACAAATAACAAATAATGGCTGCGTGGCTGCTAGTGGCCTCCTCCAATATCATCCTGGCCGTTCTCCTTATAACAGAACCCTGTGTTTATTCATGGCAGCTGTGTCCTCAGGGGAAAGAGCACATATTCCAGCATCCCTTGCCCTTAGACTCATTCATGTGATTCCAGCAATCCTCTTGTATCCCGAGGGCACCTTCACGAGGGAATTTCATGCGATAGGGGCGTTGGAGCAGACCGGTAGGAGGACCCTAGATCTCTGATGACTTCGTGGAGCCTCCAGCCCTCCCTCACTGTGGACTTTTCACACGACAGAGTAAATCCTTGGGTGTTCTAGCTTCTGTTTTATGCAGCTGAACCTCATCCAAAGCGACAGAGAATTCGATACTTGGAAGGGGGTTGCTCCAGGAAACGCAGTCTAAAGTGTGATATTGACTGAGGGGAGGAGGTGGGAAGGCAAATATTTAGAACTCAGATTGTGCTCACTGGCAAGCGGGGGGCCCTAGTTACGCCTTGGGGGAGCACTTGATCGAGCCGTTGCCAGCTCTAACTGGGAAAGCAAACCACAAGCTCCCGCTTTAGAGGAAATGGCAGGGAAAAAAAATCCCAGTTGGTTTGCTGCCTCCTTCTTGCCACTTTTAGCAAAAGTCCCGCAAATGAGAGCAAGGCAGTGTGAGGGCAGATAAGGAGAGAAACACTGCTCTGCTGGGAACTACTCTCTCTCTGGGGCCTGCGATCTCCGTTCCTTGAGAAGGTGCAGCTTTGTTGGCTTTTATCCTGCAAAGTGAAGTAGGAGTTCCAGGGGCTCCCAAACCAGTCCCTTAGCAGGAGATACAGCTGGTACCCACCCAGGAAAGACGAGGTTGGGGGCACTGCCTGCCACTGAACTCATTTATGTTAGCGAATGGGCCCTTGTTTTTAAAAAGCTTTTGGTATTTTGGATGAATGTAGTGGAACCTCATTTTAATTGATCCTCAGGGTCTGGGGGCCAATGGTGCAAGTTTTCTTCTGTTGTGTTGAGGACTTGGTCCATTATCCTTTGGGCAGAGGGAGAGGCCTGGTAAGACCTGATAAGAGTGGGTTTAGGTGGGGAACAGGCAGCCTCTAGGATGGTACAGGCTGTAGGGTTCATATGAGCAAGGCCTTCTATTCCATACCTTCCTCCCTCCCAGCTTGCTGGCTCCTGACTTTCTACCATTGCACTCATATTCCTTCTATTTCCGAAAGCATTTCAGATGTTGAATGTCTCTTCTTCTTCCTTTTTTTTTAAGATTTATTTATATACTTTAGAGTGTGTGTGTGTGTGTGTGTGTGTGTGTGTGAGCACGGAGGGAGGCAAAAGGAGAGGGAGAGAGAGAGAGAATCTCAAGCAGACTCCACACTGAGCACAGAGCCCCATGCTGGGCTTGATGTCATGACCCTGAGATCATGACCTGAGCCAGACCAAGAGTTGGATGCTCACCCGACTGAGCCATGCCCCTTGAAAGTCTCTTCTTAATGAATTTCAAACACTCAGGGGAGGGGATGGGCACAAAAATGCTCCAGTCCTTGCCTGCTGCCGAAGACCCTGGCACTGTGGGGCCAAGCTCCAGGGAGCAAGGTAGAGAGGCCTAGAAGTGGTAAGGATGCAGAAAGGGAACGGGGGAGGGCGTGTCCCAGGGAAGCGTAGCCAAGCTCTGATGCTGCTGAAGGCCACCGGCATGCCGGGGTACCGGGACGAGCTCCTCGGTCAAAGCCATTCTCTTAGGCCCAACCTGCGCTGTGTCAGTGAAGTGGAATTTGATCCATGTAGACAGCTGATCTGGACATTTTTGGCCTGGATTATTTGTTTGGCTGTCTCCACTGATCAAATTAACTGGATAATTGCCAAATCTCTTCTCAGTTGTGCTCCCTTAGGCAGCTGGTGTGGCCAGCAGGATGGGGTGGGCCTCCAAGGACAAGCCAGATTAGAGAATTAGCACATGCTTGCTACCTGGTACACTCAGGGAACTGGCCATTTAACTGGGGGTGAGAACCGAGGGCTGGGGCGGGAGGAGGTGGGTGAATGATGGGCCTCGGCCCTCCCGGGTTACCAGCCTGGTACAATAGCGACGTAGCCTGCGTTTGCCCACGTAAGCGTCCAGACAGGCAGGTACAACAGCGCCTGGTTAGAACTAGCCAGCTGCCCTCATTCTGTTCTGACTCGCTCAAGTGTGTGCATTTGGGGTATCACGGGGTCCATCTCTGAGGGTTTGTTGTGCGGGGAGGTAAGTTCGTTTAACTCGAGAGCCAAGAAGAGCCTAAAAGAGGCTGTGAGAAAGACAAGGAAAGAGATTTTCTTTCTCTTACCTCTTCTCAGGGTGGTGGGGATCCCAGGCTGTAGGTGGGATCTAGCTGGGAACCAGCACACTTGACCGTTGACTCTGGTTGTTGTGCGTGCGTCTTGTCTCCTCAACCAGAGCACTTCTTCAAGGACACGATTCGGGGTTGGTTTCCTTCACACATAAGCAGTACTCAGTGAGCTGGTCGGGCCATTGCTTAATTCACTAAGATTTATGGGACACTTACCTGTGCTCCTATGCTCTGGGGAGAACAAAGGTGGCCAAGCCTAATTTACGAGGAGCCCCAGTTTCACGGGGTGAAAAAGGTTCACAGTGCGGCACGGGAAGTGAGATGGTGGTTTGGAGTGGAATCACTCTGGGGGACTAGGATGGTGTTGGAGGCCAAGACACACTCCCTGAGCCAAAGCCTTGATGGGCTGAGGAAACAAGGGAAACGTTATTAGCCCCATTCAATACACGAGAAAACTGAGGTCCAGAGAGAGTAAATGACTTGCTCAAGGTCATGCCACTAGCAAGTCAGGGTCGGGATTGAAACTCAAGTTTGTTGACTCCCTTTGCATCTCTGGACTGGCCCTCTTTTGATGGGTTACATCTTGACCTGCGGAGAGAAGGGCAGGGGCACTGGGTACCTGCACGGGGACGAGATCTCAGCTGCTGCCCCACAGCACGAAGCAGCCTGTGGATGGGTTCCTTATGTTCAGATGGTGGTGGTGGTATTTTAAACCAAACCGATACTTAAAAATCAGGGTATTTCACATAAAGATTCGGATCTCTGGCTTCACTTTAAAAAAAATGAAAAGACCTGCCATTCCCGTGTGACAACAATCTGCGGGTGCCCAGCGAGGGGTGCCCGCCCTGAAATGGGGCCTGGGCTTTCCCGTTGGCTGGGGTGCACGCTCACTTCCTCCCCCTTCAGCTGAGCCTGGGGCCAGCATTTTGATCCCTCTCCCAACTCTTATCCCTGCGTGGTCTTTGTATTTTTTAAAAAGATTATTTATTTATTTCCTTTTGCTTGCGAACGAGGAGGGGGAAGGGCAGAGGGAGAGGGAGAAACAGACTGTCCACTGGGCAAGGAACCTGATGTGGGGCTCGATCCCTGAACCCCGGGATCATGACCTGAGCTGAAGGCAGACTGTTAACCGACAGAGCCACCCAGGGGCCCATCCCTGGATGGTGTTAATAAACATAGTCTAGTAGACAGAGCACTGGACCAGGAGTCAGAAATCTGGGGCTGTGGGTCCAGCTCTGTGATTTGGGGTAGATCGCTCTACCTCTTCCTGTTTCCACAATCAAAATGAAGCCCTTCCATGGTCTCCGGGAGCTCCCAGGGTTTCTGTGTAACTGAGAGAGGCAATAGCACTAAAAACCCTTCATAAACTGTTGACCACGAAGAAAGGACAGGCAGGTGGTTGTGATGAATGAATGGTTGGGGAGTGTGAGTGTGGGCGCTGCAGAGAGAAGGGGTGTCTGCCTGTTCCCAGGGCCGGGGCCTTTAGCCTGCCTTCAAACAGGACCCTGGGAGGGGGAGGCCCCCCGCGACTGGTCCAGTTGTCTAAGCGTTTGCCTTTAGATCCATCGAGAAACCACCGACCAGGTGGGGAGGTGGGTGCAGGAGGGGCTCCCGGAGGCCTTTGTCGACAGAATCCTCAGTCCCCGCGCACATGGTCTGGCCCCGAGGGCCGGGTACAGCTGCACGTGGCCCAGCCTGGCAAGGGGAGCGGGCTGGGCGTCTGCCCGTCTATTCGAGCTCTGTTCCGTGTGAATTCCGCAGCAATCGCCCTCAAACCATTTCTGTTGGACTCCCTCTCTCGGGAACTTCTGCTTTGTCATTTAAAATAGTTTGGGAACTTCATATTTAGCCGAGTTTCAGAGCAGTTTATTTGGTCTGTAGGCGTTTTTGTTTTTAAAATTCATGACAAGTTCCTTGCAACATGTTTTATTATATTTTCACCACCTGTTCTACCTTGGGGGTGGTTTTAAAATCTGGGACTATCTATCTATCTGTCTTTTTTTTTTTTTAAGTTTCCTTATTTGCCATTTATATGTGTCTTGCAAACACACACACATACACACACACACACACACACAATGTGAATTTAAATATGGATATGGATATATATATACTCTCCTCCCCCTGTGGCTCGATTGGCTTTAAACTGTGGTTGTAATGTGGAAGGTGTGCGTTTTGCCAGGCTAATTATGGAGTTTTAAATGACGAATTTGTAAAACAAATAAATACTTGTAAAACCCTTTGCCAGTGGTAAGTGCTAGCTCTCTGAACATTAATAGCAAAAAAAAAAAAAAAAAAAAGAGAGAGAGAGAAAGAAAGAAAGAAACAAACCCCCAAACAAACAAAAAATCCCCCTACAATATGTAATCCTCTAAGGAAAAAAGCCCTTGCAAGCTTTACAACTTCTTCCAGCTTTCACTGACATGGAAAAAGAGAAGCAGCATGCCCATTTTCACAGATAGACAAATCAGAGTTGCCAGAAGGTCAGTGGTGGAAGTGGGGGTCCATCCTCAAATGCCTACATCCAGGGAATTATTTGCAGTATCTCTTTGTGTCTATCAGGACAAGAGACCAAGACATTTATAACACTGTATTCAATTTCCTTTCTCTAAAACTATAAGTAGTATGCATTCAGGTTTAATGACGGTCTCATTTGAGCCCCTGAGCTAACTGTGCCTGAAGCTTGGAGTTTTAAGTTGTGTGAGCCAATAAATTATCTTTGGGCTTCTTCTACCAGAAACTAAAGAAAAAAAAATTTTTTTTTAAATCCCCAAACCAAAAAACAACCCAGAGTTACACATTAAACATTCTATGTACTTAAATTTGACATAAAAATGTGATGTGAGGTAGGTATTATCCTCTCCACTTTTTAATAGACCAAGAAACCCATATATGCACAAAGAATATCTCATTGCTTATAAAACCGGGTCAACAGATATATAAGACTCAAGAGAAATTAAGCTTCTTTTAGAAGAAATAGAAAAAGAGTCTACTATATTTTCCGTAGTATCATTGGAAAATAAGTATTAGGGTCCCTGACGCAGTGCCCTATCATTACCCCTTTGCTGAGATTCTCAAGGAGGATTTTATTTGTGGCATTGACACTGACCCTCTCTCTATTGCATGGAAACTGAAGCTTCCCAGGGGCAATGAGAAAGCTCTGAATATCTCCTATAGGCTTTGGCTCTTCTTGTCCCATGAGGAGACGATTTGTAGCATTGCATGATGGGTAATACGGGGAACAAGTAGAGCAGTATGCATAAGTTGCATAATTAATGGAAGTGGAATCTGCAGAGCAATGTCCTAGAACAAATAAAAACCAGAATCTTGTAATACTTAAGAACATGGACTTTGGTCTCATGTAAACGCAACATCAGCAGCTTATTGGCCCTCTTTAAGCATCAATTTCTCCATCTATAAGTGAGAAAACTGTAACTGACAGTACATCTCCATAAATAGTAGCTCTTCCTACTATTTTCCAAAGTCTGATCAAATAAGTCTGGGAGCCACCGTGTGCTGAAATCTGAATCTTTGAGATTCATAATGTTAATTAGGATATTAAAGACTTGCAGGAGTCCACCAATAAGGAAGCTGATTGTTTTTATGTATCCCAGTGTTTTCAGATCTAACTTAGGCATGAGACACTTCTTTCCTCTGATTTTCCCATGGAACCAGTGGGTCCCATGGAACCCACTTTGAGAAACCCCGGGGGTGTGTCCCCTGTAGTAATTGAGGGGGATTCATTAGGCCACCACCAGGGGGTGTGCCAGCCAAGTTTTCTGATTCTCAGTTGGAAAAGAGGGTTTGCTCTAGGCTTCTGAATAATAGAAGCTTTTGAAGGATTCAGGGGAAAAAGAAGAGGCCAAAATGGCAGTGGTTTAGGGAAGCAATGGCAGTGAACAGAAGTGTAGTCACACCAGGTGGAAAGATGGACGTCTTCCTGCTCTTCCTTTCTGAGAAGACATGCAAATGGCTGACCTTTGGATAACCAATCAGCAGAGACCTCAGATCCGCTGAAAGGGGAAGCATGACCGGGAGGCCAGGCCCGAGCAGGGCAGGGGTAGGTAGGCAGGGGCAGGCCCTCAGCAGAGCAGCAGAGGTCTCCGGGAATGGGGAGCCTGGACAACCTCTTCAGGACATTGGTTTCTATGTCTAATATGAAGATTCTAAAATAATAATAATCTATAAAACCTTCACACTGGACATAAAGTATCTCTTTCCTAAATATGGATTTTCTGTGAAGTACAAATTTTCCCTTCACCTTGGCAAAGTATGTTTGTCTGTAAGTGAATCAGAATAGTGGATTGGGAGGTGGACTTTGTCAGATGATAAAAATGTTCCCAGTCGAGAAATTTGGGAAACACCGAGAAGCAAACAGAAATCCCTTGCAATCACACACCCCTCCCCAACAACACTGTGCAGGAGATAGGGGAGGCATAAGTAGCTGGGTGTTTGAGGACCCACATATTGGTTAGGGGTTCTTTTGGTCACAGTGATGGAAATCCAACTCACATAGCTTTATTATATGGATCTGGGGTTGTGGACTCCAAAGGCAGAAAACGTGGCTGGGCCTTGGGAACGAGGAGAACAGCAGAGACTCACGTGCTGTCAGGCGCTCTGTCTTTCCCTCTGTGCACCTGCGTCCTCCTGCCTCGTCTCTCTGTGGATCAGCTGCCAGGGTCTCTGGCCCACCGGGCAGGACATGTGGGCCCACATCTGCACTCCTGGCCACTCTGGCCTGTCGTTTCTTCTGCTGGACAGAGACAGATTCCCTCAGTTCCAGTTCCAGAATGACTGGGGAAGGAGAGGATTGTCCTGGCTGGGGTCAGATGTCTACCTTGGACCAATCCACTGTGGCCAGAGGCCAGCCATCCTGTGTATAATATGGATAATGGCTCCTCTGTGGCAACTATATTTGTGTGTGTGAGTGTGTGTGTGTGTGCGTGTGTGCGTGCACGTGTGTGTGTGTGTGTGTGTGTAACATTCCCAGAGAAGCTGGAGTTGGGAAGTAGGGGAGGGGATACCGGCAGACAAAACAATATTGAGTACTGTATATATTTCCTATATTTATATAGCTGAGATTAAACTAGATGTATATGTATTCTGTATCCTGCTTTTAAAAAAAAATTTTTTTTTGTATCTTGCTTTTAATCAGATCTTATGTCAGCAGTATTTCCCCAGTCCTCAAAATCTTTGGGAAGAGGATTTTATTTTATTTTGCTTATTTTTAAGAAGATTTTATTTATTTATTTGTCAGAGAGAGCGAGAGAGCACAAGCAGGGGGAGTAGCAGGCAGAGGGAGAAGCAGGGTCCCTGCTGAGCAAGGAGCCCGATGTGGGACTTGATCTTAGGACTCAATCACAACCCGAGCTGAATGCAGATGCTTAACTGACTGAGCCAGTGAATAGCATTTTAAATTATTGCATTGTATTCAAGTATTTGGGTTTACTTAGCAAATATTCAATTGTTAGATATTTGGATTGTTTCCATTAAAATTGTCTTTTTGGGGGACTATATTGGTAATGCTATGATGAAAGGAAATTTTCATGACTTCATGCAAGGATTGGGTAGGTTATTGTGAACAAAACGAAATAGGATTTAGACCCACCGTTGCCCTCCCCATTTCACAGAAGGCAGACTGTTCTGGACCTCAGCGCCCACAGCGCTTCCCCAAAGCCAAAAGTGGCAGTGGTAGCGAGGGCTGACCAGTATGGGGAGAGCGGGCATGAGGAGAGAATAGTGGTCCCTTGTGGCTTTGAGTCTGCCTTGTCCCTGCCCGGCTTCCATCTGGAAACAAGTCTAGGTCAAGCGAATCATCTGTGACCAAACCCTTCCTCCTAGTAAACCGAGGTCCGCATCCCCAAAGTCAGGCATCTCAGGAATGGGGCTCCATTCGGATGAGGCCATGTGTGTGCGGGAGTATCCGGGGACCTGAGTGAAGGCTGGTTCCTCTTGCTGTGTGGAATTCACCACCGCTCTGCTTTGGCGAGCAAACAAGAGTCCCCCAGCCGCTTACCTGCCACACTCCTCTTTGGAAAGGCTGGTCCTTTAGCGGTTTTCAACATTCATGAATTTTCTCAAGTTGGAGTTAAACATTTGCTCAGGTTGAAATGCGGCTTTAAAGGCCCTTCACGGAATGAGATTTCCTGGATGTTTTGGGGGGTGGGGGGGTCACTTTATATTCTCTAGTGGAGAGTGAAGAATTGCTGACTGTGATAGCCTTAGTCAGAAAGCTTAGACCGTGTGAAGAAAGTTCCACTGAATGCCACCAGAAAGGGGAGGACACCAAAAACGATGTCCCACTCTGGGCCAGGCACTGGGTGGGCGCTTGACATTTTATCCTCCGGAGATTTTAAATGGGGGGTCACCCTGGACAGTACTCTTTGTGTGGATTTGATAGCACGTTCACTGCTGCTCTGTTATTTCAGGTGATCTCTGTTTTGGGGGGGAAGGTTCAGAATGTCCTCTGCCATTGTTTTTCTGCATTTTCTAACACTTTCTATTTGTGGATTACTATGGTTTTTATTAGATATTCCAGTTCCTTCTGTGCTGGAGTGGCTCCAACTGATGTTTTATCATTCTTATTTGTTTTGAATAATAATAAGCGAATAATAATACTAAATGCCGTGACTCCAGGAGGTGGAACATTTCTCAAGCTAGGGCTGTGTTTAATTTTGTTTTGGAAACTGCTGAAATTATGCAGCACAAGAGGGCCAAGAGGCACTATGTTACTGATTGGGAGTAGGGAAACTGGAAATAAAAGTATTCTTGCTTCGTTTGAGAGGAAGGGAATCCGATTGCCTACGTATGATGCTCTCTTCCACGGTAAGATCATACCTGTAAGCTGGGGAACATTTTGGAAAGTCTCGAATAGAGGGAAATCCCATGTATTGGAACTTTCTATCAAAATGGGAATTTGGGGACGTCGATCTATATTTTTACACTATCTAGAGAAGAGGTATCTGTGAGTAAAGAACAAATAGGGTAGTAGAAGCAAAGATTAATTCCTGGAAAATAACTCCATTCGCAGCTCCTGTTAGGGTAGCTCTGCTAGGCTTACTGGTTAACTAGTTACTCACTGGTTAACTAGTTAACTGAGGGGTTAACCGGGGTGTGCTGTTTCTAACTGATAAAGCCGCATTTTCTACACAACGATCACACTATGACTTTCTAATTCAGATTGCTCTCTGAGCAAGGAAAAGTTAAACACACACAGTTTTCTTTTTCTTTCTCCTCCCTCCCTCCCTCCCTTCCTTCTCTCTCTCTCTCTCTTTCTTTCTAAAGATTTAATTTATTTATTTGACAGAGAGATTGAGATAGCACAAGCAAGGGGAGCAGCAGAGGGAGAGGGAGAAGCAGGCTCCCTGCTGAGCAGGGAACATGATGCGGGGCTCGATCCCAGGACCCTGAGATCATGACCCGAGCAGAAGGCAGACGCTTAACCCACTGAACCACCCAGGGGCCTCAACAGACAGTTTTCTATATTATTTGGCCTTTTCAAGGAATTATAACAAGTCACTTAGCATTTTGTTCTCAGTTTCTTTATCGATAAAGTCGGGATAATAATGGGTCTTCCCTGTGACACTGCTGAGAGGATTAATTGAGCTAATCAATGTAAATTGGTTGAACTGTGCCTGGCATGAAGTGATCAATAAATGATATTTATTTATTTAGGTGAAGGTCAGGTACGTTGTGGTGGCCCCCCTGAACAGCACTGGTATTCCGCTCCTATCTGCGTAACAATGAGCTTGTGTTCCCTGAGCAGACCAGGATGAGAGTGGGGAGAAGGAGTTCACAGCCATGTTAAAACAAGAAATGGGCCACTGACATTTCTTGAACTCACACTATGTCGCATGTACTGCCACACCATTATTTTATTATGTAACAAATAATAAGTCAATACTAAATGCTCACTGGATGCATGATAATAAGGTCCAGAATATTCTTCTTGAGAGCCCAGGAGAGGTGAAGAATCTTGCCAAGCAGGAGTGGCGCGTGTGTGTTAGAGCAGCGCACCCTGCCTTCCATGTCCTTCCATGCTCCTCACCTGCAGACCGTCTGCCATGTGCATTCTGGAGAAAACCTAGCTTCGTGAATGCCGAATGCTGGCATCTGATGGAACCAAGTGATCCCAGGCCAGGCTACTCCAGATAAGATGGCCCATCAAGAGAAGGTTGGGAGCCATCTTCAGTCCCAAGGGGAGAAGGATGGCCATGGCCAAGCCCCAGGCACTTAGCACAGGCCCCTTGTTGCATTCAGCTGGTCCTCTTGTTCCCTGACTTTGGATAAGTCTCTCGACCTTCCTGAGTTCTACCTTCATTCTCTATAAAATGGATGATGACACCCACGGTGCAGGGAAGATAAGGGTTAGAAATAATACCGAAAAGTACACAACATGGACATCGTCGTACCCAACCGTTCTGGATTGAATCGTGTCTCCCCCGGCCCCAAATTCATATGGTGAAGTCCTAACCCCCAGTACTTCAGAATGTGACCTGGATTGGAAATAAGGTTTGTTGCAGATTTAATTAGTGAAGAGGAGGTCGTATTGGACTAGGGTGGGCCCCTAATCCAGTGGGACTGGTATCCTTATAAAAAGGGGCAATCTCAGCACACGGACAACACAGACATGGAAAGAGTGCCCTGCGAAGATGAAGGCAGAGATCAGGGGTTTGTGTCTGTAAGTCCAGGAACCCCAGAGACAGCCGGCCACCCGCCAGAAGCTAGGAGGGAAGCACGGAACAGAGCCGCCCTCAGTGACCTCAGCAGGGATTGACCTTGCTCACCCTTGGAGCCTGAACTTCTAGCCTCTAGGTCTGTGAGACCATAAACTTCCATTGTCTAAGCCGCCCAGCTTATGATACTTTGTTAGCGCAGCTTGAGAAAACTAGTATCCCAACCAATAGGAGCCCATCACCATCCTTGGTGATTGTTATGGCTTCTTCTCTGTGCCCGCCTTCTTGGTGGCCTACTCCAAGGCATCCAGCAGGCGACCAGAGCCACCATTTGCAAGGATGCACAGAGGGAACATGCTGTGGGGTGGAGAGAGCACTGCTAAGACAGAGCAGGGATGACGCTCTCTCTCTGTGTCGAAATGTCCCCCCACCTGCAGCCCGGCCCGGACAGCGTGTCTATCAGCCTCTCCTTCCTCTCGCGTCCCTGTGCTCGTCTTCCGCTCCTCCTGTGCCCGCATGTCTGCTTCATGCCCATCTGTGCTGTGGGGTCTTAGAGAAGACTATTTCTCTAAGTCCCAGCAAGGCTCCTGGATCTGCCAAACAAGGATGCCTGGCTTGGCGGAGGGATCACAGAGAATTGTCATGACAACTCCCTAGGCTTGGGAAGCGCTTCTGTGAAGTGCTTTCTTCTCTGTTGGCCCTTGGAAGAGTCACACGGGGCAGGGAGATCCCTGGAGCAAACTGGGTCTCTGGGAAGGTGGGACTGGGGGCTCGGGGTTGGCAAGCCGGGAGTAAGTGTAAAGAGTGAGGAGCAAGAAGCAAGGTGGTGGTGGTCTGATTTCTTAAAAGGGCTGCGAGCCCGGCGACAGGCAAGTGGAGACTGAGTCTCCTGGTAGGGCTTGGGGAGAGTTCTGGAACACAGTGCCTATTTTTCTCTCCTCCTTTCCCCTTCCCTTTTGCTCCCTGTCTTCCACATTGCTTTCTTCTCCTCCTTCGCTGGGTGATTCTGGGGCCAACCTTATGTTGCACCCGCCGAGTCCTCCCGCTCATCTGGTCTGGTTCCCAACGTGTGATTTAGCGGTGCTGCGTGCCCCGAATGAAGGCGAGCAGGAGGTGGCGGGAGGGGAGAGAGAGGCGGGGGGCGGGGGTGGGGGGGTGGGGACCGTTTGATCTGCTCAGACGCACCTTAAGAGCAAACCCATCCACATTACTGAAGGTATCAGCTGGGTCCTGCCTACAGTTATGTCAAACAAAGTGTGCTGCGAAGTGCCAACTCTCCCTTTGTGCTGTGACACCAAGAGCTGCCAAAAGATATTAAAAAGCTTGCATGAACTAGGTGATGGCAGCTGTAACTATCTAAGTTATTGCCTGGCAGCTGCAGCCCTGCCTCACTGCTGCTGGCCGCCTTTAGAGTTGGTTCTCCATTTGTTTGCCCTTTCTCTAGCAACGGAGAGCACCAAGCCCGCAGTGGGCGCGCGCGGCCGCCCCAGCCCCCAGGGGATAGGCCCCCAGGGGGCACGCAGCTCCCCGAGAAGTTGTGTTTCTCTTGGCCCGGCCGCAAGCCTCGTTTTGCAGCGGTCAGCTCCACTTTAAGGAGCCCTGGACGAGTGGTTGCACCGAGTGAGCGCGCACACCCCAAATGCAGCTTTTTGTGTTTGTGTGTGTGGCTTTTTTTTTTTTTCCCCTTCCCTGTTGGCTCCGAGTGAGCTAGAACAATATCGCCAGCTCCAAGCCCTGCCAGTCCTACATCTGCTCCCTAAAACCTCCAGCAAATAAGAATACGGTGGGGTTGTTTAACCAACACTTACAATATACACACTTTTCAGCTCCTCTCCCTCTGGGTTGCCCAGGCTCGGAGATCTGGATGCTGGTGGCAAAGGGTTGAGAGATAAGGGGCTAATGATCCCTGTGGGCATCTGTCTCTGAAGCCTCCTTCTCTGGCACGTTGATCTGTGGCATAAAATACATTTCATTGTCATGGGCTTCGGGGAAGGTGTCTGTACCGAGCTGTTTTTTTGTATTCTTCTGTTGAGTTTGGTCTTTTCAGCTGTCTGTTAAATAATTCATACAGCTCATGAAAGTAATATTTCTGGGATGTAGGGGGTTCCATTTTTCCAATTCCCTTTCACTCCATCTTTTTTTTTTTTTAAAGCGGTTGTGGGGAGAACTTGGCAGGCGTGGCCTGGGTGGTATAATGAAGCCTTCTGTCTTTTCCTCTCACCTCTCCAGCTCAGGCTGGGAGGGCAGGAGGGGTTGCTGACCTTCAGTGGGCCAAGTCAAGGTGAAGGCTGAGTTTGGGTTTCATCTCCGAGGTCAGCCATCAAAGAGATCCAGAGGCATAGGCCTTTTTTTTTTTTTTTTTTAAATTGTTGACAGAGCCATTTTCTTGCTGCGAGGGCCCTTCTCTTCCATATTCTCCCAAATGCTTGCCCAGTGCCTAGCATGGGGCTTTACCCCTGGTAGATAGGCAATGAGTTTCTAGCAAAATGGATTGAACTGAGGCCATTCTAGAGGAAGGCAGGACTCAGCATTCCTAACCTCTGTTATGGTGAAGTCAATCAAATAATCACATTGGCCATTTTGTTTATTTTCACGTGTCAGGTTGGCGTTTAGGCATTGTCAATGCAAGAGCAAAGTGTCTTGTTCTAGAACGAGCTCAAGCTTTTCATTCCAGCCCAGCAGAGCCTCAAAGCTGGGTTCTTTGTCCCACAGAGTGCTGGCCCCGCTTTGGGCACTGGATTGTGGCTGAATATTTGTCTGTAGCCCTCAACTGCACTGAGAGTTCCCTAAGGGCAAAGAGCTGGTCTGCTTCGTTCACAGCTGGACACATCACCGGTATTGTTTAAGTGTTTGTTGAATGAATATGTGAAAAGACATTTTCTGCAAGCAAACAGTTTTTTGTTTTGTTTTGTTTTAAGGGAGAGGGAGAGAGAGAGGCAGGCAGGGGGAGGGGCAGAAGGAGAGGGAGAGAGAGAATCCCTGGTAGGCTCCACACTCAGTGCAGGGCCTGATGGAGGGCTCGATCGCACGACCCTGAGATCATGACCTGAGCAGAAATCAAGAGTTGGTTACTTAACCTCCTGAGCCACCCAGGTGCCCCACAAAACAGATTTTTATGATGTCGTGCATTACCTTCCTGAAAGTTTGAGGTGGGAGGGAGGTTTCCAGAGCCCTCCCATCCCACTAGAAGCCCCCTTCATTCTGGATCTCCTCTGCCCCTGAGGTGCTCTTGAGGAGTTCGTGTCTGCTTGCCGTGGCGAGCCTGAGGCTCTTCTCACAAGTGTGGGTCTTTGGGAAGGCTCTGAAGACTCGGGCTCTGGAAACCGATGACCACCCACCTATCGGCTGTGTGAGCTGGGGCAAAGATTCCATGTCCTCATCAATGAACTCCAAACCCACCTCAAGGAAGTACTCGGGTGTATTATGAATTGGATGTTTGTTTCTTCCCCAAATTTGTATGTTGAAGCCCTAATTCCCGGTGTGGCTCTATTTGGGGATGGGGTCTCCAAGGAAGTCATTAAGGTTAAGTGAGGTTATAAGGGTAGGGCCCTCATCCTAAAGGGAAGAGGCACCAGAGAGCCCACTCTCTCTCTTTCTCTGCGTGTTCAGAGGAAAGGCCATGTGAGGCTATCGTGAGAAGGTGGCCATCTACAAGCTGAGACCAGAGCTCCCAGTAGAAACTGAATTGTCCAGAACTCTGATCTTGGATGTCCAGCCTCCAGAACCATGAGAAATAAATGTCTGTTGTTTAAGACCCCCAGGGGGCTGTGGTGTTTTGTGATGGCAGCTGGAGCTAACACGGGGATTAAATGACATAAAAATAGAAATCTTAGCCCAGTGTTTGGTACATACTAAGGAAAACAGTATCCAAGTCTTTCTCAAGTATTTGTGGTCTGTGAGGTCGAGGCCATGAGGCTGGGGTGGGAGGAAGGACAGAGAGAGCAGAGGAACCTTCTTAGCTACATTGGGAAAGGGCTGGGCTGGGGATGTTTTTAGATGAATCTGGGAAAGCTTGCGGAGGAGGTAGGATTTTAGTGGGTGTGATGATGGTTGGGGTCTTTGGAAGGTAGGGACAAAGTGAGGAAGGCAGGGGCAGAGTGAGGCCTTTCTGATCTGAGGTATAGACAGAGGGAGGCATGGATGGGAAGGGGAGGGGACCGCTGTTTATTGAGAGCTATACTCTGCGTGCCATACGTGTCCCTTCACTCAGCGCTCTACCCCCCACCCCCGGCCACTAGGTCCCACCATCCCCAGTGTACAGACAAGGGAGGCAACAAGAAGAGCGAGCGTTTACTGCGCATTTGCAGGTGTCTCGGTACATGGGCCTTCTCCCTTGGTCCTCACAGCAATCCCATGAGGCGCACTGAGGTATCATCCCCTTTTCTAGATGACGCCCTTGAAGCGGGGCGCTGGGAAGTAGTAACTGGCTCAAGGTCACACAGTTCATGGTGCTGAGGCCGGGATTTAAACCGGGGGGGGCGGGCACCTTCTGAGTCTGGGCTCTAAGACACGTGCATTACTGCCTGGGTCATGCTTTATGTTTCCTGGGGGCTCAGTGCATGGGTCCAGATCCCACCCGGGCACGGCTGAGCTTGAACTGGATTCTAACTGGAATCGAGCCTTCCTACTCTTATCACACTGCCCTGGAGGCAGGAATGGGACCGCTAAACAGTGGGGTCCGCTGCAGCTGCAGTGGCCGTAGTAGTGACCAGGGACTGGGACCGGCGAGTGACTTCACACAGGCAGGCAGTGTCCGCGCCCCGCGGGGTGGGGCGCGGGAAAACAACCGTGGTGTGTGGGGGGCGAAGGGTGGGTTCTTCTTTATCACAACCCCACGGGGGTGGTACTACTGTTATCCCCACTTGAGAGGGGAGGAAACCCAGGCACAGAAAAGCTACGAAACGTGCCCAGGGCCACACTACATGGGTCTGACCCGGGTGATCTGGCTGTCATACCCATCCTCCCCGTGGTCACGCCATGTTGCCTTCACTGGAGATCAGTGATATTTGACCACACCGACCTGGTCGAGGAATTTATAGGCAAGATAAAGAGGGAAAGACTTGCATCTCTCCTCGCTGGCTGAGGCACAGGTGTGTAGAGCACACACCTCCCCTCTACCAAGGAGGCTGGTGGCAGTGGGGACCTGGGCGCTGCCATGTGAATAGTCTCCTTGACTTGGCGTTGAGCAAACACTTTTGTGTTGACGACGGTAGACCTTACAGGACTTGTGCCCTCTGGGGGCACCAGAAACCATGCTGCAGAGGCTGCTGGGCCTGGAATCCAGTGGGCTCTTTGCTAGCTGTGCAACCCTGGGCAAGAGGGCCCTCCCTCTGTGCCTTGGTTTCCTCATCTGGGCAGTGTGGACGGTCACCGTACCCCCTCCCAGGGCGGCGGTGAGGACGGAATGAATGAGGCGCTCAGAGCCGTGCTTCCCACACGTCACCCACTGCTCCCACCCCAGCGGCTCCGGCTGTCTCCGTGCTGACGACTGACTCACCACGCGGGTGCTCTCCTTGCCTGACCTCTCCCTCCCCAACCTTCAGGGGCTCAGTCCGGATTCTCAAGGTGCCAGGTGAACTCCCTGGGTCTCCTCCCTGGTCTGGCAGAGCCGAGATTTGTTGGGTTGAGTGGCTGGTGGCGGACGGTGGGAAGCAAGGGCAGAGATCAGAGACCAGCCCGGCTCGGCCCTTCGGTCCCATCTCGGGCTCTTCACGACTGTGGAATTGCTTTGTTTTCTCCTGTGTCAGAAGGTGTCACTGTCTTTTTCCCAACCATCTCTGTCGATGTTACAAATGAAGTCGTCAAGGTATTCAGGCAAAATAGAAGAAGGGATCTGAAGACAGACAGTCGGTTTTTGTATTCTTCTCCCTGCAAACCATCTCAGCATTAACTGTTGCTGGAACACCTTTGTGCGAGGCTCTGGGAATCCAAAACAGACAAAGTGGACCCAGTCCCAGCCTACAGAGAGCGTTCAGCCCAGGAAGGGGACCCTTAAACAAGTGTGACGAGGGTCTGGTAGACGGTTAGTCCGCACGTCCCAAGGTTCTGAGGAGGGAATTTACCTGTAGCAGATTTGCTGGAGGAATTGGCATTTAAGATGCCAGACTGACCAATGTTTTGGTATTAGTGAGTACATTGCAAGGTGTAGTAAAACGCATAGATTTAAGTGTTTTAACTTTTATTGCAAGTGCCTGGCTTCCAGTTAACTGCAGGTGAATTTTCTGCTTTGGAGATTGCTCAGTTTTTAGGCTCAGACTGTCCAATTCCCACCAGTTTGGTTTTCACAAGTCACCTGTGCTGCCATCTCATGGACCCCACTTTGCATATCAGATTTGTCCCATCCAACAAGCACGATTCACCGTGAGCCTACTGTGTGCCAGCCACGATCCTGGGCCTGGGAACTGTAAGCTGAATCCGACACACGTGAATTGAATCTGATTCAATTCAAAGAATTTACAAACTTTTCCTGAAATGTTGAGCATAAACTGATGTTTATAAATCTGTTGTATTAAGGCAGTTTACCTTTTAAAGAATTCGGTGTTTGAGTTTCTGTACACTGGGTGTCTTGACGGTGGGGCAATCCTGAACTCATAGTAGCTGAAGCTAAAGAAAATGAGGAAGACAATGGCATAGGCTTCTAGAACTGAAGGGACCGAGGCAACTGTCCAGTCCAACTTCTGGATTTTTACAGATGAGACAACCAGACTCTGAGACATGACATGAATATCTCTGTGGTTGACCTGGCCAGTGGCAGAGCTGGGGTTCATGTCCGATCCTCTTGCCTATGTGTGTCCCAATGCTTTCTGATGCTGCTAAGCCAGTAGTCTAGGCTTTCTGGGTTCTCTCCCTCGGGGTAAAGAACTGGTCATATAATGTTTCCATACAACCAGACAGGACTGTTTAATCTCAGGCCAAACTGCCTCCCAAAAGCTCTGGTCCTTGTGGGCCCAGGTTCCGACACCGTCCCTCCACTTGGAGCTTCCGTGCGGAATTTCAACCCTGCCACAACATTTGGCTACTTGAAATCACTCTGCTCCAAGAGCATGTGTGATGCTGACAGACCTCTTGTGCCCAGAAACCCCGCTAAAAGAGCAAGGACAGATGCAGCCACCACTGCCCTTGGTGGGGGAGGCCATCGAACAGAAGGGCATGAGAGCAGGGACATGGCACATGGAGCCTATTGTCCCGGCCCCAGGCAGCGCCTGTTCTCCTGGGCTGCTAGCGCTTGAGGCAGGTGGAGCTCGGCCGCAGGATGGGCACGTGGCCCTGGAGGCCGCCCCAGCCAACAGAGGCCCTGGTGGGCGCCGGGAGCAGGAAAGGGCCTTGCACAGTCTTCGTGCAATTCCCCGCCTATTTTCACAACCAAAGTATCGGCTTTGGGAGTTTGACTCTTCTTGCAAATGAAAATCGAGGGCTTTGGGAAAGTGAGAGGTGGCCCCAAATCAAGGGTGGCCCCCACCTAAAAGGGATGGCTTAGATTTTGGCCGTGTCCCTGTCACCCCCGACTCGTCTTCCTGGCTGGGGTCCTATGCTAGCCCTGGGAAAGGTGATGCCTTTACCACTCGCATTCAGAGCAGAGAAAGGGGAAGGGGGCCGCTGGGAAAATCTCATGGTCATCAGGAAGATGCTGATCTTCGGCCGAGCACCTGTAAAATGATAACCAGCCTGGCCGGGAGGAGAGGGGACAAAACCAGATAAAAGACCCAAACAAAGAGCGTTCATTTCAGCTTCTCTATCTTCTTTCAGAGAAGACTAACTACATGATTGTTGTGAACTAGAGTCAGGACCATGGGGACCGGAACATTCTCCGCTGATTTTCTTTCTTTTTCTTTTTCTATGGAGGGGTGTGTGGAGGAATAGTGGGGGGACGAGAAACTTGTTGAAGAGAGCTGAGCAAACAATGGCTGGTGAATGCCAAAACTGGCAGTCAGTGGTTCTTAATGTTTGAATGGAAGTGGCTGGAGCTAGCTTTTTCCCCCCCTCCACCGTCAGTGTTGCCAAGAAAACAAGGAGTAGCTGTTTTAAGCATTTACAAATGGTAATGTACCAACAGCTGGTCTCAGTCCAACCGAGCTATTGTAGGGGTATTAAAAAGACAGGCCAGAGTTGGAGATGTACTGCCAACCTCCCTTACAGAGTTGGGGAACATTTTCCTTGGAAAAAAAAGGTCTTATATTCCTGCAGAGATCGACAGGACGGTTCTCCTGTGGAGTCAGTGCCTTGCTTGGCAGAGGAGGCCGCGCGGGCAGGCGAGCCAAACGCTTCGGCGACAGGGAAGTGCGGAGTCAGGGGGCTTGCGGCGGATTTATCAGCGCAGCCACGCCGCCGCCTCCCTGCCCGCGATGCGATGCGACGCGATGCGTGTGCACCGGCGTGGGGACACGGCCGTCCGCGTGGCCGGCTCTGCGTGGCCTCCGACCGGCGGCGCGTGCGCGGTAGCGGCAACTGCTCCGCCTGGGTCCTCTCTGCCCGGTTCCCCTCCTGCTCCGTGGCGAGGCTCTGTCCTCTAAATCCAGTGCGCCTTTCCTTTTTGCTCGAGCCAAAAGAGGGAGGAGAAAAATCTGAAAACCGCATCCTCTCTTCCCTCCTTCCTCCTCTGCCCCTGGATGGCACAGGGAGGCACCTGAGGGAAGGGCAGCCCACCTCTTTCCCCTCGTTCTTCGCCTCCACTACCCGGTCTGGGGCGTTCTTCAGGGTTTTGTTCATCTCAGAAAATTGTAATACACAGAGCATGCTTCTTCGCTAAATGTAATTACCAGCGGCCCTGTGTTTATGGATGAGGCATGGTGGAAAGTAATAGAAAATGATTATTTTTCGTTCTGAAGGCCTTCTTTATTAGTGGTGCGGTAGGGACGTCAGCTGCCTTCTCTGAATGGCAATGCAATGTTTTGCTTTCCCCAGCAAGATAAACGATCTTATTTGTTGATGTTTGGTGCTTGAGATGACATTTATGTGAAATAAAAGGGACCAAATTAATAATAAAAAAAAAATGATTAGCCAGACACAAATGAAAAATGTACATCTCTCCCCCACCCCAGTTAAGTTGTTTGTATTTACATGCTATTCACAAATAATGGCAAAATGCCCAATAGTTGGATGGCGAGGATTTTTTTTTCTTTTACAATCATATGGCTTGATTCCGTTTTCCAGATCTTGTCTGAGAGCTGCTATTTGAAATAAAAATGTTTGCATCCATTTCCTCATTAATCCTTCCGTTGTAATACAACCTGCTGCAGAGAAATGGCAAAACAGATGCAACAATGAAAATTAAAAGGGATGGACACTTATCTTGGGCTATAAAAGCTGCTAACCATGTAGGAACTAGAGAGGCTTTTGGACAGAAAATATGGCAAATGATAGAAACAATCATCGGACTAAGAGTTTGCTATTTGGAAAACTCTGGTGGGACATTTCTCTGCTCGTAACGGCTGGAGGATCACTCCTGAGTTTAGTGTACACCAGAGAGAGTGTCTGTCTGCTTTGCCTTGAGGCCTGTCTTCAATATTTGGTGCATCTACCCATCTGGTTTCTCATTGGGCTGGAATTTTCTCGACACAAACAGGCACTTTGCAAAGAATCTATAGACCTCATGTTTTGAGGGCTCCACATTTTGCTTGGAAATATTGCTTCCTGCCCTCTTGGGAAACAGAGACTCAGAGCAAAGCTGCACTGACCTTGATCTTTATTTTTGCAACTAAATGCACTGTATACTGGGGAGGTTGGGGGGTTTATGGCACGGGTAGGGGTGAGGGCTCATGATTCTACTTTGCTCAAACAACTTGATGAAAAGGAAAAAGGTTTAAATGCACCTTTTTGGCAATGTGTGATATCAATTTGTATATCATTCTAGGTTTCTTTCCCCGTGTAAATGTTTGATGTTACCTCGTGCCTATATTCACCTCCTGAATTCGCAGGGATTTGGCGTCATAAGTAGACTCAGGCTTTTTGTGTGTATTTATTGAGCATCACCTGTTTGCAGCCTGGGAGTAATACAGAGAGACAGAGAAGGGTAGAGACATGGTCTTTGCCCCCGTACAGCTTATAAACCTCTTGGTGGAGACCAAACTGGCACAATTAAACAGCCAACTGGAGCCATGCACACGGGAGTCGATGAGTGGGATGTGAGATGAGAACATGAGTCGGGGCAGGAGGTTTATTTGTGGCAGATCCCTGCATGCAGTGCGGGGGGGAACAAGGCAGTACCACTGGCCGATGGACTGATCCAACCCTAGCCTGTGACCTAAACAAGTGGAGGTGATGGGAGCCCATGCATGGGGAATGTTTATCTGAATGTTCCAGACTTCCGGTGACTAGCTCCTGGCCTGAGCGACACAGTGGAGTTAGTCTTGGGTCAGGACAGAGATGCGTTTCAGACGTGTCTGGTAGGTGTGGTAGCAGAAGACTAGTGGTAAAAAGATTCTGCAGCTGGAGCAAGTCCTGGCTCTGACACTTAACTAGCCAAACCTCCTGGGCCTTAGTCTTTCAGTGCCTCAGTTCTCAAATCTGTGAAATGGGTAGGATCACAGCGCCTACCTCATGGTAACACTATGAGGATCAAATCATAGAATATCGCACAGGGCCTAGCACCGAGTACATGCCCAGTAAATGTTAGCATAAACAAAGACTTGCTCTCATGCTATACAAGTATTTCTTTTGCTTGCCTTTCCATTCTTGTCTAAGATGCAGGGCCAAGTGTGTATTAATTCTGTTACTTGGGATCATCAGTTGAGAAGGAAAATTCTTATCTTTTCACTAAATGGGAGGCCCTCTCCAAATTACAAGCTGAAGGCAGGAAGCGGGGCTGAACGACCTCTCACAGTGGTTTCTAGGAATCTGGTTCTCGCATCTTTTGAATTCTCCTGCTTCAAAAGTCTTAGTGCGGGGTTTTGGTGCCTTTTGGTGAGTGGGTAGGCAGGCAGAGGTTAATTTGGCACAACCCCCAGTGCAGAAAGAGTCCCACCAACGATGCAGTTGGGAGTCTGGTTTTGTTGAAACACCTTTGAAGCGGTTTTCTCAGCAGAGCTGGGGATCTCACGGTGCTGCCAAGACTCAGCCCTACTAGGCAGGCAGCCTAGTTCACGGGGGGCAGGGGGCAGGGAGCAGGGGAAGTAGGGGAGGAGACAGGAAAAACAGGAACACAGTGCCTGAAGCCCAGTGTCAGGGTGCGCCGGCTGGCAAGAGGTGCAGCCGAAGGAGCAAACTGGCGCAGCGTGGGCAGAGATGGATCGGAGGTGAGAGGAGGATGGTCAGGGCTGGGATGACCGCTCAGGTCAAGCCCAAACATAGGGTAGCTCCTAGGGAGAGGGCCCGAGTAACATCCTCGTCTGTCACTAACTCGGACGTGAGCATTAGCTGCTTGCACCCAAATTGCAGCCTCCCAAATGTTGAGCGGTGTTAACTAATGAGCTCCTTGAGGGAAAACCACAGCTTATGCATCTCTGTATTTATTTTAATGCCGCCTGTGGTTGCTGGCCCGGAGAAAGCTCCTGCTCTCCGTTACTGGGTGACTGACTATGGGAGTACTGCACACACATACTCGTGCGAAGGAAAACTGCCGCTGCGAGCTGACATTTTCTTGCCAAGTGTGGATGCAACACCCACACTTGTGTAGCTGTCGCAGCTAAGAACAAAGTTCAGGAATTCTGATTTGGTGTTCGTTTCCTTGGTCAAGTGAATCATTTTGAGAGCAAGTTTCTGTGCCTTACGTGTGGATGTCAGCATATGAAAAGGCTAGCCGGATCTTTCTTTTCCTTTCTGGGAAGGGAAGGATATGTGAAATTCAATGACATCTGCTGAAATTCAAACATATTTTTATTTATTCATGGCCATGATCAGGGCAGAACCTCTAATTTCAACCAATAATTAGACTTGACAATAGATGTGGAAATAAAACATTTTTGCTGAATTCACTTGTCATTCCTCCCTGCTGTAGCTGGTGTAACCCAGATGTCAGCTGTCCCCTTATTTTTCTCTTGGAGCTCCCCCTCCCTCAGTCCGTTCATACTAATGTTTCAGTGAGCCTTGTGGCATTTACTCAGGGTTCCGTGGGGGAGACAGAGAGATAGGGCCAACATTGCAGACGTCACCGTCCCCCACTTCAGTATCTCCTGAGGTCCAAGAACAATTTTCTACGGGCATTTTTACAGCCACTCCACCAAGAGTTCCTTTTTCTTTCTCTGCTCACCTACCCAGAGCTGATGGTTTCAATCCTGCACCCTCTCTCCCTCCACTCCCAACCTCAAATTCCTCTCCTTGCTCCTCTTCAGTCTTTTATTTCATTTTCCGTGGAATGCCATCCTTCCTGCTGCTGTTCACAGCCAACTTAAAGACTTTAGAGCAAAAGCCCCACTGGCCTTTGCTACTTGACTGACATTCCGTCTGGAAGGACTTGGATGATTGCCATTTTCCACACTGATCGTGCAAGTGTTGATCTATGCTTTTTGCTATGTCCTTGGAATCACAGTAAGGATTCTGAGATGGCCATTTCTGCAGAAAGTAGTTGCTGGCCTTTTCCCTGAGCTTCCAGGGGAGTGACAGGGCAGGAGCTAGAAGGTCAGGATATGGGGAGTGAATGGGAGATAAGGAGGCAGAGACAGAACACACAAGCTCTGTTCTCTTGTCTGTTCTAGGATGAAGGGTCACGAGAAATTTGTTCCGTGAAAGAGGGAGTTGCTAGTGCCTGTCCAAATGGTGATGGGAAGGAGGAAGTAGAGAGGGAGGGGTTGAGGATTAGAAAAAAGAGGGCATACTCACAGAGCAATGTGACTGAGAAGGTGCGAGGGCACAGGACGCAGAGCAGTGGAGAAGGGACCAGCCGTGGAAGAAGACAGATGCGTTGGGAGGAGGAAGGGCATGGGGTACAGGGGTGTGGACAGGTTGGCAGTGGGGCTGGGGGTGAAGGGGGCAGAGGTGAGGCTGGGTGGATGGTGACCTCGTGGTAGGCTATCTGAGTGCAGTCTGAGACTCTTCCCAGGTAGGAGCTATACAGTTGGTGGTGGTGGTTATTTATCACGTACATTCCTGAAGCCCACCTACAAACTGGGTCTGCAGTCTCCCTGCGGACAAGTGTCTCTTCAGGGAGGAGGTCCTGCTGGATCCAGCTCGTGCTGGTGCTGGTTGTTAAATCTTTAGGAAGTTTGCGAGCCGTCGTTAAACCACTGGTAGCTTGCGATCGGCCATGGAGAGAGTGTGCGCTACAGAAACTGGCAATGGCTCCAAATCAGAATCTTGTCTTTCCCTGGAAAGCTGGTTGTTCACGTTCAGCCGCACACCATTGCTCTTAGCTCTTCCATCCCACCTTGCTCTGTTTGGTGCCCCATTTGACCTTGTCCACCCTGTTGAGTCCCCTGCCCTCCACCTCCTAGAGCGTACATGATGGCTTTGCTCTGCCGTGCCTCAGTTTCCCCAATGGCCCCGGGTCTTGGCAGCCTGGGAGACCAGGTTGAATGAGACCATGCGTGGCGTGGAATATGGTTCCTGAGAGGGCACACGTGGGTGCCCATCACCCCAGGCTGTCCTGGGGTGTTCAGTGTCCGGCCGTGGATGGTCCTGGTGGCAGGGTGGCCATTCTCCCCATCCACTGGCAGGTCTGGCAAGCTTCGGCTTCACTGACTTATTTCTGCGCCTGCAAGCTGGCAGAAGAGGGATTTCCCCATCCCTCCCAGCTCCACGAAACACATGCACAGAAGCAGCCATGCAGCTGCCTGGCCGTGGAGCATGGGCTTTGGGTGAGGGGTTAAATCGTCCGGCCTCACAGTTCTCCCCGGCAAAGGATTTAGTGCCATCTTGTCTGCAAAGAGTCTAGCATGTGGTAGGATCTCAAACAGTGTTGGTTGAAGGTGACAATGTGGGATGGAGGAAAAATTAATTAGGGATTCAATATTTCCTTCCTCCAAAAAATCCTCTGGACTGCCGCTGTCCTCCGATCCCTGGTCACTGACACTTCTGATGATGCCCCACGTCTGGATGCTTCCATCACATGCTGGCACTCAGTATAAGGATGGACACATTTCATGGAAGCAAGCAGGAAGTAAAGTGGGGAGCAGGAGTTGAAAGCAATGGTGTGCTGCTGGATGTTAACAACCAGTTTCTGGGGCGGGCTTTGGGGGTGAACCTGATTTGTATCTGTTGCCAGTTTCTGTAGCGCACACTCTCTCCACGGCCGATCTCAAGCTACCAGTGGTTTAACAACTGGCTCGCAAACTTCCTAAAGATTTAACGACCAGCACCAGCATGAGCTAGATCCAGCAGGCCACTGAGAAGACACTTGTCCACAGGGAGCCTGTAGACCCGGTCTGTAGGTGGGCTTCAGGAACATACTTGGTAAGTAACAACCACCAATAGCAAGGCATTTCAGAGTGGTTAGAAAGCAGCACAAGGCAGTGCAGAGAAACTGTTCACATTTGAGGGTCTTCCCTACAAGGAGGGATCAAAGCTGAGTCAGGCTGCCATTCAGATGAGAAGGACCTTCCCTCTTGATGGAGAGAAGGTAGATCTTGCAGAGTCGGCGAATGGCATTCATAAAGGCTCAAGGGGGAATCTGGAGAATCCGGCTCAGGGCTGCGACGGGAAGAGCGCAGAGAAAGAACATGTGCTGAGCTGGTGGCCTGGATCTTGGGCCCTGCAGTCTGAGAAAGGGCTCGAATCTTGACTCTACCGCTAGCGTAGGAGATTTCTGGCCCTAATCCATAACATGGAGATGCCATCTACCTTTTAGTCATGTTGCGAGGTTTAGAGATAACGTAGGTAAAATGTTGGCTCAGTGCCTGGAGTTAGTGAGGGCTCTCTTATGTGGTGGATCCGGTTACCCTGAGAGGTCCACATGGGCTGCTGTCTCGAAGACCCTCTTCGGTCGCTCACCCTCTCCTCTAGACGGGGGCGTCGGGGAAGGTGCCGGTCCAAAGGGGATCCTTTGGCTTGCTCCATACGTGTTTATCGAACACCTGGACCTGGCACTGTGCCTGGCCCTGAAAAGCAAGATGAATAAATAAGGCATAGCTCTGCCCTCAAGGTCCCACATGCGGGTGGCAGTGAAGGTACTCAATTGTAAGTTAGCGTCTGTGTGCTGGGATAGCGGAGGGCATTCATACCCTGGCGGACTTGGGCAAAGGCTCCACCCCAACCTGGACACCAGGCCTATTTATGGAACTTGCCGGCATGTCCAGAAACCCTAGAGGCTTCACAATGCCCTATCCAAATTCTCAAAACACAAATCCTTTAGAGCAAATTAATATAAAATCTATCTTCATCTTTTGAGCAAGGGGTACTAAGAGTGTCCAACACATCAGATAAGACGTTGTGTCTATTAAATAGTTGGGAATGACTTTGGTACAGCAGGGTCCTCCCCCACCTAGACCTCCAGTGTGTGCATGGATGATTCTGCTGCCTGTGAGCCCCTGTGTGGCCCCTTTGCTCAGATGGCCCAACCCTGACATCAGGTTGTGTTTTGCAGAAGACTGTACCACTGCTCTTCTTCTCTCCTGCTTTTCTCATTTGTTGTACTATTCCTCTTTTCTTTTCTTTTTTTTAATTCTTCTTTGCTCAAATCATCAAAGGGCTCTTATAGGCACCGCTCAGTTCCCAGGGGTCTTAGGGTTAAAGGAATTGCTCATTCTCAGTTAAATTTTTTGGTACTGCCTTTCATTCCATAGAACAAATTATTGGTTCCAATTTATTAGCATTCCTTTGAGAAGGACGGTCTGTCAGCAACAAGGGGTGTTCTGGAAAGGTAGGGCATCTGATGTTTGAGGGGTGCTGAAGCTACCACAAGAGTCAGCAATGCACACACAGACACACACACACACACACACACACACACTCTAAGTTCGGGCAAATCAGAATCTAGGTAGAGCAGCAGGTGATCTGAAATTCTAGAGATTGAAGTGAGAGGGGAAGAGAAGAACCCTGAAAGAAATTTACGACCCACATAGACTCAAGCATCAAAGAGTTAGCAGGGTAACTGCAAATGTGTAATTAGGAACCAAAGAGGAAGGACCAGGGGAAGGAGAGGGCATAATGTGGTTCCATGCTTTGAGGAGACTTTCAAATCAGATCCCACCATGGCAGAAAGTCCTTTGTGTTTCTCGTTGGCGTGCATCTGCTTAAGGCCCCTGGGAAAGAGGGTGGTGGGCAGTGCTAGGAGAGAGGGGACATATAGATAAACACAATGGCCATCACTGACAAGAGTGCAGAGACATTGTCACCAACTTCTGACTCTTACATCTGACTGACTTCCACGTTGGTGAGGGACTGGACACTTTTTGTTGTAACCTGCCGTGCTTTAGACAGAACGCAGCAGGCTGTGTGTCACGTGGGTGCGGGCACGCGCTCTGAGCTGTGTGTTCACTCTCGGTGGGTTTTGCTGAGCCGCTCACACTTTCTTTTCCGGGGCGATTGTGGCCCGAGATGCAGGCTTCTGATGCTGGATTCCCAGGACTTCCTTCATGTGTAGGTTGAAAAACTTTTGGACTTTGAAATTTGTGTAATTATTTATGTTTTCTTCTTTCCTTGGTCATTCAGAACCCAAGTGCAGTCCATTTCTTCAGGTGTACCCATTAGAGCACCACTTTATTTATAACTCACCCTTGGGATCATCCTATTTTCTTCCCTTATATTTTTCTCTCGTATTTTTCTTAATCTCTCTTCGTATATAATCCACCTCTATTCTTTTAGAAATCACACTTAGAGTTAAAGAGGGATCCCTATAATGTTTCATCTTTATGTTGAATAAATGTGTATTGAGAGTGCATAGGATGGTTTGTGAATCCTTAAAATCTCAACAAATAGTATTGAGCCTGTAGGGCTAGAGAATAATGAAAAGAGAAGTTCCTGCCCTCAAAGAGATTCTAGTCCCAAATCATCAGCAAAACAGATAGACTCAAGTGAACAGAATTGTTTGGCTACAGGATTATGGAGGTAGTATGAATAGAAAGGTTTCGCTTGGTCCAAAATCCATTCAAGAACCATTACTTAATAACTACCATGTGAGAGACACTGGATTATTTCCTGTGGTAAAGCTTTTGGGCCACACAGATAGTATGTACCTTGGTCATGGTGAGGGTATTGGCGGGGCCAGCTCTCTGGAGAAGGTGACCTGTGAGAGTGTGCTAGAAGGATAAGAACAGAGTTGAGTAGATCTTTGGCACCTTCTTGGAAGACAGAAGATGGGGCCTTTAGCCGTTGTGCTTTCAGTGAATCCAGCATTTTCTTCCTCGTCTATCATTAGATGGTTTTTGGTTTTTGCTAAGGAGGTGACTGTTTCCTCCAAAGACTGCTTAAACTCTCAGATTTTTCTGCTTGTGGGTAGTATGGCTTTCCCTAGCTTCTCTGATAAACTTCCCCTGCCTCTGTCACCTCTTTGTACACGATGTCCAGACCTTGAGCCAGACAGCCTGTGGGCCAGTAGGTGCGTGAGGCAGCCAACCCCCACCTACTTCTTACCACAGAAGCCTAGCTACGAACAGCACTAAGATACCCACCGCTATTGGGAAGAGGGGAGCCAGGGCGGGCCAAGATGGCAGATGGCTTAGAGTGGCATGCTGTTTTCGGGTCCCTCTACCTTTGTTACTGGTGCCATTTGAAGCTGCTGGTTACTGTTTTTAGCTTAGCTACCCATGGGCTTGAGGAGGGAGCTTTTGTAGTCACTCAGGAATGCAGAGTATTTTTAGCGAAGAGATTCTGCTTCAGGCATGTGCATTGTGTTCTTCCAATTACAGGCACAGTAGAGGGGAGCTGGTCACTAAAAACTTGGGGGCTCAATCGGCTTAGCTGAGGAATTCTAGAAGAAGGAAGGGGGCAGGGATGTATAATCGGGAACTTCTGGTTCCATAGGATTAAAACAAAAATCCTGTCTCTGCATTCCTCTTCAGAATCCTGCCCAGGTGAGTCAGAGGTAGTCCCCAGGAAAGGTAAAAGGGTGGGAGAGAACTACCAGGGTCTCCTAAGCCATGGAAACCACGCTTATGGGGCCTGATCAAAAGAGTACAGGTAGTGGTGAAATGAACACTCATTGAAACTTTTATCCGGAGCTTGAAATCAATTTGTAGTTATTTATGTTGCAATTACTTCGCGAGAAAGAACGAGCGAACAAATGTTGGCCCATCCATGTGTGCATTCACTCCAGAGCCGTGCGCAATTTTTTCAACGGCTACAAATCAGCTAGCTGACCCCATTCTCTTATTTCTCTTCCCTGCCTGTCATCCCCACCTCTGTCTTCTTCAGAGATGGGGAATCTGAAGCCCAGCGTGGTTAAGGGACTTGCACAAGGTCATCCTAGTTAGCAGCAGCGTTGGGACTGGAACCCAGGTGTCCTGACACCAAATCGCCTGTTTTCTCTATTGTTTCTATGTGGTCTGTGTTTATTATATTGTTGGAAATCTCTCTGCTGTTTACCCTCTGTTCTTATTTTAATGAAAAAATTAAATAGGAACGAAAAGACTGCTGGATAGAGAGGTAGGCAGGGGTCTTGGAACTATGAGACTTTTTTTTTTTTTTTAGCTTCTTTTTTGGCTACTTTTGTTTGGTTTCCTCTGTTCAGTGTAGCTCCTATTTCCTGAGCACCTACGACCCCGGAGGCCCTGTGCTGGGTATAGCCACGTGGATTATTCTGTGAACTCAGCAGCCTTCAAGAGAAACATCAGACCCATCTTTTCAAATCTGAATACTGAGATACAGAGGGGTTAAGTGATTTGCTCAAGATCAAATAACCGACAAGTGACAGAGCTAGAATTAAAAGCCAGGTCTGTCTGCCACAAAGACCGGTGCTGACCCCAGCTGTTTTCACGATACCTGCAAGCTAGAGTTTTTTTTCCCCTGTGTTTTGGGCACAACAGTGGGCCCTCTGCTCAGTGGAATGTGCTATCTACATTCGCTTGCAATGCAGACGTCCATGAAAATGTTGGAGAAGATGTAGCCTGTCCCTTCGCACTCCTACATCTCTAATAATTGAAATGTCTCCTCCCCCAGGCCCCCCAAGAAGTCTTTCCGAAGGGTGCCCAGACTGGAGACCCTTTCTTTGTGGGACCCTCAGCTTTCTTTACAGCTGCTACCAGTGTTCCTAGGGTCTTACCTTTGTTCTGCAGCCCTTTGTGTGTGTGTTTCGTTTTTCCTCGGTGAATGTAAAATAATACAATTTAGTAGAATTGAGTGAGTGTTTATTGAATGCCTCCCAAGGGGCTAGGAGCTGAGTCACACAGGTGGCTCTGTACTTCGGATCTCATGACAGGACTGGGCCCTGAGCCACTCGTTTATTCTCTTAACGAACACAGTGCCAGGCAGCCTCAAGCTGCAAACAGTCAAGTAGGGAGGAATATAAGTGCACAAGGTAACCCGAATGTCCCAGACGCCTCCGCCTACATGAGCCAAGGGAGCTCAGTGGGAGCCAGCCCCGCATCGTCCGCTGGTGTCTTCAAGCCTCCAGGAGCTAGCTCACCGCCTCCCCTTGACCCCTTGAGATGAAGCGGGCTTCCCCAGGAGGCTGTGCCTCTCACCCTTCACCTGCTGCACGAAGATTTCAATATCCCATTTGGGATACTAAGGACAACTCCGGAGGTCCTAAAATGAGAGGAATGAGAACTGAGAATCTTATTTTCTCAGGGAGTAAGGTTCCCAGGTCGGATGGGCAGAGCAATATCGTATGCTTTTGGTCCCACTGGGACGACGTGACCTGCCATAGTGCGGCACGTGTGAGGCAACGTCTGACTGAATGTGAACATGCAGCTGACTTTGGAGAAACCACTGGTCAGTAAGGACAGGGCTCATCAGAGAGGATTGAAAGGTGAAACCACATGCCCAAAGCCACTTGTGAAATGACTGGTGTCAAAAATGGCCCTCAAGCCCTCCCGTTTCCTCTCCCCAGGCTCTGCCCTCTCAAGTGATAACCAGTGGAAAACCAGCGGGGTGCTCAGTTTCCATCCCCACTTTATTCCGTTCCTTTCAGGCCACACAAAGTTTCGGTTTCAACAAAGCCTCCAGAGGGGCGGCCCTGCAGATTCCCTCTTGTTCTGCCCTAAAACAATGGGCCGGGGACAGATCTTGACCGCGCAGGCTGCCGGCTGTCCCTGCCCCAAGGGCGCGGATGCCGCCTTTCAAGTCCCAGGCAGTAACCGGATCCCCGTCCGGCTCTGTGGGCTGGAACCAGGTGGGAACCTGAGGGAGAGAGAGGAGGTCCCGGCAGTTTTGACCTCCCCGGGGGGTGTGGGAAACGGCTCTTTCTTCACCTGGGAAAGAAATGTGCCCTTTTGATGCTGCCCGGGGTTCGCTCTTTGCACACCGCCCGCCCCGCCCGGGCCGGACGCCAGACCTCAGGCCAGGTTGCTAAGAATGGGAATCTGGGGGAGAAAATCTTTCTGCGAGGCAACAGGACTTTCTTGGGGTTCTCTGGCTTGGGGCTGCCGAGCCCGTCATCGACATCTCAAGTCACAAAATGTCGGATTGGAGCCGTTGTCCTTGGAAAGAGGAGGAATTGGCGCTTGGTTCTTGCCCATGGCAGGGATCCTGAAAGGTTTCCTGTTTGATGCTTTATTTGCATTAAAAAAAGAAAATCACCAGCATCTGGGAACCGGAGGGGACCCCGGATTTGGGGCTCCTGGTCGGAGGTTGGCGTGCTGGGAACCTTCGCACCGCACCAAACCTGTTCCTCAGCAGCAGCCATTTTCAACGTGATCCTTGTGGATGCTTGGCAAAATCCGGGATTGGAAAAACAAAAGGTTTTCCTGCCAGATTCCATTAATTTCAGCAGCAGCAGTAGCAGCAGCAATCTGGTCCTCTCGGATGACTGTTTGACGAGAGTCGCCAGCAGTGGGGTTTGGGGGTCTTGTGGGGTGTTTTTCAGGGAAAGTGTAGGCTCTCCCTGCCCATATCTTCTCTTCCGTAAGAACATGTGGCCAGACAGGATGACGGGCAGATGAGCTGGCCACGTCCCCCATGCAGGAGGGAGGACGGGGCGCCCCGAGAGGGAGCAAGGATGTGGAAGGAAGGGACAGTGTGGGGTCTCCTCGGGCCCAGCCAGGGGAGGGGTCAAGGGTCGCTCCTCACCTGCTGGAACTGGAGGGCGTCCAAGGGGCTTGGTGCTGGAATGTGAGACCAGAGGACAAGGGCCGAGGTGTCTGCTCTCAGGGGTCACGCACACAGCCCGCCAAACAGGAGCTGCCCCGTTTCAAAGGGCAACGCGGACAGAGGGGGCTGGCGGCCCGCAGCGAGCAGGGGTGGGCTGGGGAATTTCCACTGCTTCCGGGAGGGGGGGGCTTGGCCTGTGTGTGTGACCTGCCTGGATTTTTTAGGAGTCCTGTAAGCAGACAGCAGAAGCCCCTGCTTAGGGGTACAGTTGGATTGAGAAGAGGGACAGAGGGCTCTTGGCTCAGTCATTTTTCAGTTGTATTTTTTTCTTCCCCTTTTCTGAAACTTTATGGTCTGGGAAGAAACTTGATGGAACTAGGACTATCCCTGAACATGTGACCAGCAGAGTGTTCTCCCTAGATGGTCACCAGCCTTCCCCAGGAGGTCAGAGGCAGGGTGGATGGTGGCCCCAGGGGAGCTGGAACCGCTCACATGTAAAGGGCTCCTTGTCCCCCGCGGAGAGAGGGCAGCCTCGCATGAGATTATGTCCCTGAATTATCTGGTTAATCGCAGCTCTGCTATAGGGACTGCAGGCTTCCAAGGGGCTATGTGAAAACAAACAGCAACAGTGACACCCCCATCCTCCATCACCCCGCAAACACCTCGGGGTCCTCTTGCAGAGCACTGGGTCATTCTGATGGCACTGACTTAGCGAAGGTGATGGAGTGAGTCCTTGCGGTGCTGCCTTGCCCTGGCCGCGTTTAGTCCTCTCATTCCTGAGAAGGCAGATCATCCTCACTTTACAAATGAGAAAGCAGACTTGAAGCCCTTAACTTGCCCGAATGAAGCTGGGACTTTCATATAGGTTTGTTTACCTGCAAGGTCTGGCTGGAGTGCACCCAGACCTTGCAGGTCCTGCCCAAAGAGGGAAAGTCTCAACACTGAGGCTCCTTTGCTCACCCAGGTAAAGGAGAAAAGAGTGGACATCTCCGTCCCTAGGGTTCTGCCTGCAGGCATATCATCCTACAGGTGGCCTCAGCCTACTACTAAGTGACACATTGCTGCTTGAAGTTGAAGACCGCCTCTGGATAACTCACCCAGTCTGGGAGCTTGTGACATACAGATTTCGTGTGTGCGCGTGAGCGTGTGTGTGTGTGTGTGTTGTGTGTGGTGTGTTTATTCATATGCATGAGGGAAGAGACAGGAAGGGGGAGAAGGAGAGGGAGAGGGAGGAGACTTCTCAGGAAGGCAAGTGTCCAGATGTCTTGGAGAAGCTCTACAAGGAGATGGGAAACTGTTAAGATGGGACAATGGAAAGGAGCATATTTGTGGCACCTGAACGTACGTTCCATCTGTCCAGCATTGCTCTCGTCCTTCTCCAAGGACTTGATATGCTCCAGGTCACCAGGCGAAGCGTGGAGTTTCTGCTTCCGGGCATCCTCCAGGTGCAGAGATACCTGGCGTGCTGGTTGAACTGAGACGAGAGGAACTTGGCCCACTGGAAAAGGGTCAGCATGTAAGCTCTACGAAGCGAAGGATAGGTCCGTTTTGTTCATGGCGCATATCTGGTCCTTAGGGTAGTGCCTGGCACATAGTCGATGCTTAGTAAAAACCTACCAAATGACTCCCACAACTACAGACCCATTAGCTCCACCAGTGACTGCATCCAAGTGCCCTCAGGGACTTGTCCCGAATGCCAGCAGCGCGGGGAGATGCCCAGGGCGTCCGTTCTCTGTCCAGACAACATGACAGCCTGCTGGGCTTTTTTTTTTTTAAACTTGAGACTCTCCTAAATTTACCTACAAGAATGCTGGGTGAAAATTGTTGGTAGGAAGCTGAAGATTAAAGTATTAAAGTCACACTCTCTAGTCTGGATGACAGGAAAGACTGGTGGCTCCGGGTAGACTGGCATGAGGCAGGACTTCACACTTTGTTCCTGCTGATGGGCAAGGTTGGTGGCGCATTGTATCCTCATGGGTGTTTCCATTGCCGGCCTCATGTTCTAGTACGTGTGCACATGGCTGGGCTCTAGTACCCAGCGATGTCATCAAATATTAATCCGGGTGTTGCCGTGCGAGTATTTTGTGGATGTGGCTAACATCTATGAGCAGTTGACTCTACCTAAAGGGAATGACTCTTGAAAATGTGACTGGGCCTCATCTGATCAGTCGGAGACCTTAAGAACCAAAATGGAGGTTTCTCCAAGAAAAAAAAAATTCTGCCCCAAGACTGCCGCATCTACTACTGCCTGAGCTTTCTGATGCCAGCCTGACCTGCTTATTTTCAACTTGCCTGCCCTGGGGAATTTGGATTTGCCAGTTCCCATAATTGCATAAACCAATTCCTTCAAATAATCTCTTGACACACACACACACACACACACACGCATGCACGCATGCACGCATGCACATGCATATTCTACTGTGTCTCTTTCTCTGGAGGACTGGTACACGTGGGTCTTTTATGTAGGTTCTATTAAATCATAAATTCCTAATCCTTTAGGGGGGTTGTATTATCATTGCTCAATAATTACGTTTATGGGGCAAGGCAGTGTGATAAGCTGTGTGATAAAAGGGTACTCTGCACAGAGCTGCCTACACCAGACAGCTTTGACTGGAGAGTCAAAAGAGGAAAGAGCATGGCTTTTTCTCAGGGGACTTGAATTACAGTTGAGACTCCTATTCTTCGTATGTCCCTCCCATAGCCTTCATACCGTCACTGAGTGGGTCTCTGTCTGCCCCAGAGGTGAAGAATTCGTTCCTGTGGGAGAAACCTTCTAGGGCGGGGTGAGGAGGTGGAAGTCTGAGGGAGTGATGAAGTCAGGGCACACGAGAAGGGACTGTTTTCATATTTAACTTCCGTTTCCAGTTCACCTCAGTTGCACACGCTTATTAGCACCTCACTGGATGAGTCTCACTCTAGAAGTCCCCAGAACTGACCGAAAGGCAAGGTGTGCTCTACGGGTGCCATGCAGAGCATGCCGGGCATGAAGGGGCACTAGGAAGGAGGATTGTTCTGGGGGGGGAGGGCAGGCATGTTTTCTCAGAGGTGCCATTTTAACCTACTTTGAACAGCGACTCACCTTTGGACAGAGGTGCAAAGGGTGGGGGGGGACCATGCCCGAGAGAGGAAACAGGGAAAAGCACAGTGTAAAAAAAAATCAAGAGGTATGTTCAGACAGCTTTGAAAGTCGCCTTAATACTCAACTTAGCTTGTGTATGGGCTGAAAGAAAAGAGAACGCCAGCCAGGATGTGGACCTGAATAGGAAAGGAATTGGATTTTTAAGTTCCGATTTGGGATCATCTGCAGAGCAGCATAAGACTTGGAACACCGACTCCGTTTCCCCTCTCAGTTCAAGGTGCTTTACATGGTTCCAGTGTGGTTAGTGCGAGCTTTGTAGTGCAGGAGGGAGGGAGGACCTCTGAGAAACACAGAAGGTACAGCCAGAGGCCGAAGGGGTCTGCAGTCACATGGGGATGGGAGACTTGTGCATGCAACATTCATTCCAGAAACTTTCATTCAGTCTCTGCCATGCTTCAGAAACTGCTGAGTATATAAAGTTGAATTTAGGCATGGTCCTGCCTCCGACGGGTTTACAATCTGGTGGAAGAACACGGAAAGCTAAATTATTCCTTGCATGACAGTGCTGAAGTGATGAAGGAATCACACTGGTGATTCTGGCGTCCAGAGGACTGACTGGAGGGGGTAGGAAAGAAAGGGGCTCTCGAGGAGTGTGTTTGCTTTTAAATGGCAGCAGAGAGGGAGAGACTAAAGCCAGAGACTAAAGACAGGGGGACGGAATGTTTTCCCTGGGGAGGTTGGGGCGTGGAATCCTGAGCCAGGTGGAAGGATCTGCCCCGGACAGGCAGAGGGATGCTTCTGTCAGGGAAGCAGAAGGAAAGAGGAGAGGACAGGTGACGGCGTAGACAGGTCGGTGGTGAGGAGGAAGCTGAGGGAGCACGTGCCCTAGCGTCTCAGTATTTTTGGTGAAGGAAGCAAGGCTGAGGTGGAGTAAGGAGGAGGGTGGCAGAGGGGAGATTTTGAGGTGAAAGAAGATCCAGAAAAGTGGATGAAGAGGAGAGAGAAAGGATTTGGTGGCAGGGTGGAGGTTGGAGACCCCAGATTCGCGAGACTCTGGTTGCGTGGTTTCTTCTGGTGGCTCTCAGCAGCCTGGCTGTGGAGCAGAGGACTTCGATGGACCCAGAGTTAGGATTCCAGGTCAGGGAAACAGACCTCGAGGGTAACAGAGAGGAAGTTAGGGAAGAGATAGATCGTGAGGTGTTGACGAGAAAGGGAAAGATGTGAAGTTAGATGGGTGCTGGGATGTGGAGTGAAATTTAGCTTGTCATTGATGGAAGGGCCCATGAGGTGAAAAAACCCCCACATACACTGAAGGAGAGAAAGATAAGAAATATAAGGGTGCAGCGTGGAAAGCTGTCCTTCTAACTGTGAAGGCTCCCTGGAGGATGGCAGGACCGGCATGGAGAGTAAGACAGCTAGATAGATGAGGGCGAGTGACAACGAGTTCGGAGCATGTGACCTCCCCCCTCTCCTGCTGCTGAGCACTGTCATCCCTTGACCTCCTCTCCTGCCCCCCTCATTTACCTGCCACTTGGCTCGGTCCCACATCTGTGGCAAGCTCACGACGGTGAGGCTAGATTTCAGAGGGCCTGGCCAAGTGGCAGAGGGGAGTCAACCAAGGAGGAAGGTCAAGGCACGCGCCTGGCAGAGGTGAAGAGGGAGAGGCGGAGGCGGAAGGTCAAGGCATGTGGTGGAGAGGGAGGCACTGCGGTGGGAAAGTGTATCTGAATGGCTGCAGGCCCCCGAGAGGTTGATGCCCCTTCTCTCTGGGGTATAGTGGGCTGCCAGGCTTTGGCTGGAAATTGGAGAGAATATTACAAATGCTGCTGGGCGCCTTCATGGGGCTTGGACTTGCCTGCACAGAGGGGTTGTTGCGGTCTGATGGGATCAGGCTGGAAGACACCGGGCTCTCCGTTCCCGCCGACCTTGGCCAGGGTCATTCCCGAGCCACGAGGGAGGACGGAATTGGTTTATGCCTGGATGGCAGTGGTGGACACGCCTGGGCATCCAGGCTGGGAGAGGTTGGCCCCATGTGACCGAGTGAGTTGGCTGACAATACAGCAAACTTTCTGGGTTGTCTTTTATCACCTGCCCAAGCTAGTGACACAGGTGGAAAGTTCAGTGGGCTCTCAGGCTCAGATGGTCAAAGATGAGTTGCTGGGGAAGCTGGGCCATAAAGAATGGGTGCATTTCTGCGCTTCTACTGGAGGAGGTGGAAATGGGCTGTGCTCAGCAGGGGGCAGTGTTTCTGAGACATCCAAGACCAGGTGAAAGGGCCACTCAGTCCCCTGTTCGGCTCCTGGCAGCTACACTGGTGGGCCTAGGCTGAGAGAGTGTGGCAGGCGTCTTCAGGGGGTGGCAGTAGGCTTGGGGAGTTGGTGACATGGCAGACTGGCCCAGTCTATCATGTTGGCCTCCTTGGGTGTTTGGGATCCTCAGAAGCCTTATTGCTCAACCCCAGTGTTCCCGCATGTTTTCCTAGCAGGCGCAGGAATGCTGCTAAAATCAAACACCCCTGGAAGCCTGGGTAGGTGGAATGATGGGCCTGGACAGCTCCCCATGATTTTGTTTGCATCATCAGTTCCCCCTGAGACTAGCTGAGTCCCCTTCATTTGTGTCTGGCAGGCCATGATGCGGCTTTCTTGTCTATCGGGGAAGTCCTCGTTAGGTTCTATCTGCAGAAACTGATTCTATCCTAGTCTATCTATCCTTAGATCTGCAGAGCATATGGCAGATGGGATGGGATTGGGGCGTGGGCAGGGGAGAGGGAAGGCTGCACACTTACGGTAAAAAGGAGGGAGGGAGAAGATACTTTCGTGCCCTTTCTTTGGTGAGGACCCTGAATCTGACAAAGCCTAACCTAGGGACATAGAGGGATGAGCTGCAGTTCCTGGGCCCCTTCCATCCTGTTACTCCCCTGCCCCCAGGAGACCCCTTCCCTCTCTACAGTGTGTCTCAACATCCTGATGTTTCTTATTTGTGGCCAATTGCCGCACCACGAAGAGGTCCCTGCTTCCCCCTTCAGAAGCTGACATGGGGCAGCCACGCCCTGTTCTGCTCCCTGGTACCTGGGCAACACGCAGGTGAGGTGGTCTTGGGCAACTGGATGCTTCCATCTACCTGATCGACGTATCCGGTAGGCGAAGTATCCGCCTGAACGGAGGTCTGGCAGGGGTGGTGCATGTCCAGTGACAGGCGAGGTGCCTGGGGCCAGAGACCAGACTGTGCCTGGGGGTGGGGGCTGGCCGCCCCTCAGCTCCCTGGCCTCCTTGTTCTGCCCGTTGGCTGCTTTTCTGGTTATTCTATTACCTCTATGAGCTCTCAATTATCCTTCTAATAAATCTCTTTTCTACTGAAGTTGGAGTTGCTTTCTGTTGTTGGCAACTGAGACTCTTCACTGAGAGGCAGTCTCCAGGAACCCGCAGTGCACTTTTTACCTTTTCTTAAATTCAGAAGCCCTTGATACGTGCTGCTCTTGGAATTGGGTTTATGAATCTTCTCTTCCTATGGTATAGGCTCCTTGGGAGAAGGGACCATGTTAATTTTTCCTTTCCCAAGAGTACCTATCTCATTTTGTTTGCTCTGTAAATATTTATTGAATCATGGACAAATGGATGACTATGTAGCTAAGTATGTGTATTAGCTATCCACTGAGGCACAATGAATACCCCAGAACTTAGCAGCTTAAACCAGCAATAAACATTTATTATCCGACACAGTTTCTAGGAGTTAGGAATTTGGAGTGGCGTAGCTGGGCATTTGTCTCCGGTGGTTTCAGTTTAAGACGTTGGCTGGAACTGCAGTCTTCTGAACGCTGGACTACATCCAGGGAGTGTAGTACCAGGATGGTTCACTCAGGTGGCTGACAAGTCATTGTGGGCCATTGGCAGGAGCCCTTAGTTTCTATCCACGTGGCCCTCTTCATCGGGCTGCCTGAGTATCTTTACAACATGGCAGTAGGCTCCCCTCAAAGCAAATGAACCAAGAGAGAACAAAGCAGAAGTTGCAATATCTTTTATGATCTAGCTTCAGAAGTCACACTCCTTTATTTCCACGATATCCTATTGGCTATGTATGTCATATCTAGTCAGTGTGGGAAGGAAATACACAAGGGTGTGACCACCAGGGGGTGAGAATCATTAACGCCATCTTGGGGGCTCTCTACTGCCACATGGCTCACAAAGACAGCTGAGAATGGACTTTCAGGGTCAGATCCTACCTTAGGCAGATACTTTGGAGATCACAGAGGAAGCTAAAAATGATGTTGGCCTTCTAGTCCTCTCAGGTTAGTCTTGCCCAGGGGTCTTCCCTTTCAGTTTCTTGACGTAGTGAGTGACGCCCATCTAACAATGCCCTGGGATCCACGCTCTGATCCTCAGAGGCCTGGAGGTGGGTGGAGCCATTGGGGGGCTTCACTTAGAGGGACCTCACCCGAGGCCTCTCGTTCCTCATCATTTACTCCTCTTGTGGGGATTGCACGAAGTTCTTCTCTCGATGTTCTGCTCTAGGAAGATGGAGTTATTGAGTAACGTCCCTTTAAAATTCATGTCAATGTGGAACTTTGGAAGGTGACCTTACTTGGAAATGGCATCTTTGTACGTGTCATTAAAGTAAGGATTGAGATGAGGACCTGCTAGATTAGGGTGGGCCTTAATTCCTTTGGAAGTGTTCTTCAAAAAGATAGAGAAATACATAAGGAGACACAGAGATGGAGTCGACATGAAGAAGGAGGCAGAGATCAGAGTGATCTCTGAGTATCTACCAGTCAAGGAACACTGTGGATGCTCGTTGGGAGGAGGCATTGTCACCCCTCCTTCAGAGCCTCCAGGAGGAGGCCATCCCACTGACACCTTCCTTTGAGATTCCCGGCCTTCTGCACTTCTGAGAATGAATTTCTGTTGTTTCTAGCCACCCAAGTCCATGGTGATTTGTTACAGTAGACCCTAGAGTGACCTCTAAGTGCCAGAGAAAGGAAGAGGTGTGTGTCTTTCACTTTAAATCAAAAGCTAGAAATGATGAAGCTTAGTGAGGAAGGCATGTTGAAAGCTGAGATGGGCCCAAAACTAGGCCTCTGGTGCCAAACAGCCAAGTTGTGAGCACCAAGGAGAAGTTCTTGAAGAAAATTAACAGTGCTGCTTCAGTGAGCACGAAAACGGTAAAAAGTGAAACAGCTTTATTGCTGCTATGGTTGCTGCTATGGAAAGTTTGCAGTGGTCTGGATAGGAGATCCAATCAGCCGCCACACTCCCTGAAGCCAAAGCCCCATTCAGAGCAAGGCCTGAACTCTCTGGAATTCTACGCAGACTGAGAGAGGTGAGGAAGCTGCAGAGGGAACAGAGGTTGGTTCATGAGGTTTAGGAAGAGAAGCCGTCTCCATGGCATCCAAGTGCAAGGTGAGGCAGCAGGTGCTGTTGGAGACACTGCAGCAAGTCATCCAGAAGGTCTAGCTAAGAGAGTTCCTAAAGGGGGAGCACACTAGGTAACAGATTTCCAATGTACACCAAACAACCTCCTTTTGGAAAATACCATCTAGGACTTTCGTAGCTACAGAAGAGAAGTCTGTGGGGGCGCAAGCTGACTCTTGTTAAAGGCTAACCCAGTCAGTGACTTTAAGTTGAAGCCTGTGTTCCATTAGCATTCCAAAAATCCTAGGACCTTTGGGAATTATGCTAAATATTCTCTACCTGCTCTGGAAGTAGAACAAGAGAGCCTGGATGACAGCATGTATGTTTACTGAATACTTGGAACCCACTATTGATGCCTATTGTTCAGAAAAGAAGATTCCCTTCAAAAGATTATTGATGATTAACAATGCACCTGTCCCCCAAGTGCTCTGCTGGAGATGTGCAATGGGATTAATGTCGCTTTCATGCCCACTCACATGACATCCATTCTGCAGCCCATGGATCAAGGAGTAAGTCTGTCTTTCAAGCCATCTTATTTAAGAAGTACATTTCATAAGGCTATAGCTGCCATAGACAGTGATTCCTCTGAAGAATCTGGGCAAGGTGAATTGAAAACCTCTGGAAAGGATTCATCATTCTACATGCCATTAAGAACATTTGCAACTCATGGGAAGGGGACCCTAAATGTCAACATGAACAACAGTTTGGAAGAAGTTGATTCCAACCCCCGTGGTTGACTTTGAGGGGATTAGGACCTCAGGGGAGGAAGTGACTGTAGACGTGGTGGAAATAGCAAGAGAACCAGAGGACAAATGGAGCCTGAAGATGGGACTGAATTCCTAGAATATCATGATCGACCTTGAACAGATGAGGAGCTGCTTTTTAGGGATGAACAATGAAAGTAGTTTCTTTTTTTTTTTTTTTATAATTTTTATTAACATATAATGTATTATTTACCCCAGGGTACAGGTCTGTGAATCATCAGGCTTACACATTTCACAGCATTTGCCATAGCACATACCCTCCCCAATGTCCATATCCCTATCGCCCACCCAACCTCCCAGCATTTGCCATAGCACATACCCTCCCCAATGTCCATATCCCTATCGCCCACCCAACCTCCCAGCAACCCTTAGTTTGTTTTGTGAGTTTAGGAGTCTCTTATGGTTTGTCTCCTTCCCCATCCCATCTTGTTTCATTTCTCTTCCCCACCCCCCATAACCCCCTGCCCTGCCTCTCAAATTCTTCATATCAGAGCGATCATGTGATAATTGTCTTTCTCTGACTGACTTATTTCGCTTAGCATAATACCCTCT
>CM052814.1:35398108-35579009 GCA_028533885.1 Nasua narica
CCCCCCCCCCCCCCCCCCCCCAGGCAGCCCGGCTGCCAGGCCCTGCACGCCGGGGTCTCCCGGGGATCCCCCTGGATGCCGCTCTTGTTTCACGTCTGGAAGGGAGCGGGGCCGTTCTGAATTGAGCCCAAGCCCCCCTGTTCCCCATCCCACAGCGCATTCTCTAGAACTTTCTCTTCCAGCCAAGACATCCGCCGCAGTGTGACTCCTCACCCCTTCTCCCACTACTTCTTCCTGGCCTGACTGCACCCGCTCGCCTCGCCTATTTTCGTTGCTAAGAATAAATCTCTCCAGTTGTCTAGTGGAGGCTGAGTCTGGCTCTCCGTCACCTCCAAAAGGCGGCACCCGTCCTGAGGGCTCCCCCTCAGCCAACCCCACAGTCTTCATTCACACTGCCTGCTTTATCTGCCTGGGGGCGGCTGGGGGCTTGGTCGGTGGGCACCTGTTTGGCCTCAGCTCCTTCCTTAGTGATAAAAATGATAGCGGTGTTCAGCCATTTAGTGAGCACTTACTGTGTACTAGTGCCTATATTTTATAATCTTTCCCTACTTAGGATAACCAGGCAAGATCTGTGTGATCATCTGGACTTGAAAGAGGAGGAACCTGAGACTCAGAGAGGGTAACTGACTGGCATAAAGTTGCACAGCTGGTTAGTGGCGGAACTGATGTTCAAATCCAGATCTACTGACCCTAAATCTTGTGCCGTTTCCGTTAGCCTGCTCCCTCCCTCCCTTGCCTTACGGCTCACATCTTGTTGCATCCAAAGATGCCCCATGTTAGGGACGAAAACTGCACAGGAGTCAATCGAGGACTGAAACTTAAGGACCATGGGAAGAGAGCGAGCATTTTCCTAGGCTAGCTGGCTTTATGGCCGGTGGTAGGAGAGAAGTGAGCGTCTACGACTTTGTCCTCGTGGAACTCTGCCACCCACATGGATTGGGTTCTCCTTGGGACCCTTGTACAGCACTGCGGGGTCTGACTTAGCCACCCTGTGGGAGGAAGAGGACCTTGAAATTGTTTTTGAGATGTTGTCATTGATTTTCTTTAATGCACAAAAACATTTCCATTCGTGCATGGGCTTAGTTGAGGGGGACAAAAGAGAAGATTTGACACAAATTTAGGGGGCTAGGTGGAGCTCAGGGAGGGAGCCTGAGTGCCTTGTCGATTGCGCTTCAATTTATCAGGATTTTCCTGGAGTTCCTTTGCAAAGCCCTCTGCTTAATCTGGCCTCCAGGTGGGGGATTGGAAGAGGGGACGTGGCTTCCCGCTTCCCTCGGCTTCCCAGACCAGTTTAGGCCGGCAGCTCCGCCCCTGCTCCAGAGCTGCCCTGTTTTTCTCAGACAGCGTATAGCTTTTGGGTTAGAGTTCTAGGTCCCCAAAAGAAAAAAGTGGGAGACAGTGGTCAGCCTGTGCCACTCTGTGGGGCACAGGACCTAGTACAAAACCTTTGCTCTGCAGCCCTGGTGCTCTTGGCCTTGTAATTCACAAGGGAAGCAGTCCCACACTGCGAAAGAGCGGCGAGGATGGCTGGTGAAGTTCCAACAGTGCTTACCACCGTGACGAAAATAAAAGTAAAAGCAAAATATCACGGCTCATGTTCTTGAAGAGGGCTGTCTCGAGGGGCGCCTGGGTGGCTCGTCAGTTGAGCATTCAACTCTTGGTTTTGGCTTAGGTTATGGTCTCAGGGTTCTGGGATCCAGCCCTGCATCAGCAGGGAGTCTGCTTGAGGACTCTCTCCCTCTCCCTCTGCCCCTCCCCGCTGTGCTCTCCCTCTCAAATAAATAAATAAATCTTAAAAAAAAAAAAAGAGGACAGTCTCCGATGGGTGAGGGGAACAGGGAATAGCAAGAGAGGAAAATGGGCATCCTAGTTCTCTGCTGCCTGTCCCCCTTCTCCTGAGGGCTGCTAGGCATTCCAGGGTCCGTAGGTGAATTTTCTCTAAAACACTCAAAAGAGACACCTTCCCAATTTTCCTGGGTTGGCTCCTGTTTCTTTTGCTGAGACTGCTGTCATGAAGTACCAGAAACTGAGTGGCTTAGAAAAACATTTATCCTTTAGTAGTTCTGGAGGCTTGAAGTTCAAGGTCAAGGTGTCAATAGGGCTCTATCCCCTCCGAAGATGCTAGGGAAGAATGTGTTCCATGTCTCTCCCCAGCTCCTGGTAGTTCCTGGGCGAGTGGAGCTTAACTCCAGTCTTCACCTAGTGTTTTTGCTGTGTGTGTGTGTGTGTGTGTGTGTGTATGTGTGTGTGTCTTGTTCAAATTTCCTCTTTTTATAAGGACCCCAGTCATATTGAATTGGGACGCACCCTAATATCCTATCTTAACTTGATTACCTCTGTAAGGACGCTATCTCTAAAGAAGGTCACACTTTGAAATATTTGGATTAGGACTCCACATGTCTTTTTGGGGGACACAATGAGACCCTCATAGCCCCTCTCTTCCCCAGACCTGTTTTTCTGAGTTAGCTGTCCCTTACATTGCAATGAGACTTCACAGTCTGCAAACTATTAGCCTAGTGAGAAACACATGGGCTAGAAATTCATAAAGATCTGTGTTCAAACCCTGACACTCCCGTGTACTAGCTTTCCATTTCACGGTTGTGGAAGTCCGTAAGTTTCTTAACCTCGGCTCTTCATTGGAAATTGGTAGTAAAATTTCTACTTTATTGGTCAGATGGGAGGCTGGATGAACTGAAGGGCTTGCTCTGGTGCCTGATACAGGGTAAATGCTGGACGATGGAAGCTGCAACTAGGCGGGGAAGTGACTCTCGCCATTTGCCGATGAGGACACTGAGGCTCGGATGATTCAGTCTAGAGACAGCTCGACAGCCATGCCTGCAGATTCTGGAGTCCCCTCCCCGCAGAGCACCCCTTTGGCTTCCTGCCGTGTGTAGTTACAGTACTCGCCTCACCGTATTGCACTTCCTATGTATGTATGTATGTTAACCTGTCTTCTTCCCTTGCTAGACTCCGCGTTCCTTGAGGACTGTGACTCGCCTTATTCATTTTTCTTTGGTATTTTTTTTATGGGAGTAAAAAATACATAACATCGATTTGAACATTTTCACCATTTTTAAGTGTATGGTTTGGTGGCGTTGAATATACCCAGCATCCTGAAGTAACCATCACCACCGTCGGTGTCCAGAATGTTTTCGTCTTCCCAGACTGAAACTCCGAAACCATTGAGCACCAACTCTCCATTTCCCACTCCCTGCCAGCCCCTGTGTCTGTGAAGTTCACTACGTTAGTGATGAATTACTAAATTAATTAGTATTAATTACTGAATTAGTTAGTGATTTACTTGAGTAAAGTAACTACTGTAGAATTCCTCAGGTAAGTGGAAGCATGCGCTATTTGTTCATTCGTGTCTGGCTTCTTTCACTTGGCATCATGTTTTCAAGGTTCATCCTTGCTGCAGCATATATCAGAATTGCCTTCCTTTTTAAGGCTGGGTGATATTGTATGTACATTGTACACGTATGTGCATATGTATGATATTGCATGTACAGCCCACATTTATCCATTCATCCTTCGATGGACATGTCTTATGGCTGCCATGAATAGTGCTGCTATGAACATGAGCGGGCAAGTATCCCTTCAAGTCTCTGCTTGCAATGCCTTTTGGCACCTACCCGGAAGGGGAATTAGTGGGTCCAATCCCATTCACTTCTGTATCCTCAGGGTCGATTGTAGTACCGATAGAACCTCTTACTTAATACATATTTGTTGACCGACTCTGTCAAGGAATAAATGACTGGATGAGTAACTGAGAAGTGAATGAAGCAAGGAACAGAAACCTGGCAAAGAAAGAGGGGTCATTTGAACAGTGAGAGGACGCAGATGAAGCCGTGGGCCAGACTGGGAGGGGGAGAAGGGCCTGGCCGGATTTCACAAGAACTATCCGATGCGTCTTTGTTCTGGCTCGGTGCTGCAACACTAAGGATTCAACCAAGACGCTTGCCTAATGCTTTTCTCGAAGTATTCTTTCCGAAGTAATGAAAATACTAATAGGTCTGCGCTCTTGATTGGCTCCCTTAGGTTGTGCTGTGCGATCCTGGAAAGTGGTCTGGAATTTTGGACTTGCAGAAGGCCACTTCGAGGCCTCACTCGCAAACAAATCAGGAGTCTCATCGGCAAGGAAACCCTCTGGTGTCTTCGGGCACCGACTCCTCGGAGCTCCCCGGACCCGGCTCCTGGTCCGGGCAGCCGTGCTTTGCCTCCCGCGACCAGCTCCGCGCACTGCCCGTGTGACCCGCTCCTTTTCCATCTGACGTGAATGTCATGCAGCTGAATGTGACTTTATTTGTTTTTCTTTTGTTCAGAGCTGAGGACAAGCTGCCCATCTTCCTCCTAGCCCTGGTTACTGGGAGGCTGTGATTGGCAGTGGCCCAGGCTGAAAGACAAATGTGCCTCAGGTAGCGGATCTGCCAGAAAAATTCTGGCTGGTCTGAGCTCATCTCGCCCCCATTCTTGATGGCAGGAGTTAGTTTTGCATTTCTCTGGGCAACTCTCTCCTCTCATCCCTCAACCAGCCCCCAAGAAACTGAAATCCCAGGGGCAGCAGCATCGGATCCGGGGGATTCTTCTTCTGTTGTCAGCTCGTCGCTCAGATTTGGCCACCAGATTGACAAGGAGAGTCCCCAGGAGGGTGGCGTGGGGGTGGGGGTGGGGGATGGGCAGGAGGACAGCAACCTCGGAGGGTTTAGCGAAGGCTTACTGCTCTAAACTTTATTTAAAAACCCCGTCTCTTGCTGACCTTCTCTCTCTAAATAAATAAACAAGAGTCCAGAGAGAGGAAGGACATCTTTTCCATCTCAGACCTCTTAGTAAGACGGAAGTGAAAACAAAGGCCCTCGTGGAGGCCCCAGTTGCTGTTAAAAGTGGGGGAGCTGATGGAGGAGCCCCAGGAGGTGGGGGCTGGGGAAGCAGCCCAAAGGGGAGCAGAGAGGAGGCGGGGGCACGGGCTGGGTGAATAGCAAGCTCAAGAGCTCTTCTGCACAACGAGATTAGCGCGATGTGAGCGTTTCCATGCCAAGGTGCTAACGCAATAATACACGCGAGTTTGCCAACTTTTCAAATTGAATGTATTTGATTATTTGCTTTTAATTAGTGTGAGTTTTGGAGTATGTACAGGATTGTCGGGGATACATGCAAAGCCTCCTACAGCCCAGGAAGCCTCCCCTCGGTAAAGACGGTCGGGGATTGTTCTTTTTTAGCTGTGGAGAATGAGATTTAACAGCTCTGTTAAATGTTTTAGCCCGTTTCCATTGTGCCTCTGTTTCAACCTATTGGCAAGACCAATTGAAGTGAGAAAAATAAACCTGTTATCTGATCTGAATCCTGAGAGCTGCTCCTAAGAAGAATTTTCCTGCTCAACTTTAGCTTTCCGAGAACATCCTTGTTTTGTTTTATGTTTTCTTTCCTTTTGCTTCCCAGAGTTGCCCATTACGCGAACTTTTCCTCTTCTCTCTTCTCTAGAAGTATGTTTTCGGAAACATCCATACGCATGAAGAAAAAGTGAGGGCCGGGGGACAGAGAGAGGAAAAGAAATCTGTTTATATGACAGAAGCGCTCATAGGGCCTTTCTATCTGCCCAAGGCTGATAATCCTGGTTCGGAGTCTCCCCATAGGGCGGGCTCTGCTCGGGATGATTCTCGATTCTCGAACCTGCACTGCGTGGGGGACAAGGAGACCCCCGGAGAAGCTGGGCTCGCTGGGCCAGTGTGGGACCAAGTGGGGTCCGGCGTCAGTCCTTGTGCTCCCTTCTGAGCTAATGTACGAGCTCCTGCACCTTCCCCATTGTCGGTGTTTTAACCAGGATTCCCCACTGGGGGTTTCGCAGGCGGTGATCCTTTATGAAGGCAATGCGCGTCCTTCTCGAGGCCCCAACTTAAAGAAGCAGGAGGAGGTGGAGGACTCAGTGTTTGCTAAAGAGGACAGGAAGGATGTGGCAGGAGGAGGCTTTTTCCATGGCACTCCTTTCCTCCCAGCCTCCTCAGGCCCGTCGCTTGGCTGGCCTCTGCCCCAGAGGGGCAAGGACAGAGGCTGCAGCCCACCCTGGCATGGCCAGCCACTTTGTCCCTTGCTGCTCCCAGCTCACATCACTGTCCCAGCGACTCACTTGGACCACAGGAGCCGCCATGGAGCAGGGAAGCAAGACCCCTCATACACATTCTGAGGATGGCCGCCCGCTCACCCATTACCTACACAATCTCTCAGTTACATTAAAAAAAAAATCTTTCCCCCCCTCAACAATAGAGAGGAACAAATGGTTGACAAATAACAACAGCAGCAGCTCTCCAACAAAAGCACGCAATTATTACAATTATACTATCCTTGATTAGGCTGCCATGCATTGCATTTCAATGTAATTGATGTTGTAGGTTGACACATCGGACACCAAATATTCTCGCCTGTCCCTTCTCTCTTTTGTTTCAGAAGCTGATTTGCATTTTCTATGCTTTTAGTAATGAAGACTTAGCACTTTTCCTCCATTAGAAAAAAAAAGAGAGATACAATAATCTGCAACTCGGCACTTGTTTAAGGATTCTGACCCTCGAAAATACCACTTTGCTTCACACATTAGCTGCTTACAAAGAAGGAAGCTAATGTATCATCTAATTGGGCAAACCACTGCATCTGATTTCTCTCAATCAGACTATTAGCTTCGTAATTACCCATCTGCCTCGTGTGGAAAAACGGCAAGGCGCACACCCAGCTAATAACGTTCTCAAGAGCACTCCACCACAATGAGAGGAGGCAACGTGGAGGGATATGGTCTCTAACCATTTCGGTGCCAAGGTGGTCACACAATGCAGGGGGGCTCTGCCAACCTTCCCCCTCCTGAATGTGTTTAATTATTTGTCTTTAATTAGTTGGAGTTTGGAGGGTTTGTTCAGGACCGCAGTCACCGGTGGCCGCGGGGAGGAGGAAGGATGTTGACCACCGTGAGGGCAAGGAGGAGGCTTCCCGAGGCCCCTCGCGGGAGACACCTGCGGGAGGAATGTCGCCTGGCTCGACAGGGTGTCCTCAAAGGGAATACAGATTCCCTCAAGGCCGGAGCAGAGTGTTCCTTCCGCTTCTCTTTCTGTTCCCTTTCTTCTTCAGGAGTTAGATTTCCCCATTTTCCCTGTGAAGATGTCCCCTTTGCACCCCTGCCATGGCTGACCCGAGGATGAAGACTCTAGGGAGGGACCTGGGACCTCCTGGTGTGTGCGTGTAGGCTGCACAGCACAGTGACATCTCTAATTTGTGGTTTCTTCTGGCTCACGTTCACTGTTGTCTGGTAGCACGTTGCGCACACCTCGTTGTTCAGTTCCGGGGCTGTAGGTCTGGGGATTGTGTGACCTTGGGCAACTTGTGGAAGTTCCCCTTTTCCCCTGCTCCCTGACCCGGGAGAGGAGGCTGGGCCAGCTCGTGTCGTCAAGGACTGGGATGGTTGGCACGTGTGTGGGTGTGTTTGGGAGACCAGGTGGGGCCAATTTTAATGCCAACGGCAATGAGTGGTTGGGGCTCCCTGCCCCCAGCAACTATGGTAGCCGGGCTATTTTTTGTATATCCTTCTAGGAGAATTTCACTTGGACAAAGGGTTCCAGCTCAAAATCTTGAGACCAGCTGGTTGCACGTGAGACCAACTGGTCTGGCTAAGAATGTCTAATAACTTAATGTCTCCCGAAAAAGTCAGTAAACTGTGCCTGGGTCAATAGTGACATTCATCATCCAACAGTTGGTTGATTTCGACGTTAAGTAACAGAGGTTAGCATATAAAAATGGAGTCTTTTGAGCCTGACACAGTGATGAATTTTGCTTTTGTGTATTTTTTTGTTCGATTGTGATATGATTTTGAAGACTCACTGATAGCTAATACTGAAGTAATTGGGGGTGAGAACAGAAATTTACAGATGCATTGTATCATCTGGGAACACATTTTTAAAGACCTACTGTGTGTGTGTTATGGTGAGAGGCCCTGTAGATAATATTTATATGGCATAGTCCCTGCTTAGTGGAGTTTTGAGTGGAAAATAAAAGATAAATTTGTTCCTTACACAAATAAGAGACAGAATATGAGGATTTATCTGGTCTTGCTAAATGGCTCATCCCGCTGGCCAAGGTTTTCCATGGTGGACGTGACACATTCATTAATAAGCCCAACTCAGCCTGGTTATTCCCATCTCTCGTGCTCAGGCTTTTAGGGGTCGGTTCTGCTGAACTTCACAATTTCCCATGGAAAGACTTTGGTTGATCTGTGATATCTTTCCTATTCTATGTGTAGGAAATTGGGCAACTTAAGAGCCACATGGGTCTCTTAGGGTTGAAGAATTTTGTGAAAGACGCTGTCACTGTGTCATATAGAGTCTTATTTATAAGGATCTTCTAAAAATTCTTTTCAGGTATCTGTTTAGGAAAAGGATTGGCTTCCTATGCACTATATATACAGCCTTTTATATATACAGTATTTTATAACTGATCATTTTTTTCTCTTTGTTTTTGCTGCTAGGATGCTCAAAGATCAAATTTTAGCCTCTCTCCATTGGCTTAATAAGACTAGATGCCATGTTTTGTGTGTGAATACCCCTAAAACTTTATTTTTTATATGTTTGTAACCATATTTTTCCTTTGCTCTCACTCATGCCAATATTTCTCTGATATCCTTTTGTATTACATGCATTTTTATACAATACCTCAATACTTGGTGGGAAAAGGTTCTGGTAGAAATGGAGACCAGAGATGTTAAGTAATTTGTCTAAGTTACACAGGAAAGAATGAGGGCAAGAAATCTTCCTTGTGCCCAGAGCAGGGTTTACAGATGTTTTGACATTAGCTATGAAATCTGCTAAGATTAGTTTACCTTGTGATCGACTTAATTTCACACAATTTGTTAGCCTCTGTTATAGCTTTCTTACTCTTCCCTGCAAGTCTGGAATGCTAAACATCCCTCAGGCCACACCCAGAGAAAGAGTTAAGAGAAAAGATGATCTCATTAGCTCCCCAGCACTCCCAGCACCCTGGAGCTATCTTGTCAGGGCTTGTCCCCTGAGAAGTCAGTGCCTGCCACAGGCTCCAGGACCCAGCTGAGAAGTGAGCTGTGTGTGGCTCAGGGAGTGAGCGCAGAAGAGCAGAGAACATGCTACCTCCTAACAAACCACATTATGAGAGAGTCGGCAACCCATGGAATCCGCTGCCGGGGACATGCTCTCATTTTGTCCCCAGAGGAGAATCACCGACTTGATGACAACATGGTTTTTTTCACTTGCCTCCAAGCATCCCCACTATTCTCCAGAGGCTGACCCGGGGAGTGGAGGGACTATCCTCAAAGGACTCCACCAGGGATGGAGGTTCCATAGTTTGGCCACTCCTAACCTTTTTGGAGTGGAGACATCCTATGGATTTTTTTCACACTGCCTTTTCTCTCCCTACTTTTGTATCAAAAAATGTCATGTGACTCATTTTTTTTAAAGTATAATTCTTTTGAAAATTTGGTTATCATCACCTCTTCCCCACCAACATACATGTGGGAAAAACCCGACATGTGGGGCAGGCAACTCATATAGTAACTCATTACGTGTTCCAGTTTGAACAACTCCCAGGAAGTTCTTCCCTATCTCTAACCACTGTCCCTCCTAATGCATTCTACCCCATTTCCTCTGGGTCTTTCCTCAGAGGAGACGAGTGTCTTCCTGATACCAGGATAATTGGAAATACAGCCAACTTTCTATTGATTATAAGTAGATTATGTTACAGTTTATCTCTAGCAAATCTTGCTTTCATCTCTTAGTTAACATCTCTGTTGCTTACTTAATTTCTTTATTGCTTTTATAACCGTTGCCATCTGCTCCTGAATTGGAGTTCCACAGGAACTGGAAGATTGAAATTTTCAAAATGAAAGCAATGATTTCGAGGCCAGTGAGACTAGAAAAGACAGATCGTGGTCTGAGAGGAAGGAGAGGTCTGCTGAAACTGACCACAGGGTGCTCAGAATCAGACTGGCCTTAGCAACCCCCATCAGGTTTATTGATCAGGAAATCAAGATCTCGATCCAGTAAGAATCTAGTCAAATGTCATGGAGCTACATGGAGGAAGCCCTGATACTAGGATCCAGGTCTGGGGATCATTCTAGTCTCTCACAATTTTTTTTTAATTGAGGTATAATTGACATATAATATTATATTAGTTTCAGGTGTACAACATAATGATTCCATACTTGTATGTATTGCAAAATGATTGCTACAGTAAGTCTAGTTAACATCTGTCCCCATACATGGTTACAATTTTTTTTTCTTGTGAGGAGGACTTTTGAGATCTACTCTCTTAGCTATGATTCTTATTTATCAGTCTGAAAGGTGAAATTGTCCATTTGCAGCATGAAATGTGTGGCTGGGAAGAATTGCATTTTGGGACAGAGCTGAAAAACGGCGTAGTTCTTAGTTCCCCCGCTCTTCTGGAATTTTGTCTTCGTGGTGCAATTTCATAATTTTGTGTGCGATATCACGAATAGCTAGGACATCAGATATCCCCATAAGAAAAAGCAAGCAGAACCACAGACCGCAGCACATAGACTTCAAAATAATTTAACATACAGGAATTATTTCCTATTTATTTACTGTTTGGATTACCTTTGTGAGGACTCTCGCGCCTTTCTGTGGACGATGAGGAATTGGTGTTATTTATACCTTCACGTGGGAGTCAGAATATGTGCAACATCCTCAGCATCTGGACCAAGTCCAGTCTGTATTTTTTTTCCCCATCTGCTCCTGGTATTTTAAGTAAAAATGTTTGTATCTGCTTCCCCCAAGCCCTGTTGTAAATTGTAAATCATGCCATTATATCTGGTAAAACCACAATGTCAAGCAACAATTCACAAAGCCACAAAGATTCTCCGGAGTAATTTTCCTGTTCTCGTTGATCAATTTTATATTTTCCCCTTGGCCATATGCACACATTAAATGGCACTAATTCAGTGAGAAAACTCATAAGGGATAATATTTCAAGTGGCACAAATGGCAGCAATGCCTTTACGAGTATCTATTTTATAATTGCCTCTGCGTTCTACCTGAATCTGCTCTTCTCTGTTGTTGCAGTGGAGTGAAATGGACACAGAAGTGGTGGAGGTCGGAGAGTCAGGGAAGGGGGAGGAGAACATTTCAGTTAAATTAGGAGCAGAAGCAGGAAAATCTCAAGTCAAAAATTGTGTGGCTGCAATTATTGCTTTCTTCTGGTGAAAATATTTATTATCCGATCTGGAAAGATGACAGGTGGAGAGAGTCGGCTGGTGCTGGTGAGTCAGGACGGGTGCTTATGGTTTGATTATCTCCCACCCGTAACTTGATGCAGGTCTTTAGGTCATTGATTCCTTCTTTTATATTTTTCGATTAATTTTTTAAGTGTTAATTTTAAAATAAACTTTTAAATTCAAGTACAACATGTATACATACATATATTTAATTCAAGTACAACACACGTACATAATTCATAATTATGCAAGATGATATATTTTTTTTACATTGTGAACACACCTGTGTAACCACCACACACAGAAGAGGCAGAAGCTTATCAGCTGCCCAGAACATTCCCTTTTACCCCTTTCTTTCCACTTTTGTTGATTATTCTTGACCTTTGCATTTCAACTCAAGTTTTAGAAACAGTATCAATTTCCACAAAAAAACCCTGCTGGGGTATTGATTAGAATTGCCTTGAGTCTATACATCAGTTGAGGGAGAATTGACATCTTGAAAACTTACATGCTTCCCATCTGTGACTAGTAATAGGGGTACTCTCTGTAACAGTGTTTCATAGTTTTCTGGGTAAAAATGTTAGATAGCTTTCATTAGATTTAGTCCTAAGCATTTGATGTTTTAGTAAGTCATATTTATAAATGGCATCATTTCAAAATTCTATTTTCTTCTCTTTTGTTTCTAATATAGGAAGTGCAATCCATTTTGTGTATTAATCTTTTATCAATGACCTTGATAAAATCAATTATTTATTTGAAAAAAATGTTAATTGAGGCATAACTGACATACAATACTATATTCGTTTCAGGCATACAACATAGTGATTTGACATTTGTATACATTGTGAAATGATCACCGCAATAAGTCTAGTTACCATCTGTCACCATACAAAGTTAATATGTTATTATTGACTATATTCCCCATGCAGTACATTGCATCCCCATGACTTAATTATTTTGTAACTGGAAGTTGATATGTCTTAATCCCTTTTACCATTTCCAATCTCCCTCCCCACTCCCCCTACAACTCTACACCTCTCTGGCAACCACTGATCTCTTCTCTGTGTCTCTCTGTCTAGGTTTTGTTAAGGTTTGTTTGTTCATTTGTTTTATTTTTTAGATTGCACATGTAAGTAAAATTAGGCAGTATTTGTCTGTCTGAAGTATTTCAATTAGGGTAATACTCTCAAGGTCCATCTATGTCGTTGCAAATGGCAAGGTCATTCTTTTTTGTGGCTGAGTAATATTTCATTGTACTTAAGTACCACATCTTCTTTATCCATTCATCTATTGATTGATACTTGGTAAATAATGCTGCATGAACATAGGGATACATATATCTTTTTGAATTAGTGTTTTCAGTTTCTTTGGGTAGGTAGCAGTGGAATTGCTGTATTATATTGTAGTTCTATGTTTACTTTTTTGAGGAATCTCCGTATTGTGGTTGCACCAATTTACATTCCCACCAACAATGCATAAGGGTTCTCTTTTTTCCACATCTCACGAACACTTGTTATTTCTTGTGTTTTTGATACCAGTCATTATGACAGGTGTGAGGTGATACCTCATTGTGATTTTGATTTTCATTTCCCTGAAGATTAGTAATGTTGTGTATCTTTTCATGTACCTGCCAGCCATGCATATGTTTTCTTTGGAAAAAATGTCTAGTAATGTCTATCTTTTCCCATTTTTAAATCAGATTGCTTATTTTGTTGTGGTGGTGGTTGTTATTAAGTTGTATGAGTTCTCTAAATATTTTGGATGTTAGCTGCTTATTGGATATATGATTTATAAATATCTTCTCCCACTCAGTAAGTTGCCTTTTCACTGTCGTATGGTTTCCTTTGCTGTACAGAAGCTTTTATTTTGATTTAGTCCCATTTGTTTATTTTCGCTTTTGTTTCCCTTGCCTTTGGGGTCTGATCTAAAAGAATATTACTGATGTCAAGGAGCTTAATGCCTATGTTTTCTTCTAGGATTAATATGGTTTTAGGTCTTATGTTCAAGTCTTCAATCCATTTTGAGTTAATTTTTGTATATGGTATAAGAGAGTGGTCCAGTTTCATTCTTTTGCTTGTAGCTGTCTAGTTTTCCCAACACCATTTCTTGAAGAGACTATTTTCCCCATGTATATTCTTGCCTTTTTTGTTGAAAATTAATTGACCGTATGTATATATGGCTTTATCTCTGGGCTCTCTATATAGTTCCATTCATTGATCCATGTGTGTTTTGTGCCAATATCATGCTGTTTTGATTACTGCAGCTTTGTAGTATAGTTTGAAATCAGGGAGGGTGCTATTCCAGATTTGTTCTTTTTTGTTTGTTTCTTTTTAAGCATTTTATTTTATTTTTTAAATTTAAATTCAATTAATTGACATATAATGTATTATTGGTTTCAGAGGTATAGGTCTGTGATTCATCAGTCTTATATGATACCCAGTCGTCAATACATCACATGCCCTCCTTAATGTCCATTATGCAGCTACCCCAACCTCCTATTCCCCCCTCCCCACTCCAAATTTGTTCTTCATTCTCAGGATTATTTTGGTTGTCTGGGCACTCTTGGAATTCAATATCTGTAGATTATTTTTGGAATTTATATGTAACCAATTATGTATCTATGAATAATGACAATTTAATATCTTCCTTTTATAAATCTTCATATTGTATATTTCTTTTTCTTACCTTATAATATTAGTGAGGAACTCAAGGAATTTACTGTTGAGCAGTAGTGGTGATAATCGACATCCACCTTGTTCCTCATACCAAGGTAAAACGTTCAGTATTTCACTGTTACACGTATGATGCATGATAGGTTTTTTTGGAAGTAGATACCTGTTACCATATTAAGAAATTTCCCTTTTAATTTCCTGCTTGATTAAAAAAATTATTTGTAGCATGCTTTTTGAAATGATGAAGAGGACTGGATATTTTTAAATGCTTTGTTTTTGGTGTCTATTGAGAAGATTACATATTTCAGTGTTTATGTTTTTGGTCAGTGTAGTAAGTTACATTGATTGGTGTTCAAATTCAAAATCCACATTTTATTCTTTGGTTAAAATAAGTTGTTTTTGATGTATTTTCCTTGCTCAGATATTGCTGGATTTGATTTGTCTGTGTTTTTGCTGAGTAAACATTTTTAAAAAGGCTTTTGAGTTTATGTTTATTAGAGGTATTGGCTTGCATTTTTTTTCTTATGATATACTTATCTGATTTTACTATCAAAATTGTGCTGGTTTGACAGAATGAGCTTGGTATGAGCTCATATATGTTGGTATAAGATTGGTGTTATCTCTTTCTTAAATGTTTGGAAAAATTAACTGATAAAGTTATCTGGACCTGGAATTTTCTTTGTATGTTTTTAATCATAAATTCAATTTATTAAATAGTTGTAGACTATTCAGATGTTTAAATCCTTGTGTCACTTTTGCTAAATTATGGTTTTAAGTTAGTTTGTCCAATTCGTTTATATTTTCTTCCTTGTATTCTCCTTGTGCTTAATTTGTTATTTTTCTAGCTTCTTGAGCTGGATGCTTATATAAATGCTTTTCAGCCTCCATTATTTTCTAGAATGTGTGTTTAAACTAGAAGTTTCCCCCTGAATACGCTTGAGTTGTATTTTAAGTTCTGGGGATGTATTTTATTGTCTTTCATTTTAAAATGTTTTCTGATTTTCATTTCGATTACTGCTTTGACCCATGGGTTATTTATAATTTCTCCCCCTCTGTATGCCTGTCTCTATATTTTCTGCTAATCTATCTTTCAGTTGAATAATCTTATCTTCTGATGGTGCTACTCAGCTGTTAAATCCATTTCTTTAGTCCATGATATCTGTAATTACATTTTTTTCTGTTGTAAGTTACATTTGATTCCTTTAAAAATGATTCATTGGTGAAATTTCCATCTTTTCCTATATTTTCTTGAACACATTAATCACATTCATTTTAAGTTCTGTGTCTAATAACTCAAATATCTGGATTGTCTGTGAGCGTAACTGTTTTCTTTTTTTTTTCTCTAGATTTTCAATTATTTGGTCTTATCTCCTGACATATTTCATAATTTTTGATTAAATGTTGGACATTGTATTTGAAAAATTCTAGGGGTCTCGATGATGTTACCTATCTCTGGAGAAAATTTCTTCCTTTCTCCTTCCCTTTCTTTTTCCTTCCTTCCTCCCTTCCTCTCTTCCTTCCTTCCTTCCTTCCTTCCTCCCTCTCTTCCTCTCTCTCTCTCTCATTCTTTCCCAGCAATTAGACTAAAGGCATACTCTCTTGGTTCAGTCACATATTGAGATGCTTCAAGGCAATTTTAGGTTTCATGTGGACTCTCTGGGCTGCATAATTTTTGGTTTCTTCTTTTGGTATATCGACTAAAAGTCTGGTGTGTAATTGAGGCTACTCCTCCTTGGTGGACCTGTATTCTAATTTTAGTGTTTAGTTCTGTATTCTAATTTTAGTGATTCTACATCATATAACTGAAAATTATATAAATATATTTTTTAAAATATATAAATATAAATAAAATAAATATTATATATTATATTTATTTATTTACATCTGTAGCCATTTAGCAGCCATTTTCCTTGGTTCCCCAGCCCACCACTCAAGGCTGCTTAGGGTTCAACACTTATTTCAAGAGTGGAAGCGACACAGACTTTTAGGTTTATTTTGTTGAGGTTCTCTTTTCTCTAGGATCTTGATTTCTTGAGGCATAAGTCATACCACCTTGGTATCCTTGAATTCCAGCTTCTATCTTCCCAGTACCATGGGGCCATCACATGCTCTAGGTCATTGCTCGGGTCTCTGCCTTTATGCCCTCCAATGTGAACTGGCAAATGCTCTTACAGGAAAGAGCAGCAGAAGAAAGTCTAGCTTACTTCGATGTGTGCTTCCCATTTCTCAAAGATCTTGGATCCTCAAATCCTACTTACCTTGATTTTTCTCTGATGCCTTCAAATAGTTTGTTTCCCCCCAGCTTTGATCAGTCTTCTTGGCAGGTAGATTGGTTTGGTGCAAGTGACCCTAGCAGAGTTGGACTGGTGATTAATTTTTTAAATAAAAGTTGTATGTTCTTATTTGGTAGAATTGAGAAGTCTTCACTGGTGCAAGCACTGCCTCCAGGTGGTGGTTTACATGGCTAGCGAAAGACTAATGTGCCGTGATGGGGAGAAGCATACATAAGATGTTTTTTTTTTTTAAAGATTTTATTTATTTATTTTAACAGAGAGAGAACACAAGCAGGCAGAGAGGCAGGCAGAGGCAGAGAGAGGAGCAGGCTCCCTGTCGAGCAAGGAGCCTGATGCGGGACTCGATCCCAGGACGCTGGGATCACGACCTGAGCCGAAGGCAGCTGCTTAACCAACTGAGCAACCCAGGTGTCCCACATAAGATGTTTATTAAGGATCAGCACTGGCGAAAGGATGGGGGCAGGGGGGGCGGGGGGAGCAGAAAAAGTAGGATTAGAAAGGGAGCATTTGACCTTGGGCCTCACCATAGCGTGATTGACAATCACTCTGGGATAAACACTGACTCTCAGAGTTATCTATACTGGGCAGAAATGGCCAGGCATTTATACCACCACCTTGCTAAAGCATCAGACGGAGGAAGCCCCATGAAGGGCCTGAGCTCATTCAAGGTGCTTCTCTGAGGCGCAGACGGACCTGGAAGGAGCTGAGAGTCATGGCTCTCTCCTGCACTCCCCGCGGCTGGGAAGCAAGTCCTTCCTGGAAGAGGCAACTGGGTGGCACACCTCTGCACCAGAGTGGTGGCGGGAGAGCACGGGGCTCGTGGCAAGGAGTCGGCTAGTTGAGGCTGTCAAGGAAGATCCTTGGAGGTAGAGTACAAATATAGGGCAATGCAGGAGTGGGACAAGGGCGTTAATCTTCTTAGCCCATATCAATAGAAGGGGCATCAGATGGTTTTATAACTGTGAACTCTGCCTAAAAATGATTTCTATTATCTTGTTATTATTTTTACTGTGTAACTGCAGGGTGCAGGTGGGTCAGCGCTGTTTGTAAGAAAGGGCTGGAGAATCAATAAAAGATCAATGAGAGAGAGAGAGATAGGCTGCAAGCTCTTGCTCAATGGCACATGTAGAAGGGGCTTTACCTGCCGAGGATATAAAGCAATGCCCATCTTCCACCCATGGCGCGTAGCCACAGAGCTTTGTGGCTTTGGTTATAATGACACACCTTCCCGTGTTCATGAGAGAATTGCCTTCCATAGGAGTGTGTTTGATTATGTGCATAATCGGATACACTGCACTGCAGGGGAGGTGAGAAAAGCTTTAGTTCCTTTGTGAAGTCATCACTTCCCATCATCCACCCCCCCTCCCCTGCCAGATCCAGCCTCCCAATTACAGCTGGCAGAAACGTTCCAAAGACAATCACAACCACAAGTCATGAGCCCCATGTTTGTCAGGCAGGCTCCTCCTGTGTGACTTGAAGACAAGTCATAACCAGATGATGTAACCAAATTCACAAAGAGATCTAAGAGAAGAGGGAATGGGGAGGTGGGTGTGAAGATGTCTCTTTCTTTCCCTACAGTTTAAGAACTTTCTCTTTATTTGCTGGTAACTCAATTCTTTCTAGGCTTAAAAAGTTCTTGGGAGGGGCTGCATTTGAGCCGTGATTTTTTTTTTAATTTTTAAATTTTTTTAGTGTTCAGTGATTCATTAGTTAAGTATAACATCCAGTGCTCATCACAGCAGGTGCCCTCCTCGATACCCATCACCCTGTTACCCCCTCCCCTCTCCCTCCTCCCCTCTGAAACCCCCACATTGTTTCTCAGGGTCCATGGTCTTTCATGGTTCATCTCCCTCTCTGATTTCTCCCCCTTTGAATTTCCCTCCCTTTCCCTATGGTCCTCCATGTTATTGCTTATGTTCTGCATATGAGTGAAACCATATGATAATTGTCTTTCTCTGCTTGACCTCCTTCACTTAACATCATCCCTTCCAGTTGTGACCATGTCAATGCAAATGGTGGGTATTCATCATTTCTGATGACTGAGTAATCTTCCATTGTATATATGGTCCACATCTTCTTTATCTATTCGTCTGTTGAAGGGCATCTCAGCTCCTTCCACAGTTTGGCTATTGTGGACATTGCTGCTATGAACACTGGGGTGCGTGTCCCCTTTCTTTCCACTACATCTGTATCTTCGGGAGTAAATACTCAGTAGTGCATTTGCTAGGTAGCTCTATTCTTAACATCTCAGGGAACCTCCATACTGTTTTCCAGAGGGGCTGTACCAGCTTGAATGTTCAGAGGAACAGGTACCTACCTTATAAATGCTGTTGTTAAATAACACTCAGTGTGACAAAGCAGTCTTTGTGTCCATTTCAGTGATAATGGAAGCGCTTTAGGAATAGAATCAGTGCAAAGCCAATTTCATACAATAAGGTTTTACTCTGTTGTCACTATGTGGTAGTTTCTCTAGTAGTTTCTCTTTTCTAGAAGAGCTTTGGAAGCTGCCTGTTTATACAGAAGCCAGAGAAGGTGGAGAAGATAGCTCCCTGATTAGTTGCCATACAATTTCCCATCAGGCATCTAGGGAGTGTAAGTCACCAGAAAATGATAGCGAAGTCGTCTTGACCCTTGCCCATGGGCTGTTGGGCACCTCCCGTGGCTAGGCATCATGCCCTTCCTTGAGGGAGGAGTTGGCACATCTCTTGTCTCTACTGCAGGCGATAACAATCTCTGAGAGCCAATAGGTGACCAAAAAGACATACAAACGAATGACAGCGATACGAAACAGACCAGTTGGCAAGTCATCTTGGAGCTCCATGATCCCCCAGCACTGTGTGCTTTGCCCTAACCGAGTCTGATCAAGAGGAAGAGACTGGGAAAGCCTCATGGCAGAGGTGAGTTTTGACCTTTGCCTGTCAGGGTGAGCAGGACAGGCTCCCTGTCGGATTCGTCATAGATGTAGTATGTGTGCAGATAATAGTGATAATGGCTAACATTTACCTAGATTTTACTCTATGGCAATTCCTGGGCTGCGGGCTTTTCATGCATTACGTTAGTGAAGTCTTGTAACCATCGTATGCCATATGGAGACACGTATCTCTATTTACAGAGAGGGAAACTGAGGCTCTGGGAGGTTGGAGATCAGGATCCCGAGAAACTTTGAAAAGCCACCCTCGCCTGGGCTGTACTCTGTTCATGTCATCGCTAATCTCTGGTGATAGAGCTCAGCCACCCGTATCTTACCCGAGCTCTCCAGATGGGAGCCGAGGGGGTGATCTGAGGAGCAGAGAGGGCAGAGAAGCAGTCACCTGGAGGAAACTCAACAGGATACTCAGCATAGGCCCCTTAAACAATTATTAATGAACTATTTGGGGAAAATATAGGGAAACTCTAAGAAATTCTCCTCTGCATGACACCCCAGTTTAAAATAAGCACTGCTGGTCTATTTGGGAGACCCCCAATCTCACCTCCTGTCGGCCCCAACAAGCCACTGTCCAGAATTTTGAATTTTTTTTATCCCTGTGCATTTCCATGGGATGGAACACTTTGCCCTAAGCAACAGCAACTCCTTAAGATGTGATTCTGAATGTGTGTTTAGGGAAGTGCACATATTCCTTAGGCAAGAACATATTAGAATCTCTTGGAAACAGGAAATTAGCTGGATTTGGAAAATAAGCCCAGGCAATTCTGACACTACCTCCCACTTTCCCAAGAGTGACTCCTCAGTGGCAGAATCTGTTCATCTGTTTACTGTCCATACCTTCTGCCCCTGTCATGCCGCATAAGCCTCTCAAGGACAGGGATGGTACCCTATTCATCCTTCTACTCCCAGTGCCCAGAACAGTGTTTGCACTTAGTAGATGCTCAACAGATTTTTTCTGAATGAGTGAAAGAATCAATGAACCATAAGCTTCTCAAGAACTGAGAGTTCTTTAAATAACACAATAGAGGGATCAAGAACATGGGTTGGGGGTATCGGAAGCCTTGGCTTGAGATCCAAGGATTCCCAACCCTTCCACTTCTGATCTGTTACGTATCTTGGGCAGAGTTAGTCAACGACTCTTAGCCTTGATTTCCTCATCTGTACAACCCAGTCTATCGCAGAGAAGACCGAGTGGTACGACGCACGCATGTATGTATTCATACCTGCGATGATTCCAGGTGTGCGCAGGTGGTTTTGCGCAGTCCTACCAAGGGTTCATAGTAGCTTTAGCTATGGTGGTGGACTTCTTTGGGGTTGTTTCTGCCTCATACCCCTCTTCCTGGGGAATTGCCTCTCCCACTCCAAAAGCTCCTAGAGTGATTCCTGTTCCGACATGGCTGTGACCCTGTGGCCGTGCTTAGCTTTTTCCTCCTGGGTACTTGATCCACTCTGGGCCCATCACAATGCTGTCCCTCCAGCCACAGTTCAGGAGTGAACCCCCAGTGTAGATTGGACCACTTGGACCACTAGATGCTTTAACATTTTAGGGCTTTTTTTTTTTTTTTTTTTAAGACTTGCAACATTAGAGTTTCCCTCTCTCTTTCCGATAGCTGACACTATCAACTAGAGGATCTAAGAGCTCCTGATAGCCATGTTTCTGCTAATGAACACGAGTCAGGCTGACATCCCGACAAAAGCAGGGGTGGGAGATGGACACATTTTGGCACTCCCAATACCGGGCACACCTAAGACCCAGCTGTTTCCCAGCTTTTCCTTTAATAAGCTTTTCCTAGGAACTTGGTACCAGTGGGTGAACTTGAAGAAACCTCCCTTTAAGATGACTTACTTCCAGCTATCGGGAAATTGCTGTATTATATCAATAGTGTTAGTATTAGACACTTTTCTGCCATCTTCTAGAAAATTGTTGAAGTACAATTGATGCTCACAGGCCACCTTCTAGGGTTGTACAGTGTACAACATGCACAACTGATCACACACTGGTCCTGTCCTGTGCATTGGACCAACCCCTCCTTGGCCTGAACTGGATTTCTGTTAGTTCCAGCCAAGGCTACTAATATAATTGTTACATAGTGACTTAGTGCCTGGGCTCTAGGAGGTGCTGAGAGATTTGTGGAATCAGTCTATAGATGAGTAAGTGAATGTATGAACCTTACCAATAGACCTCTAACGAGGTAACTTCTAGAGTCCTCTTCAGATTCTGGGCTTCTGGACTCTGTGGGGACTCTTGGGTATTAAAGTCTATGGTGCTCCTTAAAAAGCAGTGACTATTTCTGCCTCCTCCACCCTCGGACCCACCCTAGCTTGCAGGGCTCTCCCTAGCTCTACGCAGCCATATTCAGAGTTTATTAGAATATTTTTCGGATGGTGAGCTTTGTAACAGTTCGAGCAGCTTTGCTGTTGCTTCATGAATGCGACCTGTCGATACTGGTACTTGAACTCTTTCTGGAGTGGTACTAACCCCTTGCCTCGGACCTAATTTCAGCCAGGCCTGGACTATCTCACTGAGGCTGTGTAAGCGTGACCAAGCCTCTCTGCAAGCCCCCTTTGCCCGCACGGAAATGCTCTGTGCTCTTCCTTTCGCTGGGGAGGCTGGCTGGGTGGCTGTCGGCCGAGGTGAGCCGCGGGGAGGTTTGTGGCTTGGCCGTTACTTCCTGTGGAAGTCTGCGAGGGCGGCCGTGACAGAGCGCCACGGGCTGGGGGCTTCAACAACAAACCTCCACTGTCTCCCAGCTCTGGATGCGAGGAACCCAAGCTCAAGGTGCCGGCTGAGGGCTGTGGGGAAGAATCTTTTCCGTATCATTCCCTTTGCTTCCTGGTTGTATAACCCAGTCTCCGTGTGGCGCCCTGCCTGGTTCTCCACGTTTCTCCCCTCTGTGCTATCTGTGTGTGTGCACTTCCCCTTTCACCAGGACGGCAATCCAGCGGATTAGAGTCTACCTTCATTTTTATTTGGTCACCTCCCTAAAGAGCCTATCTCCAAATAAGGTCACATTCACAGGTACTGGGGGCCAGGACTTTGACAACTTTTAGGGGGACACAGTTCAACCCCTAACACTTCCGTTGGGCTGTTCCCTCTCTGAGGCTGGGTAGGATGGGCCCATTGGAGCCGGGTTCGGTACCGCCATTCCCTGGACAAAACTGACATTCTTTGCGCGTGTGCCGTGTTCTAGAACTGTCTGTGCTTCCAGCGCAAAAGCTTTAGCAATCGTGCCTTTTTCATTTTGGGTATGTTTATCCTTAACATGGGTGGGGTTTTTCCTAATGAGTTGGGTGGACTGTGGGGCTCACTCATGTATCTATTTTTCAGCCAAATGCTCAGTGCAGTCTTTGGGGCGTGACGGAGGCCCTGGTCTCCGTGCTTGCCCTCAGCGATCAGGCTCTTCCCGAGGAGGGAGAGTGTGCAGAGCGGGGCTGGGGGAAGTCCTCTCATGTCTGCTTTGGATGGGCTGAGAGGCACAGGCCCAGAGTGCAATACGGGGCACTGTGCCCCTATAAATTCAAAGGGGCGTGTTTTTGCAGAGTGGGAGCTGACATGGGCCAGGAAATTCCCATCTGGAGCTCCTCAGTGTGACGCTGTTTGTTGTGGGCTTGTCTTTCTCACCTTTGACGTCCTTGCTAGTTGATCTGTAGTTGATGGTAGAGGATGTTCTTGACTCAGCCTTAAATAGGTTTTCATAACAAATATCGTAATGAAAATACTTTCCTCCATTCTGGAGTCTCTACAGGTGTGTTCGCGTCTCCTGATTGCTCCGTGGGTAGGCATTTTACCCTCTCCTTGAGAGGCCGGATGGCCTGGTGGTCAGGGGTGTGGGCTCTGGTACCCCAACGCCTGGGTCCAGCTTCTTGCCACCATTTACCAGCCCCCGAGACTTTTGGCTTTAACCTCTCCGTGTCCCGTTTTTCTCTCCTATAAAATGGAACTAATCATGGAGCTTAACTCATTGGGTCATTGTGAGTCTGAAATGAGTTAACATTTGTAAGGCACTTAAAACAGCCATTCATGGCAGCATATGGTAAGTGCTGCACATTAGCTCTGTTTTATTGACAGCTGAGCAAATGCAGGCTCTGGGAAGTTAAGAGAATTCTCCAAAGCCACACATGTCTAGGAAGCTGTAGACCGTATCCTAATTCCTGGTGGAACGACTCGGAGCCCAGTGGGCTCTCACCTCCACCACATTTGTACAATTTGAAGCACATTCCTCGGCCCTGTTTCTTTGGCAAAAATGTTCTTGCCGTTTTCTACCTGGCCCACTCCCACTGCTGTATGGGTCTGACACCTGCCCTCGTGTTCCCGGAGCCTCACAGGCCGACTCTGGCCCACGACCACCACTCGGCCCTGGCTGCAAATCCTCAAAGACCTAACGTGAGCTTGTGAATGACTGAATAAAGCTATGCTCTGCACTCACGCGATGAGCGCATACTCCTTGAAGCATCAAGATAGCAGTTTTGATCGTAGAAAGGAAGTGCTGCTTTTCACAAGGAGCGTGGTTTTGATGCCCTATGAGTAGCCTGGGGAAAAATTAGAATTAAGTCTAAAAAAGTACTGACTGTGTTCAAGGACAATAAGCTGGGTCAGAAGGGACCTTGAAGATGCCTGTAACATACTTGTGAAAATGACATCTTAGAAGCAGAAACCACACTTTCTTGGAAAGCATTCCTTGTTACCTTGTGCCCAGTCCTGAGAGCAGCCAAGTACTTCCTAGTCTTTGCATTGGGAGTAGCTAATGGCCTCGAGGTGGCACAGGTGTTTGGAAAATTTTCCGCTACGTGAAAATCACTGGCATTGAATAGAATGAAACCCACAACCTCGGCTTCATAAGCTGATGTTTCCCAAATGCCAAGAACAGTGCCTGGTCCATAGCAGAATCTCAATAATTATTTGTTGAATGATTTAAAGGACGTACCATGTTCAGAGTGACTCAGCTATGCGTGCATTGGCTCCAGATTCAGGTATAAGACCAGCCCATTTTGCAAATGAGGACACTGAGCCCGAGAGATGAAGAGGTCCCTCAGCTGACTTAAAAGCTATGTGATGACGGGGACTCCCTTTTCTCTGTCTATACACCCTCACTGCCCCACACCCCTCCTGAGCCTCCTGCACGGTTGTGCGGTGGGGCAGGTCAGCCAGGGCCAAGGATCGAGGATCGGGAACCTCTCTCTACAGGAGGCTGATCCTGGGAGGAGCGGGCGCGGTGCCTGCCCTCCGGGTTAATGGAATGAGCACCAGCGAGAACCCACACACGCTAGACAGCCTCATCGAGGCTGTAAGCCCCAGAATCCTCTCCGACACTCCTGAATCTGATCGTCCCAAACTCTCCACAGCTGGCTATATTTTTCTCTATGGAAGTGACCTCCTTGCCTTATTTATCATTTCGGTGCGGGGGAGGGTAGCCCTGGGAGAAACCCCGATGAATTCGGAGAAGCTCCGCAGGAGGGCAGGGCAGAGAACTAGCCTCAGTGGCACAGCACAGCGGGGTCAAGCTGGCTGCCCACCTCCAGGGACAGACTCCCCAGAGAGAAGAACAGGCTGGCCTGTGCTTTCCTGGGAAAACAAAACACAGCAGAGCACGAATCTGAAATTGTCGGGGAAGCCACACCCTAGTTGCCGGGGCCCACACTTTCTCCAGGGAAGAGGAGGGTTACAGAAAAGCACCAGAAGGCAGAATGTTGCTGCAGCCTGTCGGGGAAGGGGCTGGTTTCTGGCTCTGAGCGCCTGGTAGCCCTTTGCATTCATGGTGCACAAAGCCCTCCCAAGCCTTTCCTAATGGGAGGTGTTATCTCCATCTTCCAGACTGAGAAGCCTCGTGCAGAGAGGAAGCCGGGCCTTTCCACCCCCGCGCCTCCTCCCAACCTTGGCGGGCAGAGGGCGAGTCGGTGGCGGTGCCACAGATGCGGTCCAGGTCTTCTGCTTCCAAACCCGGGCTTTATCTCCCGGACCGTGCTGCCTCTTGGAGCCTTCTGGAGAGGATCGTGCTGTGGAAATGAGCATCAGTCCAAAGTTTGGAGCCTGGGTTTCAAGGGTGTGCACGACTTTCCACCCCCAGCTTCCAGCCACCACCATTCTTCCCGTCTCCCCCTTACGGGTCTTCACGGCTGCCGGGGGTACCTGCACGCGATGGGCTCCCTTCCATGCATCCACGCAGGCCTTGCTCGCATCCCGATGTCCCTTTCTCCCCACTTCATTTTCCGTCAGGAGTTATTGGAATGAAAGTACATGGATCCTGGACAATACATGGGCTGATTTTCTTTTATACCCTTCCGTGTGCTGTGTATAGTATTACCGCCTCTTCGTCCGCTCATCTGCTCCTTGGTCCATCCGAGCGAGCCCCTACCATGTCCCACCGCTGTGCTGGGGCTGAAGGACCCCTACGCTTACTGAACAGTTGGGGACAGAGCCGTTTATAAGGATGGACCAAGTATCTCTCTAGAACACACACACATCCAGAGGATAGCCAAGGGTCAACATGTTGATAACACCTCTCATTCTACAGCTCGGGCCCATCAGAGGATCGGCAGGAAGTCTAGTCGCCACCAGCACCCCTTCTCCGGTTCAAGATAGAGGTGGTAAAACATGTAGTCCATCGTCTTCTGTGCTCCGGCTGGCCTCCTGGCTTCATGGGCACGATGAGATGGCCAGACCCTCCTTCCAGATCAGGTGCTCGGCACTAATGTCGCTGCCCCAGGACGGGGACTTTTAGGGGTGCTTCTCACTGATGCCTATGAGAGTTTCTGTTCTCTGCCCACCTTTGGTGCGGAGGCAGAGTCTCTGGAATGATACAGCATCCTCTAACCCACAGCAGACATGGTCCCGTGCAGTCAGAGGCCCAGCCTGGGCCACGAGCACCTCTGCACCCCATTGCAGTTTGGGGAAGCGTCCATGGACAGTCCTCCATGGTTCTGTCCTTGCTTCTGCCTCCCGTGCCCACTGTCCTCTCTTTGGGAATGCATGAACATGACAGGAAAAAGCATGGGATCCAAATCAGGCAGACTGGTTCCGGAGCCTGGGTCTGCCATATCTTGACTGGGAGATAGTTGCTCAATTCACTAATCTCAGCCATAAAATGGAAAAAACAGAAACAAAAAACAAACCCAAATGCCTCCCTGTGAGGATGCTGCAGAGAAATCCAACCAACAGGAGATATATATTTATGCTAAGGAATTGGATGACACAATTATTTTAAGGAATTTCAAATAATTTAAATTGGCTGACAATTACTGACACAATGGTGAGAGCTGGCAAGTCTAAAAGTCTGTAGGGCAGGCAGCAAGCTGAAAAGTCAGGCAGGGGTTGATGCTCCAGTCTCCAGGCAAAATTTCTTTTGGGAAACGGTTTGTACTCTTGAGGCCTTCAACTGATTGGACGAGGCCCACCAACATTGCCATAGTAATTCTCTTCACTTAAAGTCAACTGTAGATGTTAGCACCGTCTACAAAGTACCTTCACAGCAGCTTTGATTCATGTGTGATTAAGTAACTGAATACCATAGCCTCGCCAAATTGACCCATAAAACTGATCATCGCGTTGTGCCATAGGGGAGCAATGAGGATAAAGTGAAGTAATGTATGCAAAGTGCTACACACAGAGCCTGGCACACGGTAAGTTTTTATTCACTAGTGCCATTATTATTACTGCTAGCATTGTTATTTTATGCTTATTTTTGGTCTGCTGATTGAATAAGGCCTTGTGCTTCCTTCCAATGTATTTGCTGCTCTGATACTTCACGTGAAAGGTGATGTTTGCTCTGAATGCCAGACGTGCTCTGCGGGAACTCAGAGGTGAGAGCGTACTAATCAGTGAGCTCCCCGAGGGCAAGCACATGTCTGGTTTGCACGCAGCTTCGAGTAAACGCTCAACACCTATGAAGAAATGAATGCACGGATGAAAGCAAACTCCTTATGAACATGACTGTCCAACGCACGTACAAGATGAGCCTCACGTATAACTTAGAATTTTCTAGTAGGCGTATTAAAAAAAAGAAACAGATACTACTATCCAAAACGGTATTTCCAAAAGGAATCAATATAAAAATTATTAACTAGACATTTTACATTCTTTCTCATCACACTAAGTCTTTGAAATTCAGCTTGCTGTGTCTGATTTACGGGATGTCTCCTTTCGGACTGGGCACATTTCAAGGGCTCAAAGCCACATGTGGCCAGTGGCTACTGTATCGGCCAGCACAGCTTTAGAGGAATGTATCCCTGAGTTTAGTTCCTGAATAATTGCATCCTAATTACTACGCTGAGGTATAGAGTGGGCGGTATGTTGATAACGGGCCCTACTCTAGAGTGAACTCTGAATATAATTTGCCCAACTAGGCCTGCCTGTCGTAGACTGTTTACCACCAGCCCTTGGCAAGATAAGAACAGACATTGAGAGCAAGCATTTAGAAGGTTTTATAACAACTTGACAGAGTAATTTTACATTCATTGAGTCTAGTAATAAAAAAACTAGGGATTGTATTATGCATTATTTAAGTTTTAATGTTTCTATAAATTCCTTTGTATTGTATTCTACAAAAGTATCTCTCTGTGATGGAGTGGAAATAAGTAAAAACTGGTCCTTTACCCAAGATAGCGTGAGAAACACTCCCCTTGGTTGCTAAAGTCAAGACTGGGGCGGATACCGGGGATGTGTGTTTTTAACAAACCCCCTGGGGCTTCCTAGGCGCATGGACGTTTGAACCTTCTGAAATGAGGCCAAAACCCCCTGGAAGTGTAGACCTTATTTTATTTCTCCCCCCAAATTGCTGATCCAGAGACAGAGCCTCAGGCCTGGGTGGGACTTCATAATAAAGGCAGCTCTGCTCACTTCAAAGATGCTGTCCCAGCGCCGGTGGGGAACCCTGTGCCGCCCTGACATCCACACAGGCCAGAACACGAGTCCCACACAGTCCTGCTTCTTCTTGAGACCCTTTGTGAATCCTCTAGGATACTGGGATTTTCAAGGTTTTCTCTGATCCTTCACACAGAGAATACGACTTTTCAATCTCCATCTCTTGGAGCAGACAGGCAATCTGTTTAAAAAAAAAAAAAAAAAAGGAAAAAAAAAATCTCTAGACCCAAAGGAACTCTATTTTTTCTTGTCCTTGCTCAAAGCTTTTATAGAACATCTTGAGATTTCAAAGGCAGTGCGTGTATTGATTTTTTGTCCCTGACCCCCAGGGTTCATTGCTGCCGTGTTTTGGGCTAAGGCTCCCTATAGAAATCCCAGTGGCCTCAACTCGGGAAGTCTTGGTGATTGGACGGTATTGGAAGCAGTTTCCTTATATAAACCATCACAGATGTCCTTTGTAATTTGTCATCTTCTCTTTCTGTGAGGCTCTCCTCACAGGATCTTTCTTGTGTGGCTAGAAACTTTTAAATCAGCCTTCGGGCCGGAATGTCTGTAAGGAAATGGAGGCCTTTACTCTGATTCTGACCCAGCTTCCAGGGAAGCTGTCTTAGGTCCTGGCCCCTACCACGCCAGGCCCGCACCTGCTTAGAGACATAGTTCATCTCTTCCCACAAAATCTCAATATATGACTGTATTAGTTTTCTAGGACTGCTGAACATAATCCCATAGATGGAGTAACTTCAACAACAGAATTTTTTTGTCACCATTCAGGAGGCTGGAAGTCCAAGATCAAGGCGCTGGAGGGTTGGTTTCTCTTGAAGCCTCCCTCCTTGGCTTGTAGAGGGCTGCCTTCTGGCTATATTTCTTCACGGCCTCTCCTCTGCACACATACACTCCTGGCGTCTCTTCCTCTTCTTATGTGGACACCAGGCCTATTGGATTAGAGCCCCACACTCAGGACCTCATTGAACCTTAAGTACCTTGTTAAAAGCCAGATCTCCCAATACAGTCATGTTGAGCTTAGGGCTTCAACATAGGATTGGGGGGCGGGGGGAGAGACACACAATTTAGGCCACAATTTAGGAACTACTAAGTTGGCTTCTACTCATGGCCCAAATTCGTCTTGGATTCTGGGGTCCTGACACCTGACATCTGTGTCCCCTACCTCTATGATCAATGTTTGGCTCCTACCCCATCACCCCCTGGAGGTTGTGTCCACGCTGAGTAGAGGCCTGCTTGGGCTTCTTCCAGCACAGACCAGGGTTGTCTGCCCTCACTGCTGCTCTCAAAAGGGTATTTTGTGAGCAGTGGTGGATTCTATCAGAGCCCGCTCTCCACTTCCACTCTTCAGAAATGGTTCCAGGCTTTATGTAGAACCTGATTTCTGGGTGCATGGGACCCATTCTCTTGCTTGCCTCTCTTTTGGAGACCTGTCTCCTGCTTCACTGTCCCAAATTTGAAGAGAGAACAGGAGTTAGTCACCTGAACCCTTGTAGCCATTAGTAGCCATTAGCATTCCTGTTCTTCCCATTAGAAGCCTGGGCATCAGGGGCGCCTGGGTGGCTCAGATGTTAAGAGCCTGCCTTCCGCTCAAGGCATGATCCCAGGGTCCTGGGATTGAGCCCTGCATTGGGCTCCCTGCTTGGCGGCAAGTCCGCTTCTCCCTCTTCCTCTGCCCCTGCTTGTGTTCCCTCTCTTGCTGTATTTCTCTCTGTCAAATAAATAAATATAATCTTAAAAAAAGAAAAAGAAAAGGAAGCCTGGGCCTCTACTTATCTCTCCTCCTTCCAATCATCAGTAGGCTGGTATTTATTTATGGCAGAGACTCACAACCATTTCTGAGTTCTTTATAGTCATCAAACAAAAGAGAAGAGAGGGCAAAAAAGGTCCAGGCTTATTTAATGACCAGGCTTATTTAATGACCATGATAAGTAAAGAAGTACTAAGCTTTTGTCTGGGACCATATGTCAATCCATTGATCCATGGATTCATTCATCAGACATTCACTGAGCACCACCACTGTCCCAGCAATGTGCTGGGGATGATGGGTGAGAGATGAGACACTCCATCTTTGCTTTCTAAAAACTTTTGGTCTGGGAATGAAAAGAGTCCAGGAAGCAGATGATTGCAATGCTGTGTGGCAGGGATGGCAATGGGTCCAAACCCAGCATGCTGTTTGAACCAGAGTGGGCCATTCAGCCATGCTGAGAAACTCAGAAGAGGTTTCCCAAAGGAGGGGAAGCGGAGTTGAATCTTGAAAGAAGAGTAGGAGTTAGCTTGGGGCAGAAGGTTGGGATAGGGAATGAGGAGGGAAGGAAGGACATTCTAAGCAGAAGTAACAGCATCCGAAGAGTTGGAGGAGTGAGAGACGTGGGGCAGGAGGTCTCTTCCCACTTACTGACCGCATGCTCTCTAACACTTTCTTGGTCTTCTCTTGCCCTCCTTCTCCCCTCTGCTGCCAGCCACTAAATCTCAGTCCTTGGATCCCTACAGACATGGATGTTTTGGACACTGACCCTCTCTCAGAGCTTCACAGTGGGCTTCTTGGTAGCTGGCAGATGGTCCTGTCTTCCCCCAGCACTCCAGGCTGGCTTTGCTCCCCACCTCCCGAACATTTCTTCATCCCCCAGTCCAGGGTGGCCACGCGCCCTGGTTTGCCTCTGTGCTCCCAGTTATGTGTTTTGTTGTGGGGTCATTATTAGCAGTGCTTCCCTTCCCTTTCACTCTCAAAAGTGTTCCAGTTTAGACAATAAGTTGTATGGTCACCTTACATATGTTTCGCTAATCCTAAAACCAAACTCTTTGTTCTCCATGCCTTCCCCTCTAAGGACCTCTTCTGATTTCTTTGTTTTGGATAGTTGATACTAGAATTTATTGACTGTACCTTCCTCCTTGTCATTTTCCTTCAAGCCATGGTCCCTCGTTCTTTGTGAATCTCTTCCACAAGCAACCTGCCTTTTCCACTGCTGCAACCCCAGTCCAGAGGTTTACAACTTCGGACCCGCTCCCTACTCCCCAGATCTGTTCTGAGCCATCTATTTCACACACAGGCTCAACTCCTCCAGCGGCCTCCGAGAGAGTCTCCGAGAGAACATCTCTGCGTGAGCCGAACATTCACATTGGCTATATTTGGCCTGACTTTACCTTTTGTTTAAACATTTTTTAATATTTCCTGTTTTTTTATTATTAAATTTTAATTCTGATTTTTTATTCCTTCCTGTTAGTCTGCTTCAGCCAGATCACTCTATCCCCTGACTCTTGAAAATGATATGCATATTCTGACTTCTAAATCTTCGCTCACGCTGTGTTCTCCTTTGTTCAAGGCTCTCTTCACGTCTCTTCCCAATCTTATTTAGACTTCAAGGCCTCCATTGATTCTGTCACCTCCAGGGAGCCGACTCTAAACCCCCAAGCCCAGAGGGGTCAGTTGGTCTGTCTCTCTTGCTTTCCTTTTCTGGGTCGTTGGATTCCCTGCTATCCAGTGCTCAGCAGAGTGCGGATGCCCATGTTCATGCTGCTTGAGCAAATGGAGTATTGATCAACTTGAGGTCTTGGAAAGGACATTTCTTTTGTCAAACTCTTATTTTGCCAAAGGCGAGATGCTTGCAGCCAGTACGATTACCTCAAAAGCCATGCTGCAGGGGCGCCTGGGGGCTCCGTTGGTTGGGTGTCTGTCTTCAGCTCAGGTCGTGATCTCAGGGTCCTGGGATCGAGCCCTACGTTGGGCTCCCTGCTCAACGGGGAGCCTACTTCTCCCTCTCCCTCTGCTACTCCCCCTGCTCGTGCACTCTCTCTTTCTCTCTCTCAAATAAATAAATAAAAAAAATTTTTTTTTTTTAAAGCCATGGTGTACAAGCTAGATTTCCAAACTTCACTTGGCTCTGAATTCTGCTCTGTCACCTACAGACTGTGTGACCTTGGGCAAAGGTAGCCTCCTTATGACTCAGCTTCCTGTTCTGTAAAACGGAGTTAATGATAGTACCCACCTTAGGGGTGGTCATCAGGATTAAATGAAATAAAGTTAAGTGCTGGGTACGGCACCCAGAATACAGAAAGAACGCAATACATGGTCATGTTTTTTTTCCCCCTCAGCAAGCAACCAATTCTTGGTAAGAGTTCCCTGGTTTATCATTGGCTTTTTTCAAAGCTAGCAACTTCAGACAGTAGAAATAACTGAGCTTATAGACATTTATTTGCGGATAACCATAATAGACTCCTTTCTTGACTCAACCCCCGAATTAGCCTCATCAGGTGGTTAAACTCTGTGTCTGCACATCGCCTGCTTTACCGATTTTGGGGTACATCTCGCAAATCATCCAAGTGGGACTTCCTGTTGCCTGGAAGGCAACCCCAGCTTCTCGTGGGCTGATTCCTGTTGTGTTCTTTCCTCTTTCCACTGACCTAAATCCGACCCATCATGAGACACCAGTCGAGGTCCATCTTGGAGCCTTAGCAATTGTCTTCTGCAGCAGGGAATTAAATTTTATCTTTATTTTACGGAACCCAGAGGACTTATCTCTATGCTGAACATACATGGCAGTTGCTTCAGAACTATTTATTAGTTAACTGGTTGCTGAGCCCAACCATTAGCTTACCTCAGGCAAATTTATTGGGGGAAAATACTCATCTATTCCATGTCCGAAAGAGTCCCCATCCCGGGGTCAAATCTAAGCACCAGTTTCTGAGTCTTCTACTGGGGTGATAGTCTGCTGAATTCAGGACAAAGAGGGAGGAGAGAACAGTGGGCATGGTTTCAGATTCCTCAGTCATTCAGTACCACACCTAAATATAGTATTATTTAGCATTATGAAATAGGCCCATTTTAGAGTCATTTTAAGTAAACCTGTGCATTGAAGTTTCAATATTTTATGTGGGTCACCTGGATTCTCAGTGAATATGAAAAACATGAACCAGATACCTTTTAAGCAAAGATACCTGTTGATTTTGCTTCCTTAGTGTCCTGCAGCTCAACATCTGCCTCAAGGACACGGTTTAGTGGACAAGCGCATTTGACGGACGGGAGGATTGCACAGAATTGGGACGTTCCTGTCCCCTCCCCTTCTGCTCAGTCGCTGCTGACTCCAGATGCCCTGCTCCCTCCTGGGCTCCCTCTTGGGCTCCCAGGGAGAGCCGCACTCGGCCCCTGGGCCTACGCTGACTAGTCCTCCTGGTGTGTCCTGCGATCTCTAACCTCCTTTCCATCCCCATCAGCTTGTGATGTTTGAAGATGTAAGATGGGCTTTCCAGGAGCTTTTCCCTAAGGTGAGGCAGGTCAAGCTGAGCTAGGAGGAGAGCCCAGGCCCAGAATCGCTGAAGATGGGAAAAGGTGAGAAGCACCGAAGCCGCGACCAGAAGCCGGCTCCTGGGCTCCCCTCTTCTGCAGCCGGGCCCTCCAGCCGGGGCGGTGCCAGCTGCTTTTCCAGGGAAAGGGGAGGCTTCCAGATGAACAATGCTTTTTGAAAACACCGGGGCTGATGGTGTGATAACCACTCAAAAACCAACAGAACAGCTGCAAAATATGATAAAAATCACTTGAAAAGTTCATTGATTCTGCAGCAAAACTGCAAGTACTTCACTTTATAATAATTGTTCCCTCACGCTCTCGAATCTGGTACTCGAGCTACAAGGGCGTTCAGGTCAGGGCGGCATTCAGCAAACAGGCCTGGGTAGACAATGCCGCATGGCTGAAGAGACACTTTAATCATGAGCTAATTTACAAACCAAAGCAAAACAGAGTCGGGTTTTGTCTAAGATTATTAGAAGATGTTAATTCTGTGCTTAAATTATGTCTCTCGCTCCTTTCCCTGAGCTCATCACTAGGGAAAAAAAAAGGAACATCAACCCAATCTCGGCCCCCAATTCTTATCTTCCTAATTAAATTTTGCGGCTTGGCGTACACGGGTGGGTGGGTTACTTTTTTCCTTTTTCTTCTTTTTCCTCTGAGGACAATGTACTTGTTATTCAAATTCTTATTGTTTCTTGGTATAAGCTTTCTAGCACCCAGATGGAATGGCCGTTAGCCCCTTCTCCCCATTTTTTCCCTCTGGGTTGGGAGAAATAATGGAAAAACTTGATATAGAATGAGTTCCTCATTGGGTTCTCCACCCAGGAGATCCCAGTGGTCTGCTCAGTGGCCATCCTTTCCTTCTACCCTCGTCCCCTCTCCGTGTCCTGCCCTGTCCTATCTTGCTGGTCCCACTTTCCTCCTCGGCTGGCTGGATCCCACAGCCAGGATTTAAAAGAACACGAGCAAACAAACTCCAAACTGGACTAACTCTCAATTATCCGCATGACTGAAGGGCTAATCCAATATTCATTGCTACTTGGCTTTGGAATACTTTGTGTGATTTGTACAGGACAGATTTACCTGACTGTTTCCACTTTGCTTGGGTGAATAGCGTTAGCATTTTTAATATGTCTATAGATCGCTGGTGAGGATAGCACCCCAGTAACATTCTGGGGCAGAAGGGAAATCACTTTGGTTAGAAGAATCTGACCTCTGATGGCACTGACCCGGCTGTCTTCCCATCATCCCATCTAATGGCCATTTCTTCTGGCTCAGGATTTTCATCCCTTCGAAGCATCTGGGTAGACTACAGTATCTTGACTCATTTCTCCTTCCTGATGAGATGGAGATACAGTTTATGAGTTGATTTGCTTATTCCATAGATAGTTATTATGTATCTCCTCCATGCCAGGCACTCCGCTAGGGACTGGGGAGACAACTGTGAGGTCACGGGGGTGCTGACAAGTTCGCACACCTGTAAGACTGTCACATCCACAGACAGTTGTAAGTGAGGGTGATAAGGACGTGAGTGTGATGGGAGAGGAGCAGGGCATGATGAGATTAGCTAGTAGGGATGCCTGATGGAGACTTCTGGAAGGGAGAACTAGAGTCACTTTTAAGAAGAGGAGAAATCTCACTTCAGACCTGAAAAACCAGTAGGGGTTGTTCAGGGTACTGGAGGTGGGGTGCAGGAAGAGCGCTCCTTGTGCTGGGGCCGGCAGAGGCGAGTGCCGCAGGGGTGGGGGGGGGGTGGGGGACTGGAAAGTGTGCAGGGGGCCTGGAACTGAGCTGGAGGCCAGAAAAGAGAGAGGAGAGGGTGAGATGTGGGGAGCAGGGGGGTCATGAAGATCCTCACAGAAACGGTGAGGACTCTGGATTCTCTCCTCCCTTCTTTGGCCGCAGACTCTGGGGGGAGGAGATTTAAATACTGTCAACAGTGTCCCGGGCTGGTGAGGAATCAGATACCCCTTCAAGGGACTACTTTAAAAAAGAGTTTAATATTTACTTTTAGAGAATAAAGAGAAACTAATTTTCTTTTTTTTCCCCAGATACTTTTATTTTTTCAGTGTTCCAAGATTCATTGTTGCACCACACCCAGTGCTCCATGCAATACGTGCCCTCCTCAATACTCACCACCAGGCTCGCCCAACCCCCACGCCCCGTCCCTTCCCCTCCAAAACCCTCAGTTTGCTGCTCAGAGTCCACAGTCTCTCATGGTTCATCTCCCCCTCCAATTTCCCCCAATTCACCCTTCCTTTCCTTCTCACAATATCCTCCATGTTTTTCCTTATCCTCCACACATAAGTAAGACCATATAATAATTGACTCTCTCTGCTTAACTTATTTCTCTCAGCATAATCTCCTCCAGTCCCGTCCATGTTGATACAAAAGTTGGGTATTCATCCTTTCTGATGGAGGCATAATATTCCATTTTATATATGGACCATATCTTCTTTATCCGTTCATCTGTTGAAGGGCATCTGGGCTCTTTCCACAGTTTGGTGGTTGTGGCCATTGCTGCTATGAACATTGGGGTACATGTGTCCCTTCTTTGTACTGCATCTGCTTCTTTGGGGTAAATACCAAGTAGTGCAATTGCAGGGTCATAGGGTAGCTCTATTTTTAATTTCTTGAGGAATCTCCACACTAATTTTCTATTAATAAAATTGCACATCTCTTTCTTTGTGTTCAAAATCAGGAGTTAATTCTTTTCCCTTGAATGTCGTGACATAACAATTTAACATAGTTGGATTAGATTTTCTTCGGACGACACATATATACGTGCAAGGCGTTAATCACACACGGGCATAACTCACACAAATGTGGTTGGACCATCTTGTTGAATATATGAAAAAAAATTTTTTTGTGGCTTTTGTGTGGACAAGTGTTCCTGCTTTCCGGAGGTTTTTCTCTTCTCTCTCTTCTCTTTTATTGTCTCTGTGTGTCACTTTCAGAATTCGACAACTTCTTGTGAGTCTTAATAAAAGCCTTCAGATGTAGATAAAAGAAATCACGTGTTCATTAATCCAAGCTGTGCCATCTATAAATGAGTTTCGACATTTCCTCAGACATTAGATGCCATGCAGCTGGCCTCAGGTTGGTGGGGTGGCCTAGCAAATCACACTGTGACTGTCAGAAATACTCTGCAGCACTGGGTCAGCTCCTTGGGGGACCGTAAATCTCCTTGGGTCCGATTGGGACCATTTTCTGTTTTGTCAGTGACATAAGCTGCGCACAGAAACCCGTGTTAGCTGGTACCGCATATTCGATCTGCTTGAACGACATCTCAGGGTGTCCTGTAAACTGGTGCCCCAGGGAGCTTCCAGAGCACCCGGCCCCATACTCTGGTTCTGTCTGATTCCAGCAAACACTAAGTTCGAGAGGAACAGGCAGGAGGCAGAGGGAGATGTGTTGGTGACCTGGGTGAGGGACCGTGGTGGTTTCAACCAGGAAATCCATAGCGGGAAGAGAGAGAACAAATCAATTTCATCCGTGGTTGGATTTGGTGAAGGAGGGAAGCATCAAGGATAGGCCCTGGGTTTGTTGTTTGAACAACTTGGTGGGTAGTGATTCAGGTGCAAAGTAGGAGACAAAAGAGGCAGAGGCGTAGGGGGAAGAGAGTGACTGCGGGGGGTGGGGGGGTGGGGGGGTGGGGAGAGACATAAGGAATTTCAGGTATGTGTGACCCATCCAAACTGAGATGTCAAGAAGTTGAGTGAACAGGGCCCTATCTCAGGAGCCCTATCTATCCAGGTGGAAAATACAAAATTTGGATATCATTCACATAGAGAAGCAAGTGCTGAAATTAGATAAGATCATGCAGAGAGGGGGAGAGTAAGTGGAGAGGAAGGCTCAGGACAGAACCTTGAGAAAAAACAATTTTTAAGGAGAAATCCATGGAATAGAAACAATAAAAGATATTAAGAAAGAACTGTTAAAGAAAATTGACCAGTTCTAAGAAGCAATCCTAATCTCTGTCTCATTGCCTCTTTAAAAATTTTATTTATATTTTTAAAATTTTATTCATTTATTTTATCAGGAAATATTTCAGACATTCAAAAAGGAATAGGCTAGAATAATATAACCAAATGCCCACGAACTCTCTCACTGCTCTGTGCATCTTTCCTCATCACTGTCCCCACCTTTTCCTCGGGGTGACCTGTTTTGTAATTCCCATGCTGTCTTTAAACTTTCATGGTGCCTCATGATGGCATCAGGCAAAAGGAAACACTCCCTTCCATGACCACTGGGGCCCGAGTCTCAAATTCCAAAGAAATGAGCCCCTACAAATTACCTTCCAAAGAAATTACGCATGTGCTTCCATTTATCAAACAACACTCACATCTGGAGTGCTAACTGTACCCTGTTATCAAGTCATTGTCTCTCAGCACCAAACCCCACGTTTCTCGTTCCTCGCCCTACTTTGCCCTAATGGAGCTGGGCCTTGTACTTGGTGTTTTTGTTTGTTTGTTCGTTCGTTTTGCCCGCTGGTGCAATATTACCCTTGCCAGTAGAGGACGCTGAGACCGCACTGCAGGAGGCAGAGGCTTCCTTCTGGTTCTGCTGTACTTCTTGCTCCTGCCCTGTGGCCAGTGATTTGCTGTCACCCAGTGAGTTTCACTGGCATCATAGCAGGTGGCTTCCCAGGGAGTCTCGCTCGTGCCCTCTTTGCCCTCTTTGACCTCCCCCGCCAGGTCTGGCCTTCAGCCCTGGGGTGGGGTGCCTTCCATAATCGCTCTGCCCCCGCCCCCAGAGGTAGTGCCCGCTCCCTCCAGCTTCAACCACTGACCCTTCAGAGCTCTCGCTACCCTGTCGCGGTTAATTACCTCTTCCTAGCAACAATTTATATTAAACTTCCCTTGTTCCTGGATCTTTCTTTCTCCTAAACTTTCCTGCATCCTCACATATCAACAATAGAACACTGCGGTCACAGACTCTGACTTCGAAGTTCAAGACACTGGAATGTCATTTCATCTTTCTGAATTTATATACTGGGGATACATCGATAAAACTGGGGATAGCGATTCCCCCTGTGCCTCCTACCAGCATCCCAAGAATCGCACTGGAAACTGACTGTGCCTTGTTGAGGGGCGGAGTACCGGAGACACAACAGTCAGAGTCCAAGTAGGGAGAAACTGAGAGCTTGGGAGAGAATAAAAGAAGTGGAGAAGGATCGGGGAGCAAGACTCTGATGGGCATTTATGGCTTCATCACCCCGAAGCCTCGTCTCTCCATCCCATCTGCTCGGTGGAGTGGAAAGAAGCCAAACTCTGGGATCGGGGAACTTGAAAAAAGAAAGCTTTTTCCTTCAATGATCTTAGAAGACTAGAAAGAAATGTCTTTATTTTAAGCTCCTTGGAGCTGAGTGGGTCAGGGAGTTTGGTGCCAGGAACACCTGAGAGCTGAGGATAAACCAACTGTAGGGGTTTTACACTGACCTCAAATTTAGTTCAGGTGAACTGATAAAGTTACAGAATCGGAGAGAAAGATACTAAAATTGTACCTAAAAATTAGGATTTTTTAGTTTTTGTTTTGTTTTTTGTTTTTTTGCTTTAAAACAATGATCTCTTTTTGGGGAGGAGCATGCTATATTTACGTTTTCATATCAAATTTTGTTGTTTTACCCAAAGAGAGAACACTGGAGCCTGTGACTCAGCCTGTGTCTCTGTGGCACGGCACCTAGCAGCCAAACATGTAAATTGCAAGTTTAGTTTTTTTGATTTGTGGGCAAACTGGGCCCCAGGCCAAAACCGCGGGAACCGTATGAGAGGTTACAGGCTCTAGTTAGCAACCATATAGCTGAGATTTTTCTGAGAAAGTCCTGTTTTTGTTTTGTGTGGTCTTCTTTTCAATTAGCACAATTTGTTAAATACACAATAAAAGCATAATTGTATTTGATATTTATGAAGAGTATTCATAAAAATAAATATGTCCTATGTCCCGAGTTGTTTTGTTTGGAGAGCATGGTCTTTTAGGTGGGCACAGCAGAAGGATTGAGAGTAGCTATTTCTTGGTGGTCCCTTCCCTTTCCTGGGCCTTCATTTACTTACCTGTAAAACAAGAAGAATTTGTTGGTTCATTGACAATATAACTTTTGAAACTGTAACCCATGGTGGAAATTAGTTTTTTATCACACTATTTCTCTCCATCTCTGTCTGTTTCCACCTCTCTGTGTCACAGATGCACATGCCCGTGCACACACATACACACACACACACCCACACACACCCAAACTTCCAAGAAACAATGTCTAGCCTTACTAAACACAGTGCATTTGGTTCCAAACCACACTGCCCACTCCATTCCATTCTATTCACGACAAAACTTAGTAAAAACGGTTGGGTTGAGAGTTCCTAATTTCATGACCTATAAACAGGTCTCACCCCAAAGTCCAGGATGCACTGGACAAAATAGTTTCTCACATACGATCTGTGTGTATACTATGTGCTACTTGATGGTAAAATCCCTTCACAGGGGGTCCCTTATAACTGCCACCACCTGTGTCAGTCCTCCCCTACCCCCCCGAGCATCTGCCATCAGAAAATACACAGCCAGTGAGAACGAAGTCTGAGCATAGACGAGGTGCCCCACTCCTACCAGTACTTAGTCTTTGGAATTAGTTGTGTACTCAAAACTTGGCATGTAGTAGGCCTCGCTGACAGGAGGTGGTCTTGTTGGCCTTCTGCCTCCTTCCCTTTGCTTGGAGGCCTGGCTCCCTCTTAGGTTGTAGAGGTTGGAACCCACCTCCTGTGTGGCCATTGGCTGTGTCCTGCTTTATTCTGGAGAAAACTTCCAGGAAGCATAATGATAACTCTTGTATTTGATTCTGCTGTCTAGTTTCAACATATCCTCATTCATGACCTTTCTTTGGGATTCCCGATTCTGACTCCTGGCCTCCCCAGCTAGTCTTGTTTTTCCCTCTCTTATCGGCCACATCAAGATCCCAGTAATCCTCATGGTCCAGCCGGGTGGATTGGGGAGTGCCTAAACCTATGAATTTATGCTTTTTTGTGTGACTTACAGATACACAGTGGGCAATGGGTAATTTAACTTTTTATTTGCCTACTAAAAATTCTTCTATGAAGAAATTTCTATTCTGTAAACAGTCACTTAAATATCCCCTGATAACTCATGTTAAAGAATCATGAAATAATTCCATTTTAAAAACAACCCCTCTGTTTAACATCTCTTCTCTACCTACACCTTGTCCCACAACTTACCTGTTTTATAAGAACACAATTTTGTATATAGTCTATTAAATTGAGCATGAGTCTCTTTTTTTCGCCCAAGGAAGTTTGTCAAGATATTGACAAACTTTGACAAACTATTTTCTTTAAAATACTACTAGTAATAAATGATGTTGTCCTAATCTGTGAAGACTGGAGGGGGAGTTCAATGACTTCTCAAGGTCCGATCCAGTCCTAAGATTCTTGGAGGTGATTGCTCTGTCCTTCCCAGCTGTTTGTTTCTCATCCAAGGCATTGTCTGCTGGAGCCCTGAGCTCTGAGTGAGAAACTGTGGGCTCGGTACCACTCTCAGCACCCCATGACTTTCTGCCGGTTGGCTGACCTGTGAACTCTGGGAATTCCAGACCAAGACTGATGGGCTCCTCTGATTTGCTTTGACGATCCACCTTCCAGAGAAGACCCACAGCACGTGGAGCTGATGCACCCCTCCAAGGGATCTTCTGTGCCCATTAGTTAACTCATTAGGGGCTTCTCGGGCATTCTCTCAAACTGAGAGTGTCCCTTTCACCTTGTTTGGTTTGCACTTTATTGGCTATGCCTGGCTGACTGGACAGCTCCCTTCTGCAACCAACCATCTGATCAGCATTCAGCCTAATTACTGAGGCCCTAGGTACTGAGGCCTTCAGGTTATGTGGGAGCCCATTCAATCCCTTTCTGAGCACAACGTGAACCAGCCAGTGGAATATTCTAGATGGAGGAATACATGATTTGGGGAAAAGATGATTTTAATTTAATGTCTCTATGTCCATTGCAAAGAACAATTGGATTGAAAACTTATTTGCTGGGTTTGTGATTATTGTAATACAGTCAGCTCTTGAATAGTCTGAGACCCGTGTGAGTCCCCAGATTCATAAATACAAAAATATTTGTGAGGCTCTTGGCTTTCTCCTGAACCCCATTCCGATCTTGTGACTTTCCAACTTCTGTGGGCATTTTATCTCTTACTTGATGAGGTATTTTATTATTATTTTTTTAATCTAGATTCACTTTTTTTTTTTTAAAGATTTTATTTATTTGACAGAGAGAGAGAGATCACAAGTAGGCAGAGAGGCAGGCAGAGAGAGGGGGAAGCAGGCTCCCCGCTGAGCAAATACCCTGATGTGAGGCTCAATCCCAAGACCCTGAGATCATGACCCTGAGCCGAAGGCAGAGGCTTTAACCCACTGAGCCACCCAGGGGCCCCGATGAGGTATTTTAATAACAGTAAGTGTACTTTCTGAAACCGTTCTACAGATTGCCTTTATTTGTATGTACGTATTCACATACTTCTATGTAGAGAACTTATTCTTTTTTTAAAAGATTTTATTTATTTATTTACTTACTTAGTTATTTAAGAGACAGAGAGAGATTGTGAGAGGGAGACAGAAGGAGACAGAGCAGGGAGAGGAGCAGAGAGGGACGAGCAGATTCCAAGCTGAGCAGGGAGCCCAGCTCAGGGTTCAATCCCAGGATCGTGACCCGAGCCAAAGGCAGACACTTAAGTCATTGAGCCACCAGGTGTCCCTAGAACGGATAAAGTTAAAGCTCCCCTGGACCACCAGCCCAAACCCATTTTTCTGGCTGGAGGTGGCCACTGTTAAAAATTGGGATTGCCACTCTTTCCCCCAGGCGTTATTGGAGGGGTACAGACTGGAGCCCATCTGCTTGGGCCTGAATTCTAGTCCTGTCATTATCAACTGAGTGATTTGGGCAAGTTACCTACCTCTATGCTCAGTTTATTCCCTGCAAAAATGCAGACAACCATAGTACCTATTTCATAGGGTTTTCTTGAGAATTAAAAGAGTTAATCTGCGTAAAGCACTAACAACAACGTCTGACGTACGGTAAGCACTCAAAAGGGTTTCATATAGATATGAACACTCTAGAAAATTATGTTTTGCGTGGATGGTATCAGACTGTACATATATTTCTATGACTTGCTTTTTAAAAACTCTTCCCATGTTAGCACAATTAGATATAACCCCACTTTTTAAAAACTGCTGCATAGTTTTTCATTCTATGTACACGACATAATTTATTTAGCCATGCCCTATGTATAGATCTTCATATTTCTTTCACATTGTTGCTACTATTAAGAGTTGCAAGGAGTACACTGACAAATGCGTGTGAATTCCCAATGAGCTCATTGCCTCCTTTTGCCGGCACACCTGAGTATCTCTCCAGGGTAGGCCCTGGAGATGTGGAATGACCTGGTTCGAGGTTGTATGTGTCGTTGGTGGTGGTGGTGGTCTGTGTTTACTATTTTGGACATTGTTAATGTTCTTGCTTTAAAATGCCTTTTATGTTTACGCACACATTCACCTTTTCTGGAACTCTCTCTTCCCTCTTGTACTGCTGTGCTTCCTTTGGGATCCTCTTTAGCCTCAAGAACTTCCTTTCGTGTGTCTCATAGTCCAGTCCATGCCGATGATATATTTGCTCAGCTTTTCTCAGCCTTGGATTCTCCGAGAACATTTCTTTTTGTCTTCATTTTTAAAAATTGAACGTGCTCACGTTGAGATCATTGTAGATTGACCTGCAGTTGTTAGAAACAGCACAGTGGGATTCTGTGTAGCCTTTACTGAGTTTACTCCACTGTACAATTCTCTAACACTGAAAGGCCTAGATTTTTTACTAGGATCCAACCACGTTGGCAGCACCTGTGCTTCGGCATTTCCCTAGCAGTATGGGACTTCTGAAAACTCTGTTCAGCTCTGTGCCTCCCACTGGCTTTCTGAGATCCTTGAGCTCTACCCTCAAGGGTTGGGCAAAAGCTTAAGGTGTATTTTATGCAGATTTTTTGGACTCTCTCTCTTTTTTTTTAGCTTCCTCCTCTTATTCTGTAGACTTCAATCACTGTGGCAACCATCAATGCTATTCTCTGTTTCCTCTGTCCAGTGAGCTAGAAAAAGATGCAGTTACAGATAACATTAGGCTAGATTGTGCTGGCCCACGTGAGCCATTTAAACTGCTGTAGGCCATTGTAATACTTGATATCATAAATAATCAACTTTATAAATGGGTGTTGATTTGGGGGGCACCTATTGAGATGATTGTGATTTTTTCCTTTAATGTATTAATGAGATGGGTTACTTAATATATATGTAAAGCTGAGTCATCCTACATTTGTAAGATAGAACTATTCTGATTGTGATTTATCAGTATCTTTATTATGGTGCTAATAAATTGCTAATATTGGAGTTAGGACTTCTGCACATCTGTTCAAAGGTGATATTGGTTTTAGTTCTATTTTCTTGTGTTATACTTATCCAGTTTTGGTATCAGAATTATGCTAGCTTCATAAAATGAAGTTAATAACTTTCTATCTTTTTCGGTGCTCTGCAACATTTGATATGAACTGGGTATTCTTTGTTCTTTGAATGTTTGGTAGAATTTTTCTAAAGGTTAATAGTCCACTGATATTTTTTCTTGAGACTGTTATCATTTATACTTTCTTATAAAAATTATCATTTTTAGTCTAGGGTTCAAATTCCTTGACATAACATCGTACATACTATTCTCTGACAATTAAAAAATTTTATCAGTGTTTAGATGCCTTTTGCATTCATTTGTAGCTTTCTTTCTTTCTTGATTAGACAGCCAGTTACTATATTTGATTTTTCAAAGTCTTAGTTCTTAGTTTTATTGATCAATGCCTTTTAGAAAAACCTTATTTTTCACTAATTTGGGGGTTTAACTTTATTAATTCTTTCTGCTTTATTTGGTTTATTTATTTTTACTTTCCTAGACTTTTAATTAGTTCAGTAATCTCCAATGCTATTTTCTTTCAAATGTAATAGGCCATAATTTTCTTAGGATTCGTTTAGGATATAAGCCATTGATTTTGGTATGCTACGTTCTACTTGTTGTTCATTTCTAAATAGCTTATCATTTACTATAAGCATTTAAAATAGCTTATCATCTATTTTATCTTAGATTTTTTCCCCCCTGAAATGTATTTAAATTATTAGGCTACATAGTGGTGAGGGTAGACTGGATGCCAGGAGGTGCCACCCAGTTCTTTTTTTTTTAGGACCATGACATCAATTCTCCCCTGCACAGTGAATGTTGGCTGCTCCTGGGTCACAGTAGAGTTCGTCTTTAATTATTGATCTCAGGCAAAGGAAGCTATTCAAGGTCACCTGCTTCCCAGGGCAGCTTGCATCCAGTGACTGGGTCAGTGAGGGGTACGAAGGCCTGGACTTCTTGCCTTAATTTGGTACAGCCTGGAGAGACAGGCCCAGGTGCAGAGTTCTGTAGGGTTGGCTGAGACCCCTGTTGCTACTGATAGGGTTCACCTTCTCCCTCTGCCTAGTCCTGCTTCCCTCACTTGCACAAATGTTGCTCCCGAGAGTACTGCCTAAATCCCTCCTGCACAAACCCATCTCAAGTCTGTTTCCTGGGGAAACTGACCTCTGACAGGGCTATCCTTTGGTTGTTTTCTTTTTTCTTTTCTTTTCTTTTCTTTCTTTCTTTCTTTTTTTTTAAGTAGGGTCCATGGAGCCCAACACAGGGCTTGAACTCACAACCTTGAGCTCATAACCTGAGCCAAGATCAAAAGTCAGATGCTTAACCCATTAAGCCACCCAGGCACCTCTTTGTTATTTTTTCCAATGTAATTTTCATTAATGAACATTTTTTCTCATGTATCAAAGTTTCTATACCTAGAAGTAGAATCACCAGATTAAAGGGAATATGCATCTTTGACTTTGTTGAATATTGCAAACTAGTTCTCTTAAGTGTATCTGTGCCGACTGCCCCCTCTCCCTGTCAGCTGGACACTTCACACCCTTGTTAACACCGTGCACTCCTATCCCGTTCCTAGGTCTCTTCTATTTGTATTGTTCATAGATAGGTTACAGGGAGGTTTAAAAAAAACTCAGTGAGTCTTCAGCTTTTAATAGATTAATTTGAAGTGGTCACTTTGATTATTAATGTCATTTTATGTAAAGAGGTATTAATGACCTAGATGGTTCAAAATCTGGAACAAGGAGTCAGAAACCTGGGCTCTCATCCTCATTTTGCCCATGATCAATTCTGTGGCCTAGAGAATCATTTATTCTCTCCGAACTTCATTTTTCTCATCTGCTCTCCATGGAATTGGATTACAAGAATCTCCTAGAGCTCATCCACTTTGATAGCAGATAATTCCCACAGTTGGATTCCAACCCCTCCATCCACTACTATCTTCACCCCACCACTGCCCACCCTGAAGCCAAACCTTAGAGACCATTCTTTCTCTTCTTCTTCTTAGAAGACATCTTTTGTATCTCATGGTGATCAGGGGCTTAGGGCTAGCTTAGGATGGGAGAATGCCCAGAGGTTGGAGTCAGGTAGACTGGGATGGATTTCTTCCTCCTTTTTGCTTGTGTTCTCCCCTCTGCCACCTAACTCAAATTCTGACTGACTTTCCACTTACTGGTCTAGAGACAGTGTTCACTAATTCTTAGTTAATAGTTTTTATTTAGTTCTACTTTGAGATATACAGTAAGTAATAAAGATTTGGTTCTTTAGAAACTAAGGTTTTAGATGGATCAAAATTTATTGAATAAACATTTGTTGATACTATTTTGGTAATAAAAGCTGACTGAAACTCTTTCTCTCCCCTCAAAGCACACTGTCTGGTGGCAAGGTCTGGCACACAAGGAGCATGCTCCAGACAGAGTGCTCTGGGTATGGCCAGGAATAAAGCTACCAGTCCTGGGGGCCCCAAGGAGCCCTTACTGAGGAGATGAAGTTCAAGATGGCCCCAGAAGAATAACAAAGAGGGGATGAGCCAATAGTACCTATTCCACTTTTGTTTGTACATTTCACACTTCTTCGTGTGGAGAAATGAATAGAAGCGAAAATCACAGTCAGCTTTTCAAGATGCTCCAAGGCCCTTGAAAAATCTGCTTCAGGTAAAGTCTATGTCACCCTTATGTATTTTTATCACCTTTATGTTTTTCTGGTTCATAGTCTTAGGGCCTTTCCTCCTGAGAGTCTAAGGGAAGAGACAAGAATGGGGTGGTGGTGGCCAGGGGCACCTGGGTGGCTTAGTTAGTTAAGCAGCCGACTCTTGATTTCAGCTCAGCTCATGATCTCAGGGTCCTGTGACTAAGTCCCACATGGGAAATCTGTGCTCAGCGGGGGAGTCCTCTTGAGATTCTCTCTCTTTCCCTCTCTCTCTGCCCCTGCTCATGCTCACATGAGCACTCTCTCTCTCTAAAACAAACAAACAAACAAACAAATAAATAAGTAAATAAATTCTTTAAAAATTGTAAAAAGAGGGTTGCTGAAGGGGCTGTGGTTCTCCCTGACAGGTAGGTCATTTGTTTCATGTGAGTAGATGCCCATTCCACCATGTAAATAAGTGACCATGCATCCTGTCTACAGCCTGGAAGAAACCAACCCACAAATTTAAGAGAAAGCAGGCCCAAGACCCTAAAGGAAATGAATCAAAACCCATCATTTTCTTTTTGCTTTTTTTTTTGTTTTTTCTTTTTTTTACTAGTCTCTTTTAGATTTTTGTTTGTGAGTGTGAAACTCCGTATTGGCATCAGAATTGATCGCCTCCAGGCAAATGTCTGTGTGCCCAGAGCCTACTGATAAAGAGTCAGGAGAAGGAAGTGGAGATACTAAGAATTGATGAAGGAACATATGGGAAGAATCAATATAAATTATAGCAACTGAATTGGAATTCCAGTGACCAAGCAATGTTTAAACAAAATGGCTGGTGAGTTTTCATCTCTGATAGAAATGTCATCCAATAGTTCCCCTTCTGGGAGTAATGCCACAAACAATTATAGAAAATTGACTTTATACCTGAATTCCCAAATGAAAGGGAAAAGTTCCAGGCACCTGAATTCTCAAATAAACACAAAAATACTCAGATGAAATGATCTGGAACAATGTATCAGCAAATTATGTTCTTTGAAGCAATACATCAACATGTGCAAAAGTTCATATGTAGATGGAACCCAAGTGCAGGGACCATTCTGGATGGGGTTAATCAAGGAAGATTTTGGTAAAGATGAATTTTTAGATGTGTTTTAATTTCTTATTTTTATTTTAGACAAATGAAGATACAGATTGGGCTTGAGGACAGAGAGTAAATTCCAGGTGGTGGGATTTGTTCCCTTTGGAGGTGGTTTCAGACCATGGGGGTCCCAAATGATTGTCTTCTCATCTCCATCTACCTGAGTTCCTGCACCAAGGACCTGTAAGTCGCAGGAAGGAAGAACAGACTACAGGTTATTCTTCCTGAAGCCCAACTCCATGTGAGTTGGTGAACAAAGCCTCGCATTTGTTTCCCCAAAGATTTATATTTCATTCCCGGCATTAACATATCAATGCCCCCAATATGCATACATTTTCATTAAATTGCTTTCAGTTAGAATAGCTAACATGCCCTTGTAATGCCATTAAATGTGAACAATTATGAAGAAAGAGAACATTCCATTTGTTCTCTCTTTCAAGACCTCAAACTAGATTACCTTGTTCTCCTAACAGGTGAAAGTCCTTTTGCCCAACAAATTAGACATGGACAAATTGCTCCTATTTTAGGCTATTTTGAAAGCCTTCCTCCTCTGTTACCTTTCCCATTCATTTGTATTTGAGGTGCAATGTTAATTCTTGATCATAGGTACTAAATGAAGGGAACCGTATCACAAGTAATAGAAAGTGACAGATAATCTAAAAGACATTTTCATTTGGCTTTGGAATATAGATATATACTTACCTTTGAATGTGGGGATGCTTGACATTCCAGAAATCTATTTCAAACCAAATTAGAAAGCCAAACTGGGAAGACTTCATGCCCCTGGATCTAAGAGGCTATGTCCAATTTCTAGTCCTGCCAACCCCAATTAATTCTACCTTGCAACTCACTTCAAGCTGTGGAAAAGCATGAAGGGCTCTCAGACTCCCTGACATTTTATTCTCTGCCAAACCTGTGCTGAAGCAAGAAAGGAGTTAAATAGACCCATTTCAGTAGGTTTCCTGAAGTAAACAGAGAGACTTGAGAAATCTGGTTAATACTGTTAAAAGATAAATTGAGGCATATTAAAATTTTTGAGTTTCTTTGAATGAAAATTGATTCAGATGGGCAACATCCAATCTAGCAGATAGAAAGGAGCTCCAAGGAGCTGTACGTGAAAGACTCATAGGTAGAATGGAATGGGAACAAGGAAGTTAACTCGTTGGCAAAAAAGTGGGTTGGTTATTGCAGGGTTCCTTCCCTTTAGGGGATGACAAGTATCTATCAGGCAGATTACCTAATGAGTACCATCAGGTGATTCTTGATTGACTGGTTTAAGATTCAATTTTGTGGAGAGGCAAAACTATAAAAAGTCTTGATTTGGTGATGTGGGGCTTAGCATAAGTGACTCCATTTTGCTCCTGTTGTCTTGTTTTTTAAAAATACAAATTTAAGAATTTGTCTGTAAAGAGCATATGTGTTGCTTTGCAACTCTCTCAGGAACTTCCCAACTGTAATCTGAAACAAAGCTTGCTTACTTGGCGGGCAGGGAAAAACAGAAGAGAGAGGCAGGCCACTCTAAGTTGGTAGGTAGTAGTTTTAAGAAGTGAAGGGAAATTTCTTGGGTGGCCGCAAGATGAACAAATCCTTGTGCCTGCTTGCCAAATTTTAAAAGTTTATGAAGAGGCCTTCCCTGGGTTCAGTCATGTTTACCATGTAGATGTTCTCAATACCACATCACTCTCAAGGCTCTGTCCTTGCAGCAGCTTCTGGAGTGAGAAAGGCAAGTGGAACCTGCATTCCAAGGACGGGGTCGAGGGGAGAAGCCTCTGAGTCCTCGAGTCCAGCTCATGGGTCAGTTGGTGTTCGTGTCTTCTTGACGACCTTCTGAAGTTCTAATAGAGCCACTTTCTAAATACGGTATAGGAAGAGTTAATCCAGACCAACACATTGAGTTTATCACACGCAGGCACTTGGATTGTTATAATGGATATAAGATTAAAAACAACTGAGCCAACAAACAATGTATAACGCCCATCAGGTCTCACCTGGTCTAGCTCAGGCCTATCTCTAGTTCACCCTCACGTGCTCCTCTCTGCCCCTTGGTGGTTTTATGTCCACTGGTTTGTCTCTTGTTTTCTTGAACCTGCTAGGTCTTTCTTGACTTAGGACTTTGTACATTTGGTTCTCGATGCCTCTGCGGGAGCTCCTCTATCTCCCTTCATGTAGCGCACTTCTTTTCTTCTTGCCGCTCAAGTGACGCCCCCTCAGAGAAGCCTTCCCAGCCTCCCTTCCTTAACGACACCTCCCCCTTTGTGACTTCCTCTCTTAGCAACCCCTCCTCTTGTGTCAGTTTGTTTCTTTTTGTCTCCATGCTTACACTAAGCATTCTGTGGACGACAGGGACTTTCTGGCCTGAAGCTGCTGCATTTTCCGCTCCGGGCCCCCAGCCTGGCTCATAGAGATGTGCAAACCTATTTTTGAGTCAGTCGAACAAAGCTGAATCAGATCTGATGTGAAAGGGCTCATGGTCTAGTGCTGAGTGTTAGGAAATCTGAAAACCGTAATTACTGTCAGTTATTTCAAAAGTTACTGTTAGCTTAAAATATAAAAATAAAACATCCCAACTCATTTTAAGGATTTTTTTTTTAAAATTGTATTCTTTATGAGAGAAAGTTTCAAATCTTCTTTCCTTTCTATTCCCATCCACTGTTCTCTCCCTGCTGTTGGATTTTTGAAGCAAATTCTGGACATCACACAAGGGCCAGGGCTAGGGAGAGGCAAGGGAGGCATCTAGGGGGCAGCACTGGAGGGCCCTCAGTCCTGGTCCTGCATTTCATCAGTAAATATTTTAATATGTACCTGTCTGTATAAGACAAAACTCTCTCTCTCCCTTTTTTAAAAAGATTTATTTATTTATTTTGGTGGGGGAGGGGTAGAGGGAGAGAGCGTCTCAAGCAGACTCTGTGCTTAGCACAGAGCCCAACATGGGGCTTGATCTCGCAACCTGGAGATCACACCTTGAGCTGAAGCCAAGTATCAGCTGCCAACCGACTATGCCACCCAAGCACCCCCAGACAAAACTCTAATTAAAAACAAAACAAAACCCCACAGGACTATGTTACTATTATCATACTTAAAAATACCAATTCCTTAATATCATAAATGTTTAGTCCTATGTTTAGGTTTCTCCGATTATTTCATACTGTATTTTTTTAGGTTGATTTGTTTGAAGGCGCATTTAAAATCCTCACATTGCACTTGGTTGATACAGCATGAAGAAAGTCTTTTGCCATCCATTAGTTTCTCCATTCCTCTTTTTATAGCTATTTAAAAAAAAACGTGCCTGGGACGCCTGGGTGGCTCAGTTGGTTAAGCAGCTGCCTTCGGCTCAGGTCATGATCCTGGCGTCCTGGGATCGAGTCCCGCATCGGGCTCCTTGCTCCGCAGGGAACCTGCTCCTCTCTCTGCCTCTGCCTGCCTCTCTGCCTACTTGTGTTCTCTCTCTGTTAAATAAGTAAATAAAATCTTTAAAAAAAAAACCAAACGTGCCTGCAATTTATGGCTTAAAAGAAAAACAGGTGATTTGTCTTATAAAGTTTTGCACATTCTTGATTTTGCAAATGCATCTGTGTGATATCATCGAATATGCTCTTCTGTCTCTAGTATGTCCTGTCAACTGGTGCTTGGATCTAGTGGCTTGACCAGTGTCTTAGTTCAGGCCGCGATGGCGAAGTACCAGAGGCTGGGCAGCTCAGCCGCAGACATTTATTTCTCCCAGTTCCGGAGGCTGGAAGTCTGAGATCAGGGTGCAGATGTGGTCAGGTTCTGGTGAGTCCTCTTCTGAGTTGCAGAGTGCTGACTTCTTGCGGTATCCTTGCAAGGCAGAAAGAGTTGGTTAGCTCTAGCCTCTTCTTGTAGGGGCACTAATCCCACCCAGGAGGGCCCCACCCTTATGACCTAGTGACCGTAAAGATCCTACCTCCAAATACCATCACATTGGGGATTAGAGTTTCAACAAACAAATTTTGGGGGAACAGAAACATTTAGTCCATTGCAACGAGATTCAATGTTTTTGCAAGACTACTTCATAGATAATGTTCTGTCCATTGACACAGGCACATAATATCTGGTCATCGTGCTTTTTGTGATGTTAGTAACCACTGAAGATCATTGTCTAGATTCATTACTTATTAGAGTCACAAAATAGTGATATCCAGATTTTACTATTCTTCTTTTATTTGTCAGCTGGAATCCTTCTCTAAAGGAGAATTTCTCCCCATCAACTGTTTGTTTACATTGAGATATAGTTCATACAGAAAAGGCAGATAAATGTGTGCTTCTTTCCTTTTCCCTTTATGGTAATGAGCCCATTTTCCAAAGATGACCAATGAGGTGGTGATGTTGTTTTGCATCATCAGGAAATCATGGATTTATAATGTATTAGATGTCTTTCAATGAAGTTATCCAAACGTTTTGCAATTGGAGCCCTTTTACATTGGGACTTGAATCCTTTTGATAAGATCTGGTAGACTTGCTCATTGCCTAATATGACTAGAGGCTCTTGGCTCATTTTGCATAATTCATGTCCCAGCTCTAGAATCAGCCATTCCACCAAGGGGCTCAGATTTTACAATTTGAATGTGAAAAGATTTAAGTCCAGAATTTCAAATGTCTATCTCTATTATTATATATTTATTTGCTAAAGAAACATAGTTAATGATCATTGACCGTCCAAGGCATGGAACCAGTAGGAGGGAACCAAGTTAAGGCTGAGGCCAGTAGAAAGAAGAGTGAGAAGGAAGATATCTATTCCAGTTCCTCCTTCTGCTTCCTCCCATCTTCTCTACCCTTCCGACTCCAGATTTCTGAGCATCATGAAAAGCCAAATGTTGCCTTTTTCTAAATGGAAAATTGTTACTGGTCTATCAGATATTGTTGGGGTAGGAATAAACTTGGGGGTAAAGAATTGATGAAAAGACCACTAGGAGGAAAATCCATTTTTCCCTTTTAAAAGTAAAGCCTTCTTTTTCTTTCTTTCTTTCTTTCTTTCTTTCTTTCTTTCTTTCTTTCTTTCTTTCTTTCTTTTCTTTCTTTCTTTTCTTTTCTTTTTTCTTTTCTTTTCTTTTCTTTTCTTTTCTTTCTCCTTTTCTTTTCTCTTTCTTTCTCTTTCTTTTTTCTTTCTATCTCTCTCTCTTTTTTCTATCTTCAATTTTTTTTTGACTTATGGGTAATATTCTTTTGAGTTTGATCTCCAAGAAGGAATGCAAAAGGAATGCAAAAGTTTGGGTCCCAGTATAAGAAACTGGAAATTATAGGCGATGAGGGGTAGCACTGGGTTTTCTCAGGGCCCCCCCAGCACACAGGAGATGAAAGCCAGAACAATGGTTCTCCATCTAGACCTAGAGCTGGAGGTGGGCATCCCCAGTGGACCAGAAGAACCTGGGGCTCTCACATTCCTTCTGCTCCGTGACTGTGTCTGCAGCACCCCAGCTCACTGGGATGTCCTTACCAATGGGATCAGGAGTGGTGTTTCATATGGGGGAAAATAGCCAGCTCTTCAGGCTGCCTGGAATTATTTTTGTTATCATTTCAGGGGAAAGCTGTAATAGCATTTCTGAAAGTGGAGTGGCTGCTTTCTTTATTATTATGTGATATTTCTTTGTTGGTATTTTTTTCTAGGATGCATTTCCACGAAAGTTATTGTTCAGGAGGAGACACAATTGAAATCAATTGCTAATTAAATTTGTGTCTAAATTAATAAATCACAACTATTCAGATCATATCTGTCTGAATAATTTCTATTATGGTGAACATAATTGTTAGATTCAGCATTTAATGAACCATATTGTTAGGTAAAATTCTTATGACAATTGGGACTAATAGAATATATTAACCTTTATTCTTCCTAGCTTGACATTACATTGGACCATGTTAACATGAAAGCACCTGGAAGAGTTTCATCATTAAGTATCCATTGTGACTCTGCTGGCCTTTGGATGGAGCTTGTGAGGCTTTGGGAAATTAGTGCTGTTTGATGTTTGTCGATGAGTGTCCTTATCTACAACCAGTTTTGAGAGCATTTGGTTCTGTCTGTGGATGTCTTCTAAAGATGGAAACAGTACCAAGCTCAAGAGGCCCCATCAAATGTCAACAACGTGTTTGGGGCACCCATCTGTAAGGTACTCTGGGTCTTAGGCCCTGAGGCAGGTATGTAGTGGGGTGGGATAGAAATAAACATGACCCTTTTCCAAGGAGAACACACAGTCTAATGCAGACAACGGGAGAGACTTCCGAGAAAGTATAAAGAATACTCATTCCAAAGAAATCTAAGTTCATTTAAGTAGAAGTAGTTTTGTGGACTCTATCAAGATGTGGCTCTAAAGTTCTGTGATTGCTTTCCTAGGGAATGTATCAAAATTTATTATATCCTCTTGACTGTTGTGTCCTTCAAAATATCAGCATGGCAATCTGGAAACCTCTTCCAGTGAATTCTGTTTTGGGAGATGTCTTTAGAGTTTGTCATCTGCCATTTTTAAATGCCCAGGGTTGAACCTCTCTTCTGCCTTTGTAACTAGGAAAATAACCCCAGGTCACAGAACGAAGCAATACGGGGCAATGTTACAGTTAAAGGTCAAAGTCAGCCCCCTATGTCTACCTGTGACACTGATCAGCCTGGCAGTGGCAACAGCCAGTGCTAACAGCCTTTTCCTGATGCTCAAAGTCAAGCCAGTAAGTCAAGGTCAGAGTTCACCTTCTCTCACTGATTACGGACCAGCACTGTGTGCAAAATCCTTTAGCACCAAGTAGTAGCCAGGGGTCTTTACATCTTACATTAATGGTAAAACTGACCCCAGTAAGCCACAGAACGTGTATGGTCCCTTCTCCTCTCTCTAGTCCCTGTCTTCCTTTTCCTGCCTCTGAGAGGGGGCGGGATGGAGCGGGAGGATATACTCTAGACCTTTATCTGCCCAAGTCACTCAGATGGACACCCACCTCCTCTTTTCTGTTGTTTTGTTAAGAGTAATAAACCTCTTGTAGGGGACTTGTGGCTAGGATTGCTAACTTTCACTTTAAGCAGATTCCTAAGGAAAACCCTGAACCCCGGCGATCTCTAGTAGAAGGAGCCGGACAAACACTAACTAAAGCCCTCATGTCCAACGATCTGGGGATTTGTGCACAAGTCCGTATTTGACTTACACGTGCACTTGGACTTTTAATCCTCTCTGCTCCCTTTGGCCATTTTGGACTATGGTCTAAAACATGGAAACCTTCCCAAACTGATCAGGATTCATGTTGGGAGAATTTCTGAGAGAATATACAAGAGTTTCTCAAGAGTGAGACAGGGTTTAGCAGAAAGCAGAGGGGAGGGCAGCTCCGAGGGGAGGCACTCAAGGGGATCTGCTTGAGCGGAGAGGGAGGGCCTCACTGACCCCAGGTGTCTCCTGTTCCCAGGCAGCTGCCGACAGGCCCCTATCCAGAATGTTCTACTTCCTTCCCCGTCCTTAAGGCGGTTAGGAGAGACCCAGGCTGCTTCTCCAAAGTTAGTCTTCCAGGATGTTCTCTCCCCTCCCTCTCCTATCTCTGATTCTCCTTCCAATCAATCTGTCCCCAGGCCTCGCACTAATTTTAGCTCGACTGTTCCTGGGCTGGGGAGGGGGGGTTTGCGGAGCAACTGCTCTGCCTGGGGTGCTTGGTGGAGGTCAGCCATTAGTGGGACTGTCCTTGGCCGAGGGCCCAGTCCAAACAGAGCAGAGCTTGGAGACAGCCCGCAGAAGGGACCTGGAGCTTGGGAACAGGTGTTCTAATCCCTTTGTGAAGGTGGTTTCTGAAAGTGGACACGAGACGAGTTTTCCCGTGGCTGATTATGAGAGAGGGAGAGGGCACAGGGTAAAATCGATTCCTGAAAATAATACTGATGTTCTTCCAGCTGCTTTTTGAAAACCATCAGAGATGGCATGTGGAAGGTGGTAAAATGAGGTATAATTTATCAAGCAGGCTAAAGGGGACCTTTCCAAGACATGGTAGGTATTTCTGTTTGGGTGCAAAAATATTTAGTTTTGAAATTATTAAACAACATCATCATCTTCTTGGTGATTTTGTCCTTTTGGTAATCTGAGCAGAGCACATATGTATTTGTGTCTGCAAATTACTTTGGAAAATGCATATTATTTACTTGTTCTGAAGAGGCTCTTAGGCTCTGTTGTCTAAATAGGAAATTTGGATCTAATAAAGTGGAACTATTATAGACTCCCAGACAAATAATGACAGAGGCTAATACCTTTAAAAATTCAAAAAAAAATTTTTTTTAAAGGTCATTTTGATTAGATAGCAGGACAAAATTCAGTAGAAACCTCTGCATCTCGTTTCTTTCTTCCTCCATTTCCTTGGTTTTAACAGAGTCAGGGCAAATCCCTGGACAGGAGGGGAAGTTTCTTCCTGCTCTCTGAGAACCGGCTGAGCCTATGCGCCCCGCACCGAGAATGCCTCCTGCCACTGGGGCCCCCCCGGGAGCTGTGAAAAGGAGCAACTGGATACATTCTAAGCAGATTCGAGATGCATTCGTGCTGGTGGAGGAAGTGAGTTGGGGCGAGGTGTCTGACTGGACATTTTACTGGATGCGATATTGGGGAAGGTCAGGTCCCTGTCCTCCCAGGTGAAGGACCCACCTCTGCACCATGAGAGCCCTCAGGGCAGGCATGGGATGCCTTTGAGCTGAGCAAGGCTGCTGCCCTGGGGCCTATTTGGCCAATCACAACCTTTGGTGCGATCTCTCAGATGGAGTCACCAATTTACCTGCAGGAATTCAGAATCTTGCCTTTTTTTTGTCCATCTCCCTTTTCAAAGGAATCTTAACATGGGTGGGCTTCAGGATTGTCTTGGCAGGTAATCTTTTCTCTTCCTTTGAACTCCTACGGTAATGACATGCCTACAGCTCGGTTTCATACTGTGCCTTGTTCTTCTCTTCCCTGAGCTCAGGTTTGTCATTTGCAAAATAAGCAGAAGTAGCCTTTCTTTTCCCAAGATATCTTATGCAAAATTTCAATGGATAGAATATATACTAGTAAAAGTTGCTTTGCTAGAATCAGTGAGGAGCCCCACTGGTCCTTCTTTACCTGCCTGTCCCTCACTTCCTTAGGGGTCCTCAAGGCACACAGGGTTTCTACTGGTCACTGTTTGAGTCCCAGGACGGAATGATTGCTAAGTCTTTCCAGTTCTGGGGTTTGGAGGTTCTACGCATTTCATGGGTAAATGGCTATCTCTGGCTTCCAGTGTTGGCTTTGGTGTATATGAAAGAGAAAAAGAGGGTTTTCTTTTTTTTGACCATTGATGATTGCCTGCTACTCATTTGCCCTCTTTAGATGGAAAGCTTTGATGACTTTGGGTCTCTCGAGTCAATCTCCTGGAACTGCATATTTGGGGGGATCTTCTCCCACATGGCTTTCCCAGTTGATTTGGGGGTGTCCTAGAGCAGTACTCGTGTTGTTTCCCTGAGGAGGAACCAAGATGTGTGAAGCACAATGGCTGGTGCCTGGGGTGTAAGGATCTGCTCTGTGGGGTGTCAGGGACTGCCAGAGAGGCCCTCAGGAAACACCCAGTGAAGGGAGAGGCCTCACTTTCTGGAAACTTCCCTGGTTGTAAATCTCAGGCCTCCTTCTTGGAGGATCAGGAAGATCAGTATTTACTGTGAGGCTCCCAGCGTCTTCCATAGCCCATCCCTGTACCACCCCCACCTCCCCCAGGGTCACATGACATGCTGGCTGCTTCCTTCTAGGGCCCTTGGTTTCCTGAATGATGATGGATGAAAGATCAAATCTGTCCCACACAGGTAATCTTTGCCATCTTAATATTTGTTAAGCTTTTTGATTTACTGAAGAGTTAAAGTCACATCAGGTCACAAAACTGCACATTAGATCTGCTTCATGAAACACTCTGAGTGAACGGTTTAACTCATTTATTTCACCATCTTTAAACCAATGTAGCAGAAGAATTGCACCTCCCCTTTATAAATCTTCCCATTTATTTCTGACTCAGGTTTATGGGAGGGTGCGGACCTAGTCTGTTCTGGGATTTTACGTATGGCCTTGGAAACCTGACTTACACCGCGCATCACCATGAGCAAAGCGTAGCTCACATAAGTTAAATTAGCCAGAGAAGATTCTGTCCTGGACGCCAGAGGCATGGGCGCTGCTGACGGGACTTCCCTTTGGTGTCTGAGATTCACCAGTCCCTTACTTTCCTTTCTCCTCTGCCGCCCCTTGTTTTTGTTTTCCCCACATTTGCCTCTTTTATGCCAGAAGTTCAACTGACTTGAAAGCAAATTTAACCAGCAAAGGATTTTCAGAGAATCGTTGCAGGTGTCTCTAAAAGAGAGGGTGGAGAGACTGTGGGAACGTGACTTGTGTAAATTAGATCAAGAAGAATCCAGTCGTAGCTTTTTTGTCCCCCATTCAATTCAGTCCCTTATGCCTCAGAAAAGGAATTTCTAAAGAGGGACACGATGGCTCAAGGCATCTTTAGTAGCCCTGTAGGAGAGTTGCGTTGCCCCTGGGGTGAGAGCTGAGTGTTGTGCTGAGTGACTTCTTCAGGCATTGAGATTGGCAAGGGGGTGTCCGTCTCTGGAAGCCCGACTCCTTCCTAATTTGATCTAATGGAGGGTCGGGACACTAGGCTTTTCATATTTCTGTTTTCTAGATATTTCAAGTTTTATTTGTGCTCTGATATAGAACCAATTTTTTAAAAAATGCTCCAAGGATGTTCAAAAAGCATTTCAAATATATAATACAAAATATATTATGAAGTTCAAAATATATTTATTAAATCAGGCTTGCAATGGTTTCTTCATATCTGTTATATCCTTATTTATTTTTTATCTGTTTCACCTATTGATTTTTTCAAAGGCAAGTGAAGCTCTTCACCATGCTTGAGGTCTTCTCAGTGTTTCCTTGTGTTTTTAATAGATTTTACTTGATGAATTTCTCTGATTTTTTTTGGGAAGTGTAAATATTTATGAGGGTTTTGATCTTCTTTGTGAATTATACCTTTGTCACTATAAAATAGTCATCTGTATTTTCTTTAACATACTGCTGCTGATACAAAATTCCAATGAAAATCACCAAAGAAAATTCCAATTTTCTTTAGAATGCCTTATTGGAAAATTAAAAGAGAACCATAAATGATAATATGGTAAAACCTTGACGTTCACTACTCCAGATGAACAAATGTTAACTTTTTTCATGTATACTTTAAATTTAAAATATAATTGATAGACTATTTTTTTTAGAGTAGTTTTAGGTTCATAGCAAAATTGAACAAAAATTGTAAATTACTGATCCCTAGACACACACAGCTTCCCTTACCATCACCATCCTGCCCTGGAGTGGAGCATTTGTCACCAACCCAGGCTGACATGACATTATCACCCAAAGTTCATACATTCCATTAGGGTCCGTTGTTGGTGTTGTGCACCAACAACGGGTTTGGACAAATGAATAATGACACGTATCCACTGTGCTAGAATCACACAAAGTTTCACTGCTCTGAAAACTTCTCTTTGTTCTATCTGTTCATCAGTCCCACCTTTCTAATCCTTGGGAAACACTGATCTTTTTACGGTTTCCGTGATTTTGCCTTTTACAGAATGTTGCGTAGCTGGAATCAGACAGTATTGTAACCTTTTCGGATTTCTTCTTTCATCCAGTAAGAGCATTTAAGTTTCCTTCATGTCTTTTTATGGATTGAATAATAGTTCATTGTCCAATGTACCAGTTTACGGATCCATTCAGCTGCTAAAGCACATCTTGGTTGCTTCCAAGTTTTGGCAATCTTGGATAGAGCTGCTATAAACATGCATATAAATGTGCACATTTTCGTGTAAATATGGTTTTCAACTCATCTGGATAAAAACCAAGGAGTGTGATTTCTGGATAGTATAGTAAGAGTATGTTTAGTTTTGTAAGATGCTGTCAAACTGTTGTCCAAAGTGGCTCTAACCATTTTTTGTTCCCTCCATCAATGAATGAGAGTTCCTGTTACTGTACATCTTTGCCGGCATTTAGTGAATTCAGGGATTTGGATCTTGACCATTGTAATAAGTGTGTAGTGGCGTCTCATTGTTGTCTTAACTTGCAATTCCCTATTGGCGTATGGTATTGAGCATCCTTTTTTTTTTTTTTAGCATCCTTTCTTATGTTTATTTGCCCTTGGTCTGTCTCTTTGGTGAGGTGTCAGGTTAGGTCTTTTGCCCCGCTTTTAATTGGGTTGTCTGTTTTCTTATTGAGTCCTAAGTGTTCATCTGTATTTTGGATAACAGTTCTTTATCAGGTATGTCTTTTGCAAATATTGTCTCCTAGTCTGTGACAAATTTGTTTTTAAAGAAAGAAAACATCATGGAAAAAGTTTAAATATCCCCTATTTCCCTCTCTAGACCAATTCCCTTCTATTGTTCCTCAAAGGGAACAATTTCCAAGAATTTGGTGTGTATTCCATCTAGACTTTTATGTGTTTACTATAGGTATTCATTAATGACATAGTAATGTTTTGCGAATTTAGAATTTACTTAAAAGTTCTCATACTGGGGGTACCTGGGTGGCTCAGTGGGTTAAAGCCTCTGCCTTCAGCTCAGGTCATGATCTCAGCATCCTGGGATCGAGCCCCACATCGGGCTCTCTGCTCAGCAGTGAGCCTGCTTCCCCCTCTCTCTCTCTGCCTGGTTTGATCTCTTTCTCTCTGTGTGTGTCGAGTAAAAAAAAAAAAAAGTTCTCATACTGTATGAGTTCCCTCCCCTGTTCAGTCTATGTTTTTTATTTGTTTATTTTTATTTTTTTAAAAGATTTTATTGATTTATTTTAGACAGAGAGAGTGAGCATGAGTAGAGGGGACATTGGGCAGAGGGAGAAGCAGGCTCCCAGCTGAGCAGGGATCCTGATGCAGGGCTTGATCCCAGGACTCTGAGATCATGCCTGAACTAAAGGCAGATGCTTAACTGACTGAGCTAGATGCCCCTCAATCTATGTTTTTTAAAGATCTATTCACATTAATACATATAGATATACTTATTCATTATAACTAGTGTAGAGTATCCTGCCACATGATCATATCACACATTTTATATCCATTCCCCTATGTCAGTCATTTGAATTATTTCTATTTTTTTTTGTTTTTATGAACAAAGCTTCAGTGTCCCATTGTGTTTGTGTGAAAGAGTTTCTCTGGTGTATGAAACTGGAAGTGGAATTTCTGAGTTACAGGATGGGTAGGAATTTTTTTAGTTGTACTAGATACTATAAAATTGCTTTTCAATGTGATTTATGTCAGTATAGACAAGGATTTTGTGAAGTTTCTATTTTTTCTATATTTTTATCAGTGGTGTGGTCAGAATTTTAAATTTTTGTTACTTTAAAGAATCAGAACTAGCATCTCACTGCTTTTTTTTTTTTAAGATTTTATTAATTTATTTGACAGAGAGAGAGATCACAAGTAGGCAGAGAGGCAGGCAGAGAGAGAAGGGGAAGCAGGCTCCCTGCTGAGCAGAGAGCCCAATGCAGGGCTCCATCCCAGGACCCTGAGATCATGACCAGAGCCGAAGGCAGAGGCTTTAACCCACTGAGCCACCCAGGCACCCCTCACTGCTTTTTAAAAGTATTTGTTTGTTGTGTTTTTTTAAATAGCAGCTACCTGATGACTATTGAGTTGGAACATTTTTTATCCTTATTGGCCATTTTTCTCATTTGCGTGTTGCCTGTTCATACCCTTTACCCATTTTTATAGGATTGTTTATTTCTTATGCATTTATAGGGGGCATTCATGTATTCTGGATGTGAGTCTTCATTGGTAGAGATGAGGTTTAAAATATTAAACAAACAGAAACAGTGAAATTCCAATACAGCATGAGCAATTACCAATCACAGCAGATGCCATATTTAATTAGAACAAACTAAATTCATAAAGACATTTATAATTTTTATTCTAAAATTATAGAGATTTGTTCCATTATATCTAGATATTTAACTAATTAGAATTTTTAATGACTATGATAGAGGATCAATTCTTTTTTACATAAGAAAAGCCCATTTTCCCAATTTCATCTAATAAACGGTGAATTGTTTCCCTATTCATTTTTTTCCCCTATTCATTTTTATGCCTCCTCCATGTTATACAAAGGTATCTTATATATCAGGTTTATTTTTGATATTTACTATTTAATTGATTTATTTCTTTATCTCTCTGTCAATATCACACTTTAAATTAGACCATAACTTTATAAAGTATTTTGATTTTTCACAGAGCAAATCTTCTTCCTTGTTCTTTTTCTGAAGTATCTTGGATATTTTTGGACACTTACTCTTCCATGTAAATTTTAGATTCAGTGTCTAAATATCCAGGAAACATTCTGTTGGGATTTTGATTAGAATTACAGTGAATGTATAGAATTATTAGGGGCAGAACATTTTTATGGTATTGAAATTTTTTTTAATCCATGATCATGATCTGTCTAACCATTTACTCAGATTTTCTTTTCATGTTCTTTAATGATATTTTATGCATAGTTTCATAAAATTTCACATATGGTTTATAGTTTGATAGTAATCTATCAAAGTGGTTTTTTAAGGTACCTTATATTTTTGTAGCTGTCATGAATTCTGTTTTGTTTTCTATTATATTTTCCAATTGGTTATCAACTATATTTGAATGCTATTGGTTTTTATGTAGTTATCACATGTCCAGCAATCTTAATGTAGTTCTTGTCAGTTCTAATACTTTATGTGAAAATAATGACAATTTTGTCTCATTCTTGTCTTATTGCTTTGACTAAGGCTTGTATCAGGATAAACAGTCTTATAAATCAGGAATAGAAAGAAATACCCTTGATATAGTGAAGGGCATGTAGCACAAATAATAGCACGTGTTAAATTTAATGGTAAAATTTTAAATGATAAAATTTCAGATGTTACCCATAGATATTGGAAAAAAAAGGTTTTTTTTTTTCCTACTTTTTTTTCTACTTTTCTCCTACTAATAACTTTTTTTGTAGATAGGTTATCAGGTAAAGGAAATTTCTTTCTATTCCTAGATAGCTAAGAATCTTTCACGAATGGTGTTTAATATTATTAAGTTTATATTATACTGTATATATTAAGATATCATCTGTATTTTTGTCTTTTAAGCTGTTAGTATGGGGTATTACATTAAAGGGTTTAATGCTTAAACCATCCTTTCATTTCTGGGATAAATCCTTCTTTAAAATTAACATATTTTTACATATTAATGACTTTAACTTGTTAAATTTTGTTTGGTTTGTTTTCTATGCTCATTAGTGAGATAGGTCTGTATTTCTCTTTTTTTCTGTCACTTTCTTGCTTGTGGATCAAGACTACACTATTTTCAAATAATACAATGATGGGATGCTCTCTCTCTGATTTCATTTTTCTTTAAATAAATTTTATTAAATTTTCTGTCCCTGAGATTTAATAAAATTTACCCAAAAAACTTAATTAGCTCTTCCTGGTGTCTATTTTTTTTGGAGGAATGGAGGAAGGAGTGAAAATATATATTAACTATCAATTCGATTTTTTTTAAAAAATGACTTTTGGTTTACTTAGGGTTTCTATTCCAACTTGAATTTTGATAGTTTGTATTATTATATTTGATAATTTATATTCTTTTAGAAAATTACTCATTTCATCTATTGCACAATATTATCTTTGTAGTTAAGTTCCCCCTTTCATTCTGAATATTGTTTATTTGTACCTTCTCTTTTTTCTCTTATGTGATCTTACTACTTTTTTGAATAAATGCTTAACTCATTTATTTTTAATCTTGTTAATTTTTGATAAATGCATTTACGGTATATATTTTCCACTAACTGATACTTTAGTTGTATCCTTGAAGTTCTGATAAATAGAACTTCTCTAGTTAGGAAACTTTTGTAATTTCTTCTTTGTCTCAGGAGCTGTTTGGGAGGTGTGATTTTTATTTCCAAATGTTTGGTTTCTAAGGAAAAATGTTTCTTTACTATTGAATTCTTATTAATTGAACCATGGTTAGAAGACAAGGGTTTTATGATGTCAGTTCTTTGAAACCGTTATCTAGAATGCAGTCAACGGTTGTAAATATTCCATATAAGATTGAGAAGAAAATTTAGTTAGAAACAAGGTTTTTGAGTTATAATTAGATACTTACATCGAAATTTCATTTGATATGGTATTATAAAATACTGACCAGAGTAAACCGTCATTCCCAAATGCAAATTTTAAAGGTAGATGAACCAGAACCAGTTTAATGAGTTTTGGACCTTTTACTTGGAATTCATCACTGTTATATCCATTGTGTCCATGTTCCTCATTAGTTCTAGTAAGGTTTTTCACATAAAAACCTCCCCACCCCTTTTTTTCCCTCCTCTCTTTGATGCTCTTCTTGACTTGGCAAATTTTATTTTTTATTTTTATTTTTATTTTTTTTTTTATTTTTTTTTTTTGGCAAATTTTGTTTTATTTTAGTTTTACTTTTCTCTGCCTCTGAGGTGGGTTTTATTCTACTTTTTCCTACTACTTAAAATTTTATTCTGTCTTTTAAAAACTCAGTTAAAAATTATGCTAAGTGAAATAAGTCAAACAGAGAAAGACAATTATCATATGGTTTCACTTATATGTGGAACATAAGGAATAGCATGGAGGACATTAGGAGAAGGAAGGGAAAACTGAAGGGGGAATCAAAGGGGGAGATAAACCATGAGAGACTACAGGCTAGGGAAAAAAACTGAGGATTTCAGAGGGGAAGGGCCTGGTGGGATGGGTGAGCCCGAGGATGGGTATTAAGGTGGGCACGTATTGCGTGGACCACTGGGTATTATATGCAAACAATGAATCATGGAACACTGTATCAAAAACTAATGATGTGCTGTATGGTGACTAACAAAGCATAATATAAATAAATAAATAAATCTCAGGGAAAAAAATCTATTATTTCTGTGTTCCAGGTAGAGAAAGAAAATTTAAATGTAAGATCACAGACTAATCTCTTTATTTTAAAACTTTTGTTTTTGTGTCATTTCAGGTAAATCTCTTATAAGTTCATATTTGGCTCTGGCTTTTTTTTTCAACTTGATAGAGAATCTTTGTCTTTCACTAAGGAAATTTAACCCACTGACTTCTGTTCTTTAGGATAAGTGTTGTGTCTGCTATTGTTCCCTGTCCATTTCTGGCTTCTGTTCTGTTTATTATGTGCCTTAGTATCCTTTTATTTTCTTTTCCCTAGGTTTTGCTTGAATGACAGCTCTTTGTCACTGTTCTTCCCCACCTCTGCACAAAGGGAGTTGGAATGTTAACATCTTAATTTCATTTGACTAGTGAGGATGTTTACATTTTTAATGAACATTTTAAAATGTATTTTTCTTTATTAATTGTATGACTTAAAATGATCTTCTTACACAAAACATTAAGTTTAACCATGACTTTCTCTCTTTCTTTCCATCGCCTCTTGAATTTCAGAAAATCTGAATTCTTACTTCCCGATCAATACTTATTTTTCTGTTAGGCCCTACTTTCTATCTATCTATCTATCTATCTATCTATCTATCTATTTTTATTTATTTATTTATTTATTTTTACCATATCCTCTTTTTAAACCATATTTTTTCATAGCTATTCCACCAACAGTTTTTTAGGAGTAATTATACATATTACTAGTTTCATTGATCATAATTAATTCATGTGTATTGTGTCTTCTTTTTTTTATGAGGTCTTCAACTGAATTCATTGTTCAATTTGTGAAATTTTTTATGAGTACTTTTTTTAGCAATGAATCTTGGAACACTGAAAAAATAAAATTAAATTAATGTACTGAAAAAAAGGTTTATTTATTTTAGAGAGAGAGAGCAAGAGGGAGGGTCAGAGGGGGAAGAGAGATAGAGAGAGAGAGAGAATCTCCAGCAAACTCCCCGTTGAGCATGGAACCCTGTGTGGGGCTCAATCCCACAACCCTGAGATCATGACCTGAGCTGAAATCAAGAGTCAGTTGCTTAACCAGCTGAGCCAACCAGGTACCCCTGTGAGTACTTTCCTTATTGGGAGACATAATGGTAGACTTTCTGAATATGTGCATGTCAAAAATGTCATGATTTCACTCATGGAATCTAAAAAACAAAGCAAATAAGCAATCACAAAGCAGAATCAAGCCTATGAATACAGAAAACAAACGTGTCTGCCAGAGGGAAGGGAGTGGGGGATGGGCAAAGTACACGAAAGGGACTGGGAAGTACAGGTTTCCAGCTATGGAATGAAGTCACAGGGATGAAAGGTGCAGCGCAGGGAATACAGCCAATCATATCGTAATCAGGTTGTATGGTGACAGATGGTGACTGCACTTGTGGTGAGCATAACATAATGGACAGAGAAGTCCAATCACTAGGTTGTACACCTGAAACTCACACAATGTTGTGTGTCAACTATAATAAATTAAAAAAAAACATTCCTTCTTTTGTTTTCAGGAGAAATAATTGCCACACTGGATAGGGAATTCCCTGGAAAACCTTTGTTATGAGAATTATACATAAAGTATCTTTCTGCTATCTTTTCTTTTTTAGTGTTACTTATGACAATTCATTGACAGTCTGAGTTGTTCTGAATTTTGTTGCTAATCTTGTCCCTCTGCACAAATGCATACACTATGTATGAAACAGTTTCGTACATTTGGCAAGACATGCTTACTCCTGATTTTTTTCTTACTCTTTTTGATACTTGACAAACTCTTTCAGTTTGAAGAATTAGGTTTTCCCCCTTATGGAGAAATTTTCTTCTATTACTTTTATGACTTAGAAGAACAAAGTACTTCATTATTTGTTCTCTCTCATCCACTACTTTCTTTCCTTTGGGCTATCTTTCTGTACTGATGTTGGCTCTCTTGGCTCTGTTCTCCGTGACTCCTACCATTTCGCTCCTTAATTCTCAGTACTATGTGTTTTTGCCCAGTATTTTGGGAGAATTTCTTAAAACAATCTTCTAAATTATGAGTCAGGTTTCATTAATGTGTAGGCTGCTGCTTACTTCCTCCACTGAGTTTGTGATTTTTTAAAAATTCCAGTAACACTCTTGTTCTCAGATTATCCTAATTCTTTAACAGAAACCTGCTGATATTTAAAAACAAAATAAGTTTCATTGAGGCAAAATTTCACATAATGAAATTCACCATTTTAAAGTATACAATTCAAAATCTGACAAATGTAAACAGTTGTGTAATCATTACCACAATTATTATATAGAATATTTCCATCACCACAAAAATTCCCTTTTGCCAATTTATAGTTAATCCCTTTCTTTATCTTAACCCTTAGCAATCACTGACCTGTTTTCTGTCACTTTAGCTTTGCTTTATCTAGAATTTCATATAACGGAATTATTTACTCTATACTCTTTGGTGTCTGACATCTTTCATTTAATATGCTTTTGAGATTCGTCCATATTTTTACATATATTGGTAGTTTGTTTTTATCGCTGAGTAGTATTCCTTTTCATGGGTATAGCATGATTTGTTTACCTATTCCTCAGCTGATGAACATCCCTTCCTGCAACCCACATTTTGGACATAATGAATAAAATATGAAAATATTCCTGTACAAGTCATTGTGTGTACAAAGTTTTGTATTTGATTGGTTATATAGTAAGTGCATATTTAGTATTGTAAGAAACTGCTAAAACATTTTTTTCTTTTTTCTTTTTTCTTTTTATTTTTAAAGATATATTTAAGAGCGAGAGAGTGAGAGAGCAAGTACGCATACAAGTGCAAGCAAGGGGAGGGGCACAGGGAGAGAGAATCCTCCAGCAGACGCCCCAGTGATTGTGGAGCCCGATGCAGGGCTCAATCCAGGGTCCTGGGATCATGACTTGAGCTGAAAATCAAGAGCCAGCTGCTTAACCAATTGAGCCACCCAGGCACCCAGCCAAAATGTTTTTCAAAGAGGTTGTACATTTTGCATTCCCATCAGCAATGTATGGAGCTCCATTTCTTCTTGAGTTAGATTTGATAGTGTGTGTCTTTCAAAAAATCTTTTTAATCTAAGTTGGAAGCTATTGAACAGGCATCCAGCCCAGGAAGGACCCAACGAAGGGCAGTTATGGCAGCTTCTTCTGGCCCCTGTCAGCAGCAGCTCTGAAGCAATTGTGTTCACAGTGGCTATCGGTCCTAACACGAAGAGGGGCTCCTGATGAGCAAGAACACGGCTGTGGAGTTATTGAGTGCAAAGAAAACCCATAGGAAAGGTGACTGGCTTTGGGAACTTCTCATTTGCATTGTATGTAATCCCCTTTTTTGTAGCTACTTGCCTAGCGCAGTCTATGGTTTTATTCAGGTAGGGGGAGAGTGTGAGCAGCGGCTCTAAAAATCTTGACATGGAAGCTGGGTCTCTTCTAGGTATAGGCAAGATAGGTAGGGCCAATCTTTCCTCCCTGTTCTTAGGGTCCTGTCTTCATGGGAATTCTGATTTTCAGATATACAGGTAAGACCTGCCCCCACCCCCGGCCTTATTTTCAGTACTGTGAAAAGATTTTCTTTTACATTTACTGAATTGCCTCAGAGAGAGAATTAATAAAAGGAGAAAGACAGCCCCTGATATTATATCACTATCTTCCTAGAATACTATCATATCACTCATATTAGTTATCCATTTCTGGATCACACATTACCCAAAGCCTAGCAGATGAAATCAACAAACATTTAATATCTCCCATAGGTAAGGAATCCAGGTGCTGCCTAGCCAGGTGGTTCCGGCGCAGCATCTTTCACAAGGTTGCAATCAAGGTGTTGGCTAGAGCTGCAGTCATCTCAAGGCTCGAATGGGGAAGGATCTGCATCCAAGCTCACTCACTTGGTGGTTGGCAGGCCTCCGAATATCGGCTTCCAAGCTCATTTAGGTGGTTTCTGGCAGGCCTCAGTTCTTCGCTATGTGGACCTCTCCCCAGGGCTGCTTCACAACACGGCAGCCATCTTTCCCTGGGGGACCTGAGAGAGAACACTCAAGTGGAAGTCACTATCTTTTTATAGCCTAATCTCGGAAGTGACATCCTATCACATGTACCATATTCTGTCCTCTAGAAACAAGTCAGTAAGTCCAGCCCACGAGCCCACCTTAGAGGGATGAGGATTACACAAGAGTGTGAATACCAGGAGGTAGGGATTATATAACTTCTTACGTGTTTGTTCTTCAGTGTCTTGGTTGGAATTTCACTAGAAGTGGACCTGAAGAAAGGATTCAATTGTAAATGGTTTATTTGGGAGATGATCCCAGGGAAATCTGGTAGCAAATGGGATGCGAGATAGGAAAGGTCGGTAAGTCAGCCATAAAGGGAATGTTTTCAAGCCACTTAGTACCCTGGGCAGCTGGAACTCAATCCTGCTGGTGAGCTCTGGGAAACAGGATAGAACGTGCCACAGTTTTATCCCAACCAAAGATTTAGGAAACTGAGGTATTTATCTACAGACTCTCCATCATTGATTGAGGACTGCTTGTGGAGAAATTAATTCTCTGGTACTCCTGCTTGCCCTGGGTGTACTAAGAGTGCTTCCTTGCCCTCCTAACCGTGCCCCCCTACCATCGTACCATCTATGAAAGTAAATGCTGAAAAGATATGGGTGAAACACCAAAGCGTCTGCCATACCCAGCTGGACTGTAAGTTTCAAGAGGGCGAAGACCATGTTCCTATAATTTTCTTCCCATTGCACTGTCATTATCTAGCATACCGCCTAGCATGTACTGTCGCTCAACAAATACTTGTTGAAAGAATACAGGTCATGGTTGATGGTACCTTGAAGGAACTCATGTGCGTTGAGGGAGACAGACTTACACACTGCTGACTGCAACAAGATAAGTGCTCTCAGACACTAGGGCAGCAAATGCCAAATCTGCTTGGAAGTGGAGATGAGGCTAAGGAGGGTTACACACAGGAGTGGAAGTCTGAGTTAAATTGTGAGGAAAGCTGGATAGAATTTTCTGGTAAGATTTGTGTTGCTTGGAAAAAGTAGAAGAGTACAGGGAGAAAGAATGAGTGGCAAAGGTGATTGCTATTTTTAAAAATGGAGTATAGGTCCATTCTCGTCCTTGTCCTTACTCTACCTTTAAAGTTTTCCGTAGTCTGTGCTTTTGGGTCTCTCTCTGGCATGCCATCTTGTCCACAAAGTCATCACTGGCTTAATAGTCTTAACATGTGTTAGTGCCCTCTCCCTCCTTTCCCAACAAACACGCACACAAAACGGTGGTTTAAAAGTCCTTATGGCAAAGATGATCTTTCCTTGATCTTTGAAAAGGCAGGTACAGTACATATACACACATAACAAATATTTTCTTTATGTATTTACTATTTGTAGGAAGTCTAACCCTAATCCAGCATTTATTAAAACAGGACAGGATTTATTAAATTGGTTCAAGTTTATCAAATATGTACAGATTTTTACATAAATTAATTCACTTGTTAAATATTTGTAAAATTTATTAAGACTTTGGAGGAACTTAAATAATACCTGAGTTGTCCAGCTTAATTTGGCTTAAGTTTTTTTTTTTTAACCTAAGAGGCTGATGACACTCTGAGGTGCAGAAACAGGAATCTAGATGGTTCTAGTTGAGAGAGAGCCAGGGGGCAGGGGTCACTAGGTGGGGTCCGACAGATAGACAAAGAAAAATGACGTCTGGGTGTTTTGGGGCAAACCTCTCTGTTCAGCAGGCCTGGAAGATTTGGATGGTGCAGCTTGGGCACAGTGGGACCCGTTACCCTCTGATGATGTCCTGAGAGCCAATGTCAGCTGGAACCCATGGTCGCCTTTCCTCCTGCTCATTAATTCTATAACATACTGAGCCCCTGCCATGTGCCAGGTGTGGGCCCCATGGGCTTGGCATACAAAATGACCAAGACGTGGGCCTGGTTCTCAAAGAGCAGGAAAGATAGATCTGTCTAGGCAAATTTCAGATTCTAAGTTCAAGTCCTATGTTCACCATTTCCAGCCTCTCTGACATTAAAATTATCTGTTTCTTTAGAGCATTTCCCAATGCAGAAAATTAAGATAAACGCATAGAATTACTGGAAATACTGAGTTAAGGCATATGAGAACATCTGAGTGGCAATTCCTGCCTTCTAGTTACAGCCAGTCAATGAGTCAGTCCAGACGTTTCCACTTGAAGATCTTTTGGGTCCATCCACTTTGCTCTACTACCCCTTCCACCTGGTTCCAGTCACCAGTATCTCCTGCTCAGTCGTGCCCCTGAACTCATCTTTGTCTTCTTCCAATCCATTCTCCAGAGGGCAGCCGAAGTGGTTTTTTTAAAGTCTAAGAATGATCATGCCATTTTCTGACCTCACAACTCTTCAACGCCTTCTCATTTCTCTTAGCCCCCTCTCACAAAGCCCTACCTGACATGCCCACCCCCGAGCCCCTGGGGCATAGTGGTTAATGCATCTGCATTCAGGTTGGCTGGGTTTCAATCCTGGCTCTGCCACTTTGTGCTATACAGTTGTGGTGTCTAGGTCTTCCTCTCTCCAGGCCCTTCCCCCTTTCCCTTTCCCCTCCTTTGAGTATGTTTTATTACTCCTTAGGTCTCAATTTAAAAGCCATGCACTCCAAGAGGCATTTCCTGATTCCTACCCCAGACCAGTGTCTCTCTCTCTCTATTATATGTGCCTGGGGCACCCTGTATCTCATCTAACGCTCATCACACATATGGTCACCTAAACAATTTCTGTCTTTTCAGGAAGATCCAAGCTTCTTGAGTTGGGATGCCACACCCCTTTTCCACCACAGTTTCCTCAGCTCATACACAGGGCCTGGAGATGGTTGGTACCGAAAGAGTTTATTAGCAGTAAGACATAGCCGAACTACCTCTAACAGTGTAGCATGCTATAACCAAACTTTTTATAAACTTATTATAAATGGGTGCCTAGAGATCTGTCTCACATCCAGAAAAATAAAGTATTAGCCATGTCCAGAAAAATAAAGGGCCCTGCTAAGAGTTGCTGACAGATATCTGATGCCTCCAGCAGGTTCCCCAGGGGTGGGGAGGTGGCAACAGACATTTTATTTGGTGGTGGTGGTAGCTGTCTGTGGCAGTATCTGTTCCTTCATGCCCAGCGAGTTCTGGTAACCTCTCAGATTTAAGAAGGAAGTTTCCTAAGAAAATGAAGGCCTCCAGGTGCCTTCCAGAGTAGAAGGACTCTACCCCAGGGAACTGGAGCAGGAAATATGCAAATTGCATTAGGCACCTGGACATCATGATTGGAGTCCAGGCACTAAGAATATTTTATGTTCTGCAATGTTGTATATAAAAAATAATTCTGGAATGAGGAATCCTATGTGTCCCAAATTCACACATAATTTCTTCAAAGACTTAGATTTTCATTTGGTGTAACTTGGAGTTTGGCTCTTCACATTTAGTTACCTTAGAGCTCTCTGCCTTGCAAACTCAAAGAAAAGAAAAGAAAAGAAAAGAAAAGTTCTCTATAAAATTGTAATACTGCAGTATATCCTTTGATGATTCATATAATTGTCCTCACTTTATATCTGAAGTTAAGAGGAAGTGGTTTTGTGTTCTCCCCCACTTTCCCCTTGATTTGCTCACACCTGAGGTAATGCAACAGGCAGGAAGCTTTGGAAGGATCTGGAAGTTTATGCTTTTAGGGAGACTGAGCTCTCATCAGAGAGTTGGGACATACACACCCAAGACAGGAAAAAAAAATTTCTGGAATCCAAGGGTAGAATAATAAGTATGAAATATACTTCTTCATCTTTCATGAGACATGGTGAAAAGAACGACAAGATCGAAGTGCAATTGTTCAAGGAAGGCTGACAGAAGAAGATGAATTTTGAGCATCTTCCTAGGTATAGACGTGGTCTTCTAAAGACCAATGGGGTTAGGGTCACAGTGTTTAGGAATCACCCTCCCTAGCAAGTTGGGTATGTGGATGACATCATAGATCGAAGAGTGGAGAAGCTTATTTTCCTCCAGGCTCCTTTATTCAGTAAGTACATATGGAGCATCTACTTGACTTTAGACTCTGTGGTCGATGACGAGGATGCAAAGATTGTATGATGCCATTCCCACTTTGGAGGAGCCCAGAGTTGAGTGGGGGGAGACATAGGAATGGGAAATTAGAAATAAAATCTGCTGCAGACTAGAATAGCGGGGTGCGGTGGCCACCTTGAGACACCCTGAAATGACTTCATAGAAAAGGTACAGAGTGACTGGGGATATAAAAGGCAAAACATGTGGTATTCTAAGGGGTTGAAATTGTGAATGAGCCTATTTTGTTCAAGGGGAAAAGTGAGAAGTTTAGGGTGGCTGAAGCTTTTGGGGAAAAGTGGGAATTTTCTGGACAGGAAAAGGGACGAGTTTAGAGCCAGAGGGACACTTAGCCCCTCTCCTGCAGGCAGAGGAACTGGCTGGGGATCCCAACAAGGAAGCAACGTGATGGCATTTATTGCCAGCAGAAGAGCTTTGGAAATACTGTAGAGTACAGAGTGTGGTCAGACAAAAGCTGGGCAGGGTCTGCAGGTGGTAAGAAAAATTTTGTGACAATCCCAGCATGTGAGCGACAATGGGTTTAGAATGGGTCAGGGCTGGGAGGGAATGGAGAAGAGGTGATATCTGAAGCCCTGTTAGATGTGGTTGCTGCTTTTTCTAGAAGTCTTTTCACTGCCATTTCTGTTAATGTCCTATTGAATGCAAATCCTGGTCCCTTTCCTTCAGCCTTCCACCCCTCCTTCCCCTATAGAAATTGAAATCAGCTTAACTGGGCAACAGGTCCAGTGAATTCTGCTCTGGGGCACTTCGGAGCTCTTCTTGGGGCTGGCAGAAGAGGCCACCTTTGGAGCACTTTGACATGCTAGGAGGGGCTCTGGGAGACCAGTCTTTTCTTGCTTCCCTCTTGACTCCCTTGCACAATGAACCCGGCTTCCATTTCCCTGGGCCGGACAGCCATTCATTTGCAGGCTCCTTGTGCCGGTGCATTGGATGACGGTTCTGCTTCCAGGTTGCCAGCCGGCCCCTTTCAGGAAGGCCTGGAACTCTCTGTGGTTTTCAGAGGAGGGGAGACCCACTGCCCGTTGGCTGCCGGGCCCAGGCCCAGGCTTTGCCTCTCTGCCCCTCCCCTAGGGGGGGAGGTTCGAGAGAGTAGGACCATGTGAGCCGAGCCGGGGAGGGCAGGGAGAGCAGTAATTGCTTTCGAGGACATCTGGAAAGCAGCTGGTTTTAAACAGGATCTGAAAAGGTGGCAGCGGGTTGCCTCTGTGTTCGCAGTTGGGGCGGGGACTGTCCCCTGGAGAGGGCGGGGCTGCAGAACACCTCCGGTCACTGCCGCCCGTCGTGGGACCTCCCCCTCACAGAATTTCCAGAACTTGCTAATCAGAAGCGGAACGAAGGCGCCAGGAGACGACAGCGTGCCCAAACTCAGGGCACAGTTGGGTTTGTTCTGGGGTGGAGTCCGAAGCTGCAGGAGGAGCTGGCCTGTCCCTTCTTGGGCCACCCCACACTCGCCTCCCAGCCCAGCGGGGCTGGGAGCAGGCCTGGGAGGTCGCTGTTAAAGCGCCACTTTTACCTGGCACGGAACACATCTGTCATCCGGCAAGGAGACGAATTAGCCTATCAGCAGCCATCCCTGTCTCAGCATCGAGTAGGTGTCCGACCGGCAGCTCCTGGGGGACAGGCGCTCGCGGGGAGGAGCCCCCGGGCCGCAGGAACAGTGGCCACCGCGGGCACAGAGGGAGTGTGGGCAGCAGAACCATCAGCCTCCGAGGAAAGCTCCATCCGCTTCGGAATTTTGCTAAGACCCAGCCCAGGCGGCTGAAGGCCTGGATTCCTACCCTGGGGCCCGCCCGCCATTTTTTCCCCATCGGGGCTGCCCCTTTGGGGTTGCGAGCCAGGAGTGTCGTCGCGGTCGTCATGCTTCTCACCCGGGAGAGCTCACGCTGACACACGAAAAGCCGAAGTGGATTTTTGCATGAAGGATTTTCCAGCTCCTTTTCGCTGCAAAGCAGGTATGTGCTTGCCCCCACCTTTGTGACTTAGCAGCCGCTGAGTAGCACTGGTGGTGTTTGAATGTCACATAACGGGTGTTTCCGCCAACAGAGAAATGCCCTTTTTCGTGTTTCTGAGCGTTCCCGTGCTATCTTGTGCGTGTACCCTCGGTCTCCCTCTCTACAACGTGGCTGTGAACAATTCCTGAAAATGTTTGTCCCCATTGTTTTCAAGCATGTATGTCCTTGGAATGCTGTGTGGGGACTGCTGTTCCCCTGGGAAACCGTTCGTGGCCAGCGGAGACCCAGGCCGAGTCCAGCTGGGCACGCGATAGGCGGGCAGGGTGCTGCTCTGACCCGGGGACGTCATCTAAGAGTGGTCACATTCCGGAGGACTTCCGAGTCCAAACACTGGCTGCACCATCTACTTACTGCTCCTGCAGCCTTGGGGGCAGTTACTTAACTTCTCTGTCCCTCTGCTCCGCATCTGTAAAGTGTATTCATGGTCTGCACTTCCTAGGGTGGTGTGAAGTTTCTATCCCTTAATGTGAATGAAGATCTTGCAAGAGCCTTGGCTCCCAGTAAGCACTCTACCTCTTTGCTGACATCATCATCATCATCATTATTATTGGATTTTAATGTTGCTCTCTTTCTCTGAACTCTCTCAGCAAAACATCTTTGAGTCATTCTTCAAGACGGGCATATGCGATATATTTTCTAGACCTAGGATAACCAAGGCTTTCTCTTACCGTCACACATTCAACACCATATGACAAGGGTTTAAATTCTTGGATCACAACTATTCCCCCCAAAACCCCATACATAATTCTCCGTTACTGTCTGAAATTTAGCGTGGCTAAGAAGTCTAAAGCCGATCTTATTTTTGTGTCTTTGCAGATAATCTGGTTTTTTGAAAGTGAATTTTTGCAGGGTTTTTCATCATCATTGTAATTCAAAAGTTTTGGCAGAATGTCTAGATGTGGTTTTCTCTTCATTAGTTTTGTCTGGAAAAGTCTTTAAAATCTACTTACAAATCTTTCTTCAGCTCAAAAGATGTGTCTTTTGTCACATACTTACCTATTTGACTTTTGCTCTTTTTCATTTATTCTGTGTCCTGCTTCAGAGGCTCTAGCTATTCATACACTGGTTCTCCATTCTCTCTGCTTCTCTCATTATCTCTCTCATCATTTTTACCCATTTTCCCTTTGTGCCTTTAAACTTTGTCCTTCAAAACAATACGATTTTTTTTCAGGATATCATTTTGTGTTCTCTATTGACTCCATTCTGTAATCTAAGTACTGCTATTGAAATTTTATTTTTTTTTTCTATCATTCCATCTCTCTCTCTCTCTTTTTCACCTTTGCTGAAAATGGCTTATTTTCCATCAACATGTAGCCTCATAAAGACTCTTACAACACTTGAGGAAGGCCTATTAAAGATCATGATGCTTGTTCCCGCCTCGGTTGTTCTCTAGGTATACCAAAGCATAAGACAAGATAAAGAACTCGAAGTATAAAACTAGAATGAACTTGACAAAATTATAATTATTTTCAGATAATATGATGATACATTAAAAATATAAAGTATTAAGGTACTTTTAAATGAATTATGGAGTTCAGGAGGGTACCTAGATGTAAAGCAAATAAAAAAATTATTTTGCTTTTTTGTCTACCATAGAATCTATTAGAAAATAGAGAAACATATAAATAATAACAACAAAATATAAAATACCCAGGAAAAAAACTTATCAAAAGAAAACCATAAAGTATTATTGAAAGACATAAGGGAAATCCAAATGAAGGGATAAGAATAATACTGAAAGAGATCAATAATCTATAGATTTTATTCCATTTCAATAAAAATTTCCAAATGGTTATAGTTGGAACATAATAAAATTATTCTAAACTTAATGATTAAGCATGAGATAATGGTTTAGAGTTTGAGGGAAAAAGAATAAGACTAGGTTTGCTCTATAAGATATGAAATGTATTATCAAGGTTGAATAGCCAAAAGGTAAGGTGACATTTCAAGCAACTTTGAGAAAACAAAAGATTACTCAATAAAAGGTATTTTAAAAGTTGGACTGTAGTTTAGAGAAAAAAAATTAGTTTCTTCTAAGTCATTCCATAATACAAATTTCCATATGGAAGAAATACTTTCCTCAACCAAAAGTAAAATGTATGCTAATATTAGAAGAAAAGACAGTTGAAAATTGACATCTTTGGCATAAGGAAAATATTTCTTTGCAGGTCAAAAGGCATTCACCATCCATTTATATTTCTGGTGGACTTTAAAAAGAAAAAGGATGAGTATACTTTATTATATTAAAAATTATGTTTCCCATAAATGTATTAATTAGGAATATTCATCACTGGTAATAACAGAAAACCTGACTTCAATCTATCTTAAATAGATAATGATTTATTTATCTCATGCAATAAGCAATCTGGAGATTGGTAGTCCAGCTGGGCTGGAAACCTGGGGTGTGTCTATCTGTATAGAGCTTTGTTTTCATGGAAGTCACCTGATGGTTACATGATGATTGTTGATGTACCTCTAGGTTCATATTCGTTTTCCACACAGTAAAAAACCCAAATAGACAAAAATCCCTAGGAGGAATGCCAGCAGAGTCTGTTTCTTGTAAAATACAAAATTTTTTTCCAGAGCCTCACTCCTCAACTTTCATTAATATCTCATTGGCCATAATTGGTCACATGGCCATTCCTGGCTGCAAAGGACTCTGGGAAAGTACATTTTCCAGCCTCTGTTATAGAGGAGGGCTACGGAGATAGAGATTATAAATGGCCTTTGAATGTCCAATACACAATAAACAAAATTCAAAGACAAATACATTGACGAAAATATTTCCACTATATAAAGGTTAATATCATTAGTAATTAAAGAGCTTCTAGAAAACACTGAAAACAAACTCAGTAAAAAAAATGTTATAAATAAGACTTTAATAAAAGCAGATATAAAATGACCAATTGACACATTAAATGTTTAGTCTCTCCAGTAATCCACTACATACAAATTAAAAGAAGATATGACTTTTTATGCATCAAACTTGCAAAGATTATAGGAAAACATATCAGCACAAGGATGTTTATCCTCCATGCAGTGACAATTAAGTTACTGTAAATGTCCAAAATGGGAGAACTGGTCAACTTAATCATGGTACATCTACAGATCAGGTTATCATGTAGTCATAAAAAATACATTTTATAATATATTGTTAACACTGTTAACATTTTCATGTTATTAAATCATTGCCCTCACTCCCACACTCAGCTGGGGTTGGAGAGTATGATGATGTCTGGAGCAAATGCCCTTAGAAGGAGATCCGAGGGCAAGATGGCGCTGTGACCACAGGCCTGCAGAGTAAACTCTCTTGTCCCTGCTGTCCATTCCTCTGAAAATGCGTCTCCTGGCTTTGGAACTGGTTTTGAATAGGCAAGTAACAAGATGAAACAATGGCCTTAAGAAATGGATTTTGTACAGGAAAGGATGCTGGTAATATGTCTTCAGAATCTCAGGATATGGTTGTGATGGAAACTAAATTTAGGAAGCCACTCATACCAGATGGAATTCGATATTTGAGGAAACAACACCATTTCTTAATGGATTGGAGATGCAGCGATTGCCCAAATTCTCTTACCACACGTCAGGCTGTATTCCCGGAAAGACATGTCTAGCATTAAGTAAGTCTTGTAAGGTGCATTTAACCTTTCACTTAGTTACTCACTCAATATTAGTGGGGGCCCCACCATTCTAAGGGATGTAAGACAGTCCCTGGACTGGCGCAGGGGATTCACTGAAAGAAGAGTCAGAAAATAACACCTGGTCATTTTTATTCAGCCCATTGAGAGAGGGAGAGAGAGGGAGAGAGAGGGAGAGAGAGGAAGGGAGAGAGAGAGAGAACGAGAGAGAGGAAGAGGGAGAGAATGAGAGACAGAGAGGGGGAGAGAATGAGGTCTAAGTATTAATATCTGGTAATAATTATCGGTCATCGATATGATGATTAGTAATTAGTTAGCAAATAGTGTGGTTTCGATGCTATAACTCAGCAATGATGTGGCCTTCGATCAGTCCTTTATATTTAAAAGGGAATAATAATTCCTGAGGGATTTTAGAAGAATTAGAGATAATAGGTGTCTGGCTTGGTGCCTGGGTGCTATTACTTTCAGGCAGCATTTTCCCTGGAGTGGAAAGTGGCAATTCATCCCATTCCTTTTGCTTTTACTTTATGTTCATTAAGGAACTTTCTGACACATAATTTGCTCCTCTGAGGCCATCACTCCTGGAGAGAGTATTCTGAATGACCAGCGTGAATTATCCCCTAAGATATATTTCCCATACTAAATTGATAAATCGATGGAAAGATTAGAATTCTGGTTGGCAAATTAGGCTTCTGCTAATTTGGTTACAGAAGTAGCTTCCCCAGTATGACCTAGTCCAGTGAACAGGTTCAATCATGTTTCAGGATCATCGGATGTGAGAACTTGAGTGGTAACAGACTCCTGCCCGTTACCGTCTGTCCACCGAGGACTAGCCTGAGCGGGCAGCCAGCCTCACTCCGCAGCTCTAAACTGAAAAAGGACTGCGGAGTTGGTGGCCCTGCTGTAGGGGCTGGTTGGGAACAGGGGCAGGTTGGGCCTCCCGCAGTTGACTGGCTAAGAGGTAAAACTGGGCTGAATTAAGGTGTTAGCAATGGGGTTGCAAAGAAGGAAAAGAACGTGAAAAAACCGAGAAAGATTTGATAGACTTTCGAATCCTAAGTCTGTAAAATTTCGCAATTTGGTATCATCCAGGTCAGCCCCGTTGTTTTTCACCTGCGAATCTGGGGACTGAGGTGAAGGTCTGGTTCTGCATCAGGTATCACCATTCAGGGCCCTGGTGGACGCCCCGCCCAATGGGCCTCCTGAATGGTTCTATTATATAGCCTCGAGTGTTTTGCTAAAACACATTGCACAATAGCTATCTCAAGTACGCCCAGGCATGGCTTGGGCTACGGATACATATGCTGTGTGCATTAATCAAGTTTAATGGACCCCAATGTTTGAAACAATGCCTTAATTTTTTTTTTTTTTGCACAGACTGCACAGAAGTGTGGCATTGTACAGCAAATAAAAGTGTTGCTACAATGCCTGTAAATCAGAGCTTTAAACTATGTTTCAATTATCCTTCTATTATCCAGCTGGTATTTAAGCATGTTTATTATTCAAATCAGCAGCGAATGTGCTGCTGTTGTGTAAACAACTGTCACTTGCTGAAACAATGATTAGGAGGCACCATCCCTTTCAGGTGTACTTAGGGGTACTTATACCCCAGCCACTTGTATTTAAATATCATGTAAACACAATGCTTGAGTGACTACTTTCACTCCTGTTCCCAATGCTTCATGCCAATTCTATTACATTAAGAGGGAAATCTATTAAATTTTTCATTTATACACATCCGTACACTGTTTTTACCCATTGTATCATTAAAGCTTAGATTAATATAATAGATGTGCTGAGAGATACAGTGTGCATTGAAAAAGCCTGCTCAAAATAAAAGCCAATTTCTCTGCATTATTTGGGGGTGTTGGAAAGCTTTTGTGAAAACAATGCAAAGAAAATTATTTTCTGAATAAAAAGCATGACATGGAGAAAAAAAAATTTGGCCCCCAGAAAGAGCAATCTTGAACATTTATTAGCTCCATTACCAATTCAGCATACAAAAAACAGAGAGCCAGAAAATAGGACATTTGTTGAATGAATCTGTGTCTCTTTTGTAGGTACTGTGCTATCACTGGGAGAGGGAGTGTGTGTGTATCAGGTCAGGGTTGTGGGGCGGTTGCTGGGCAGAGCTTGGAATTGCTACTAGGCTATGGTCCCCATGAGTTGACCCATTTCTTCCCAAGTCTCGGCTTCCACATCTGGACCAGGAAGACAGTTCTGAGTACGAGGACATTGTGAGTGGTGAGGAGTCATGGTCTGATCAAATGGCTGATACGACCAGGGATTTTGCCTTATCTGACTTACGTCTTGGAAGTTCAATAAATACTTGTTGATGGATTTCAGTCGCTAACCTGCATATACTATCTTTTGTGTTTAGGGAAAGGGATGGGCACTAGTGAGAAGGGGGTGATGACTGACAGGATTTTCATTTGGGTTTGGAAATGCACACCCAGAAAATTCATGGATGGGGGCTTTTGTACTTAGCTGAAACCTCCCAAGCGGGTCATAAAAGAGCTTGGAATTCATTCGTGCAGGTAATGTGAATAATATCTGAAATAGTGCCTTCTTAATTGATTTCAAAATACAATAGATTTCAGATTGCTTAGAACCTGTAATATATAAGGTAACCATTAGTCAGACAGCCTGGGACATTTTGAGAGTGAGATGTGTTCAATAATTATGACAGGACATTAGGTGTAAGCCAGCACTGTCCTGGGCAAACCTGCGCATATGATCACCCTAAAATCACACGGCTGAAAACCAAATCGGCTAAGACTTAAAGCAAGGAAGGAGAATGAAAAAATAGTGACCCAAGTGTCTGACTAGACCCTTCTTTTGAGGTTGTTGAGTGTTTTATTTTAAAGGGAAAGCAGTTGATTTTTTTTTCTTTTTAGTAATTAGAATCCTCAAAGGCAGTAAACTCAACTTTCAAAGTGCATATAAACACAGTCCCTTTTTATACATTAGATACTTTTGTGACTGGTTAACTTTTCAGAATAGTTATTCCATAATGGAAAAACTTAACAGATTCCTAGCCAGTAAACTATTTTTATATGTGATTTAATTTTTCAAGTCTTGCCTAGAGAATGTCTTTTGCACAAATATAAAGTCTTTGTACTGAGGACAATTTTAATTTCTTACCAGGGACTTGGGCTCAGTTAACAGAGTAAAATGATGGTATGTGGAATCCACACATAGGGTGTCAAACCAATAAATACTAATTCTTGGGTATCAGAGGATTATGCGGGAGCTTGGCTAATAAATTTTATACTTTTCTCCCCTGCAACAGATAGCACCCAGAAATGACAAACTTCTATATGGTAGCATACAAAAATCATTTTCATCTCTTAGACTACCAATTTTTACATTGACATTTCATAATTCTTACAGCCATTTTAACTCATATTATATAGATATAAAATATCTCTATTTTATTATAGATGTATTTCTTTTCCTGAAGCATGTGTTCTGAAATTTTTTTCATTGGTGAAAGACGAATGCCAATTAGTTGTTCTGTATATTTATTAAACAGCAGAATATCTGGTCTCTTTCCCATCAGGGCAGACTGGATTCTTACAACTCTGCCTCCAGTATCTTGGATGGCCTGTTTCCCAACAACTTCTTGGGTTTCTGCTTCCAAGAGGGGGCTAATTGACACAGTGACATCAAATAGCATTATTACGCCTCTTGGTGTGAGCCTAGGTAGTTCCCCCTTCAATTACATGCTCCGTCTCTCCTAAGCCCCGTACATTACCTGCACCTGTCTCCTCCATTATGTACTTGTGCTAATTCCTGGTGCCAATCACCAGATCCTAAACACCTACAACAAATTCTTCAGCGTCCCAACTGCCCGACTTCTTTTATCCCAAAGCTAGACACGCTTTTATCTTTTTCATTTAAGCTCATTTGATGGAGGTAAGTACCATGTAGTTTGTTTTTGTTGTTGATGGAACATTAACAGGATTTCTGCTGAGGTCTATTCTACATTCCCTAACTTAATGTGGTAAAACTCCAGGCAGGGTGTAGTGGCCAAATCATAGGCGTTAACAAGGCCAGTTGTAAAAATAGCCTGAGTCACACAAATGTGGCTCCTAGTTATTCTGCATCTCACTCTTTAATGGAGAGTGGTGGCTCTGTGAGTTTTGTTTGATTCTGTTCATCCTCTGAGGGTTTCAGTTCGGGTCCTATTTTCTCTGGGAAACCATTCACCACCGTTCTGAACCCACCCAGTTCCTCCTTGAATTCACAGAGCTGGTGTGTGTAATGTCCAGTTCTTGTACTTAATCACATTCTACCATTATTTGATGTGATTTTCCAGACTTTTCTTCTATGATACATATTATAAGCTTGTTGGGGGAGGGAGGAGTGTCCCCTGCACTTCTGTGATTGCTTTAGTGTCTAGCACAGGGCCGAGGTCCTAGGGAACAAATAAACACTAAGTTAGCTGATACTGGTTGAGTACTTACTCTTTGCAAAGCTTGGTGCTTATTATTGGGGGAAAATGCAATAAAAAACATATTCCCTGCCATCAGTGGGGTTTTCCGATAGGATAAATCCAAAGGAGAGGGGAGAAAAGAAGCTGGATTTTAGACTCATATAGTCTTCAAAGGAATCATATACTCAAGAAAATGGAGCTATGAGATAACATAATTCAAGACCAATCTTCAATTAAAAGATAAGTATATCTGCTAGGAATTGAAAAATGTTCAGAAATGTCTTCCTTTTTTTTTTTAAAGGAATAGGAATGGCTTCCTAGCCTGGCATAAAGGCCAAATGCTAGAGGACCTGTCTTGAAAGGTTCTGAGCATCGGTGTCAAAGGTGTGTGGCTTTAGGAATTGACTCTCTGAGGGCAGGATGGGGCTGGGAAGGTCACCCATGCATGGCGCTGCTCGGACATGCCCGGCCTGGCTGCTCAGGGGCATCGGGGAGTAGCAGTCTGACCAGATGCTGGCATTTTGCAGAGGGTATTGGTGGAGGAGCGGAGAGGAGGACGGTACCATGGGAGAACAAGCCAACTTGTAAGCGTTGCTTTGGGGTTCCCCAGAAGCCAGTAGGAAGACTTGATATAGGGATGGGATTCCTTCACTCCTCTCCTCTGAATTGCCTGGAAGCTCTTCATTTCTCTTGGAAGAAATGCCAAAGTCCTTAATACGGTCCATCAGTCCCAGACCCTGTTGTTCCAAGGCTTCATCTGCTCTCCCTTCTCCTGCTACACCAACATCCTTATTGTCCTCAAATAAGCTCGATCCTGTCCTACCTCAAGGACTGTGCACAGGTGGTGCCCACGCCAGGATTTCCTCCTGACTTACCACTCTCACCTCCTTCAAGCCTTCCTGCAAATGTCACCTGCTCAAGGAGATGCCACTTCACTGCTCTCTGCCCCCCACCCCAGCACTCCCGGTTCCCCTTCCTTGCTCTTTTTCTCTGCACTTGTTACCTTCCAATATATTTTATAATTCACTCACTTTTTCTTTATTTCCAGTCTTTGCATTTACAGACCGTGAACTATGTAAGGGCACAGGGTTTTGCCTATTTGTTCGCTGAGGTTCTCCTCAGCTTAGATCCCTATCCACTATGTGCTCAACAAGTCTTTACTGAATGAGTGAATGAGCAGGAGGGTCTTGGTTAGTGATGGTGAGAGCCAGCTTTAATGTGACCCTGACTTCATTTGCACTCTTAGCCGGGGACATTATATTACAATTGCAGGGATGCCCTACCTTCATTTCTGATGAATTGAATGGTATGTCTTAAGGCTCCGTTTTAAAAATTTCTCTATCCCTTAGTGTCTCTGGAAGGAATTCATAGTCTGTAAACCAACATGTAAATGCCCAAAGGAGGAGCCTGGCAGGGAACTTCAGAGTGAATATCTTTAGTAAGGGAGACAGTTTTTGGTATCTTGAACAACTGCCATTTCCATATTTGGAGCCAAATAAATCAACCTTTAGGCAAAACAATTCTTGCCACAATTTAGGCTCTTTTATAAACTGAGAAGATGGCTCCTTCTCAGTGGCTATAGCCACGGCCACATAGCTCGCTCAGTCTGGTACTTACGAAGCTGCTAATGGCCAACTTATTAGCCCAGTAGCAACTGCTTTGGCCCATTAGCAGACATGTAAGTGGTCCAAACTGCCGGGAGTTCTAGCAGAGCGAGAGATGGTTGACATCAGCACCGTGATTCTTTGCTTGAACAAGTGTGTTTCCTTATATGGCATTTACGTATAATGAGATGCACCTGTAATTCATTTTCCATCTGGGGTGGAACTTTTAGGGCAATCATTTGGGAAGGGGTAGTTTTATAGTTGTGAAGTGCAGACACTCAGCTGCTGATGACTTGACCATTAACCACCTATATCTAAGCGCCCTCCCTTCCTCCTGCCGGCCACTGCCACCCACATAGGAATTAATAAGTATTCCTGGTAATAAGAGGAGAGCCCCAACCTAGGGAGAGAGCCAGCCTCGATTCCTGAACTGTGTTGTTGCTGTAGTAGGCAGAATAATGCTCCCCTCCATGATGACCATGTCTGAATCCCTGGAACCATGTTACTTCGCATGGCCAAAAGGAATTTGTGGATGCGATTAGGTTAAAGACCTTGAGATGAGAGATTAGCCTGCATCATTCAGATGGGCCCAATGTAATGACAAGGGTCCTCAAATGTGGAAGAGGGAGCAGAAGAGGCGGTTAGGGTGATACCATGCAATAAGATCTCCCTGTGTCGCTGCTCCAAGGTGCAGAAGGAGGGCCGTGACCACGGAATGTGGGCAGCTTCTGAAACTGGAAAGGACACAGAAATGGATTCTCCTCAGAGAGCCTCCAGAAAGGAACACAGGTGTACTGACAGCCTCATCTTGGCCCAGTGAGACATGTTTCCAACTTCTGACCTCCAGAACCGTAAGATAATAATTTCTGTTGTTTTAAGCTATCATGTTTATGGAAACTTGTTACAGCCACAATATGAAACTAATGCATTACCCAAGGTGGTCCGTGGATTTAGTGACAGGGCAACTGAAGAGACAGAGAACATAATCCCTTTTCTGAAGGTTTTGGGGTGGCAGAAAATGGGCACAAAAAGCAGGTTCGGTTCTCTACAACAACATGTAAAGTGTACAAACTTTAATCTTCACCCCATTCTTAAGATGTTGCTTTAGCAGGAGCTTGAAAAAACGAAACAAACACAAATAAGAACCCCCTAAACTTACCCTTACACCTGCGGTAGCTTGAAACAGGAAGCTACACAGTCAAGAACAACTGTCCCGAGAACGAAACAATGTACAAAGTGCATGGCGAAGGCACAAGGACACAAAATAATACCACTGAGTAGCTTCCTGAGTAGAACACCCACAGTCTGGCCATTGTCATGGCCATCAACCACACAGCCTCTGTGATGGTCCCCGCTCCCCATATCCTACACTGTGGCACTCACATGTGTGGCCAGTGCTGTCTTCCATGTTGCTCAGAGCTTGTTGGTCGATCTCACCCATTTTATTAGTTCTCTGTCTGGTTATTTCTGACCTGTTTTGATGGTCTTCTCTACTCCGGTCCTTCTGTCTCTTCAGCATCCCAAGAATGCCTTGAATGTTCGGAGTTTATTTTGGTATTAGAGCCATTTTGAAAAATCTTAAGATATTTCATTAAGATTTTCTATGACTTCTCAGTGTTCTCATACCTGAATCACCAATTTAACCTCAAATTTTTAACCTTTGATTAATAAATATTGAGGTAGGCATATAGTCTCATAAGTAGTCTTTGGCATTGTATCAGGTACCAAATTGGTGATGAGTATCTGACAGTATACAGAGAAAAATTCTAAGCTTAACTTCATAAAACCTTCAGAAAAACATGTTATTATCCTGGGTTGAATGATGCCCCCCCAAAAGGTATGTCCACATCTCAATTCCCAGAACCTGTGAATATGGGCTTATTTGGAAAAAGAGTCTTTGCAGATGTTGTTAAGGTTCTAAAGATGAAATCATCCTGGCTTATCCAGTGAGCTCTAAATCCAGTAACAAGTATATTCATAAGAGACTGAGGAGGAAAAGACACAGAGACCAGAAGACTGTGTTAAGATGGAGACTATGCTAAGACTATATTAAGATCTCTATTGGAGTCGCCCAACTACAAACCAAGGTATGCCTGAGACACCAGAAGCTGGGAGAGGCGGGGGAGGATTCTCTCCTAGAGCCTTTGGAGGGAGCACTGACCTGCCGGCTGCTTGCTTTCAGACTTTTGACCTCCACACTATGAGAGAATTAATTTCTGTTGTTTTAAGTCACCAAGTTTGTATTAATTTGTTATGGCAGCCATCGGAAACTAATACACTCATAAAACATTCAGTACCTACATGCTACCTGGTAATGTCAACATTTATAAATGATCAGACATGTTTTTCGTGAGGTCACTGAATCACTGGGCCACATTCATTGGCTGGAATGATTGTATGAAAAATGTCACCCAGCTGAACCTTTCAAAAATACCCTTAAATGTTTTGCATCTATAGGATGGCCGATATCAGTAAAGGACAGAGTGTATTTTCATATATATGTTCCCATGTGAGGCCATGAAGTGGGGGTGAAATGCTTTTGGGGAAGGATGGTCATAGGTACGCTCTGAGTTGGGCCTGCATTGCTATATCCCAGAGAGAGAAGAGGGGACTGGGAGTCCCAGCTGATCCAACCCTTTTATAAGAAAATTTAATTACCGGCCCCGGGAAGCATTTTCTTTGAATTTTATGTAACAACTGCATTCTCAGCAGATAGAGGGAGGCAGACCTTGGGGCAAGCAAATGGGAAAAATAATCTATAAAGTGTGTTCACAAAATATGACCGTTATTCCGCCCTGGAACTTAATAGAAATCCTTTGACTGTTGTTCCGCAGTCAACAAGACTCATCTAATTGGTGACCATGGTAACGAAATCAGGTCATTTGGAGGTTCACGCTGAGATCAAACATATGTAGATCTCCTAGTTCAAATATACATAAAGATAAGAACCTGTTGGTAAGAGTCCGAAATGTTAGGTTGAAGATGGGCCCAAGCTTAGAACACTGAGAAAATGATCATTTGTTTGCAATAGCCATACGTTGTGCAGAGAAGGAAGAAATTTTTCAAATTCACTGGGGGGGAAGAGATAATTCAGAAATGTAAGACCAGAATGAGTGCATAGATGTTGCTTCATAGATCTGTGTAATTTACTCCCTGGGGTTTGTAGTGTGTCTGACTTATATTTTAGACATAATTAAGTAATCAGCAGTGTACATTGTAAAATGAATGTTTAGGCTGCTTGAGGTTAAATTTTCACAGCCATAGCAGCTGCGTGGTATTAGCGACCACCCCTCCCCGGGGCCAGATCCTCTCCCCAGCATACAGTCAGTCATTTAAAATCTGTGAATGGGACTAAAATTATTTCCACGTTCACCATTTTTCAGCAGATCTAGAGAGCAATGGTAACCACCGGAGCCCGGACTCACTGCGCTTCAGGCTCGCGAGCCTTCTCTGTTCCGGCTCAGTAGCTGGAGTGACAATAATATCAATTATGGAATGAACAATACTTTTATTTATGTGGGATCTCACTTGATCCTCAAAAAGCCCCGCAACCTAGCAGGGTTTCCCCAGGATACAGATGAGCGAAGTTTCAGGGTTTTAAATGCCGAAGTCAGGCGCGAACGTCCGTAACTTCCTTACCTTGAGATGAGGGAGTGGAAGACCCACCCCAAGAGTCTGCGCCTGATGGTGGTGATGATCGTTGCTGTGGTTCTTACTGGGTCCCAACCCTCTGCTGTTTTGCCGGGCTCGTTGGCACGTGCACCCTTCCACCTGGTGGCATTTCTTCTTTCTCGCTCCTAATGGCTCTTGCTCCATGACTCTTGGAGAGACATGTGGCGAGGAGAGAGATGGAAGAGCTCCTTTTTTCTTTCCTTTCTCCCTTTCCCCCACCTTCCTTCCCTTTCTTCTTTCTTTTTAATCAAAGGTGATCCATACTCACTTTTCTTCTCCAGTAAATCCAAGAGAGTATAAAACAAGAGGGAAGAAGGTGGATGTGGGGTGGGGGGAGGGAGGCAAGGATGATTTAGAATGGTTGTCTAGTGTCCCGGGACACACAGACCTAGGATTAACTCAGGCCATGGGGTTCACTGGGAGGATTTTCAAGGAGATGGGTGAGTGTGTCCTCAAAAACCAAAATATAGTTTTTTTTATTGTCAAAGAAATAATTACTGATCATAAAATACACTGATTATTAAAAATACAAGCAAGACAGATAACAAGGCACAATAAAATCCTTCTCCATTCCTATTCCTTCGAGGTAATCATTGTTAACAATTTGATGTATATACACTTGGGTTCATTTCTTGCTTAGTGAATTGTGAATAATATACTTATTATATAATATGAATATATAAGAAGTAAATTATCTTTATATATTCTGCAATTTACTATTTTCATTTAATACCTTATCTTCCCAGGGGTGTCTGGGTGGCTCAGTGGGTTAAAGCCTCTGCCTTCGCCTCAGGTCGTGATCCCAGGGTCCTAGGATCGAGCCCCGTGTCGGGCTCTCTGCTCAGCGGGGAGCCTGCTTCCTCCTCTCTCTCTGCCTGCCTCTCTGCCTACTTGTGATCTTTCTCTCTGTGTCAAATAAATAAATAAAAAATCTTAAAAAAAATACCTTATCTTCCTATATTAGTACATGTAAATCTACCACCTCCTTTACAATGGTATTCATTGTTGTACCAAGATTATGTGCCAAGATTAATTATATATATTTATGTGTGTGTGTATGTATACACATGTATATAAACATCTTTGTAGGCTTGTGCAAGTATTTGTAGGATCAATTCTTAGACCTGGAATTGCTAGGTCAAAAAAGGCACACACTAAACATTTTTTAGAGATTCTCTTGGTCTGGTTCCCACATCCCAGCCCTCCCCACATCATGCTCTCCCTTTCTGTCAATTCCTTTTCTCTGGCCTCTCTTCGACCATGAATTTGCCACACTTCCTTCCATCATGGAGACTGCACACTCCATTCTTCTCATTTAAAACACTCTTCCTTTCTTTGCCTTGTTAGCTTCTTTGCTTGGCAGACCAGTTGTCACTTCCTCAGAAAAGTCTACCCTAATCTCCCCAAATAGATTAAACTTCCCGCTAAACACTCTCAGAGCACCGTGTGTCTCCCCTTTATTACACTTAGCACAGTTGTAACTCTACACATATTTCTGCAGTTGATTAATGCCTATCTCTTTTAGTAGATCATAAGTTCCAGGAAAGCAAAAACTGTGCTTGGCGTCACTCACTGATGAGGTTCTAATGCCTCCTTCTAGTGCCTGGTCCCATAGTCAAGTGTTTCTGTACACAATATGAATGAGTGAGTGGATGAATGAATGCTTTGCTTTAATTACATCCCTAATGCCAGTGTCTTTTCCAGAGATCTTCTACAGGACTAATGAGTAACTGGTACCCAAAGCTATTTCCATCACTTCGGTAACCCAGGGCTACTGTAGTTTCTCTGTTGTTCATGCTTCTCGGTCATGAGGCTGTTGAGAGCACCTGGAGGAGAAGCCTGGGGGAGCCTGGGGGAGCAGGCACAGATGACCCACGGACTCAAGGCTGGAGGCACTTGGGGGTCTCAAGCCAATGTCCTCATACTCCAGGTGAAGCTCCTGAGGCATGGAAAGAGGGAAACCCCACAGTGAGTGATAGAATGAGGAGGATTCAGGGTTTTCCATTTGGAGACAATGCTCTTTCAGTTCTTTCCCCCAGATGTCAAGAGGCTGTCAGAGGGGTATGAGGATAAGCCAGAAGCCGAGCTTTGCAGAACGGGAGTATCCTGAGACTTGTGTCCTGTTTCTGTCGAGCACTCTGCACCTTCTCCAACAGTGTGTACAGCTTACACATTTAAGGGTGTACCTTAGTACAGCACTCTCTGCTCTTCAAGGGTGTAATCGCCACTCGCGGTGTGTGCGTCCAACACCTGGGTTCTGGGCCCATGTGGCCACAAGTCTGATGAGGTGGTGGAAAGTCAGTAGGTCTGGGAAGAAGGCTTTGTCACTTACTGGGTTTGGGTCCCTGGGCAAGCCTCAGTCTCCCTGTTCCGTAAAGTAGGATAGGCATCTTCACTCTGTGCGCTTGCAGTTCTTGCAAAATAAGACCACAATTCGACGTGATTGGTAAGTGGTGAAACACTGGAGTTTGGGAGGGATGAGCAGGAATGGTGCCTAACTAAGTACCTCTCTTAGGTACTTACCTCTTCCGCGCTGTGTGATGGTAGTTGCCAGGCAAAGCGAGTTAAAGAGACAGAGCTCCGGACCTCTAGGAGCTTCACAAATGCAGACTTCCAAAACATTCTGTAGATGTCGAGCTTCTTAGATTTGGGGACCAAGTCTTACTCATCTTTACAGCACCCTCCCCTCTCCCCGATGGCTTGCCCAAGGAGTCTCTTTTTGATGAGTGGGTGTCAATTAAACCAGCCGATGAGTTATTAGGTACCAGAAAACCTCACTGTGTCATTCAGGAGGGACTACTGGTCTAAATTAAAGAAAAATTTTTAATTCTAAAGCACAGTTTTAAAGAAGTGGAATTTTTTTTATTATTTTCAGGAACCATTAGTAACTCAAACTGGGCTCTGTTTGGAAGGGAGCTTTGGCTTATAAATGACGCCTTGCTTCAGTTTCATAAATTACCTTCACACCCGCCCCAGCAGTCATCACTGTACTGTGAAGTGGGTCATAATCTTCAGAGGCGAGGCGTGGAGGCTCATGGAACAGAGATGACTTCTCTTTGCTGAGAGAACCTGGTCAGGTTCTCACAGTTAGTGTTTGAGTTAGGATTTTGGACTGTGGTGGCCAGACTATTCCTAAACTTTCCTTCTTTCTACTAGATTTCATTCCTGCACACACCCACCCTCATCTTCCTCGTCCCTGTCTCTCCAGCCCCCATCATGCTTACCTGGCAAAATCCCAGCCCGAGTTAATTCAATTCTCCTCGCCTTCCCTGCTTCACCTAGACAGCCGAACCTCGCTAGAGGGAGATGCAGACCACATTGACTGCCTTACTTTAAGTTCATGACTTACCAAGCTCCGGTGGGCTCTCGGTGCTCCCACCGTCCTACAGTGCTCTCCTTCCTCATCCCTGACCTTTCGTGTCTCCTCGTTGACAAAGTCACACATGCTCTTATCTTTCCACCGTCCAGCATCCTCTCAGGACTCTGGTGATGAGCTTACTTCATAGGTCACTGAGAAAATAATGCAAACAGTAGAGTATAAGCACTTGGGATATGACACCTTTCAATTCCTTAGCTTTTGCCACAGGTAATCTGGACCCTCCTCTCCTGGTGGCTTTAGGCCATCACTCCTAGAGACCTCTTTCTTTCTCCTGCAATTTCCCTTTCAACTAGACTCCTTTTGCCAACAAACATGCCATAATATCTTCCATTTAAAATGGAAAAAAAAAAAAAAACCACACTAAACACACACTAAAAAACACACTAAAAAAAAAACACACTAAAATTTTCCCTGGACCACATATCTCCCTCCAGGGTGACCCATCCCTGTTCTCTCCATTACCAGGACCATTCCCTAAGGAAGTTGCTCATATGCCATATGCAATGGAATATTAGCCAGTCATAACAGAGAATGAAATCTTGTCATTTGTGACATGGATGGACCCGAAGAAATTATGCTAAGTGAAATAAATCAGACAGAGAAGGACTAATACCATATGACGTCACTTATATGGGGAGTCTAAAAAGCAAAATAAACAGAGAAGCGAAAGTAAATAGAGAACGAGCTGGGGGTTGCCAGAGGGGAGGGTTTGGGGGTTGGGCAAAAATGGGTGAAGGGGAGCGGGAGGTTCAGGCTTCCAGTTATGGAATGAGTAAGTCATGGGACTAAGCAGCACAGTGTGGGGAATACAGTCAGGGGTATTGTAAGAGCGCGGCATGGAGACAGATGGTAGCGGCATCTGCGGTGAGCATACAGTTGTCCAAACCCTGTCGTACACCTGAAACTAATGCAACAGTATGTCAGCTGTACTTCAATTAAAAAAGTCATCCATACTCACTGATTCCATTTTATGTGCTCTTGTTTTTTCTTGACTTACCTCTTCTCTTCAGGCTTGCCCCACCACTCCACCAAAGAAGACCCTTTCCGAGTAACCAGTGGCCCCACATTGCCAAGTGCAACGTCCGTCTCCAGTTCCTTCTCACCCCACCACCAGCCCTGTATTTATCACAGCTGATCACTTGCTCCCTTTGCCATGAAACCCTCGCTGTACTTATAGCCTGAGACATTTTCTCTCTTTCTCCGCCTGCCATCCAGGCTGCTCCTTTTTGATTTCCTTGATGAGTTTGCCTTCACCTCTGACCTCTAAGCATGGGAGAGTCCCAGGGCTCAGTCTTTGATCTTTTCTCTTTATCTAGTCTCTAATAATTTCACCAAGGTCTCCTGGCTTCAAATACAAGTTTATATCCCCAGCTGGTACCTCTCTCTGAACTCCGGACTTCCGCAGAGAGCTGACTATTTGACATTTCCAGCTGGATGACTAGTGGCAACCCGGTAGTCAGGGACTCCTAATTTCCTTCCTGTACCTGCTTTACTTTTAGTAAATGACAACTCCATTCTTCCAATTGCTAGACCTTGCACTTTGGGCTCATCCCTAACTCCTCTCTTTCTTTCACATCCCCACAGCGATATTCCAACAAATAATGTCCCTCTACCTTCAGACTATGTCCAGAATCCAAGCACCTCTCTCCAGCCCTGTTGCCACTTTGGTCCAAGCCACTACCTCTCGCCTGGGTTATCCCAACATGCTTCTAACTGGTCTCAATTTTTACTTTGCCCCCACACAACCAGAGTGACCTTTTCATAGCCCAAGTTGCAATAATAATCATTTCTATCCTAGTAAATATTTGCCAGGTGCCAGACATTTTATATATATTAATCTGTTTAATCCTCACAATCTTACAAGGTAGGACTTATTATTGTACATGATTTGTAGATGAAGAAAATGGCTAAGTAACCTGCCCAAGGCTACCCAGAGAGCAATGTAGGAGCCATTTTGGAGGGTGGTTATTTTGAGAGGCTCAAGGGGCATGGGGGTGTGGTTAGCTCCACCTCCCCAAAGTGATTGGTTCTCCTTACCCAGGGCAGATCAACTTCATAGTACTACCCATGCTATTGAGCCTTTATTGAGTGTTATGTGCTAGGCAGTGCATGAAGTGCTTCATACACATCATCTCCCTCATCCTCTTGGGATAGCCCTGCATGTTGGTGACATCAGCCCCATTTTACAGATGAGGAGACTGGGGCTGCCTCAGAGGAAGTAGTAAAGATGGGATTTATACTTCTGTCATTGAGACTTCTAGGCCCAGACTTTCCCACTGGACCTGTGGATACAATGAATGTATTTACCCTCAGAAGGGAGGCTAGGGGATCTGCTGAGTCAGACCAGTACCTTCGGGCTATGGGTGGAGTTGGCTGTTCCTTTTAGGGAAGCAAGTGGTAGACCAGGCAGATGAGAGCTGTGGGACCCTCACAGACAGAAGTGGGAGCTGGAGCTGATGGGACTGAGGCAGGACAGGGTCTCTGCTGCCCCGGTGATGAGGACGAGCAGGGAGCGACATGGACCGGGGCAGGGCTGTGCTGGGTGTCTCTGGGGCCATCAGCCTACTGCGGGCAGAGAAGCCCGTTCTCCCTAGGATTTCCTCAACCTCACCCTGACATAATAAGGATCACAGTGCAGTCTTTTCTCACCTCCTTCTTGTTTTCATCTTATGCTCTTTGGGAACTATAATTCTGTGGGGGATCAGCATCTAGCTGTGACTTTTTTTTTTAGAAGCACATACTATTTTTTTAAAAGACTTTATTTTTATTTGAGAGAGAGGGAGGGAGAGAGAGAGCATGAGTAGGGGAAGGGGCAGAGGGAGAAGCAGACTCCCCGCTGAGCAAGGAGCCCCAGACACGGGACTGGATCCCAGGACCCTGCGATTATGACCTGAGCCCAAGTACCTCTTAACCGACAGAGCCACCCAAGTACCCCTGTCCCTGGCCTTGGACTTGCCTCAGGGACTTGACACAAGCCATCTCTGCTGCCTGGAACTCTTATCTCAACCCCACACACATCCCCTGGCTCCTTTTGCACACTTAACACCCAGGCCACTCCCCATTCTCAGCCTCAAGGCCAGTCCTCAGGGAAACCCTTGCTGATCCGAATGGCTAGTTCAGGGCCCCGGGGTTCAATCCCAAGGAACCGTAAGTGATTACTGTATTTACCGCTTATCACAGTTTGAAATGATATTTTCTGTGCCTACATTTGATTAATCTCTCTCTCCCCAGCTAAACTTGGAAACTAATGGTGATAAAGATCACGGTAAGAAAAACAATGACAACAATAATGACAGCCAACATTCACCGAGCCTGTGTTCCAGGCATACCGCTGAGTTTATCATGGGTGACCTGATTTAATTCTCATGACGCTACTTTGAATTATGCCTGACTTGTTATTCCCATTTTACAGATGGAAAAACTGAACTGATGTAACATGCTCAGGTTCACCCAGCTCCTCAGCGGAGTTGCTAGCCTCCAAAGGCAGGTCTCTCTGGCTTTTTTTTTTTTTTTTTTAAATTCAACTACGGTTGATATAGAATATTATATTGGTTTCACATGTACAACAATGATGTGCCAATCATACACATTATGAAGTGCTTATCGCAATAAGTGTAGTTACCATCTGTCACCATACTAGGTAACCACAATATCATTGACTATATTCCCTATGCTCTCTTTTATATCCTTGTGACTTATTTATTTTATAAACTGGAAATTTGTACCTCTTAATCTCCTTCACCTATTTTGCCCATTCCCCACGCCCCCATCCATCTTTCTCTCCTCTGGCAACCAGTTTGTTCTCTGTATTTTTGAATCTGTTTCCGTTTTGTTTTTTAGATTCCACCTAGGAGCAAAGTCGTATGGTATTTATCTCTGTCTGACTTATTTTACTTAGCACAACACCCTCTAGGTCCATCCATGTTGTTGCGCACGGCAAGGATTTCATTCTTCTTTTATGGCTGAGTAATACCCCACTGTATTTATACCACATCTTCTCTATCCATTCATCTGCCGATGGACACTTGGGTTACTTCCATACCTTGGCCATTGCAAATAATGCTGCAGTAAGCACAGGGATGCCTATATCTTTTTGGATAAGTGTTTTCATTTTCTTCAGATAAATACCTGTGAATGAACTTCTGGATCACATGCTATTTCTATTTCTAATTTTTTGAGGAACCTCCATTCTCTTTTCCACAGTGGCTGCCCAAGTTTGCATTCTTGCCAGCAGTGCGTGAGGGTTCCCTTTGTCTGCGTCCTTTACTTGTTATTTCTCATCATGTGGCTACCAGCCTGAATGTAGGCTGCTTGACTCCAGGGCTTACTTTAAGCTCTAGGAGGGTGGGTACTGTGTTTTAGCTCATGATTGAGCCCTGGAAAGAGACTCGCAGGAGGAATATATTAAGTTGGTAAATTGAATTTCTGGTGGGTCAATTCTCCTCTGGGTCTCCTGGGGGCATGGAAGTTAGATTTTGCTTGGGTCAGGGCAGTCCACTTGGTTTACTTTGTTCAAGCACCCTTTGTCCTCCTTGGAGCTTTAAGGGCCTACACCCCATTGAGAGTCCTGAGGCATCCTGGAACAGCTGCTATAGGAATTTTCTTTCACTTCTAAGATTTACTACTCCATTTTCATGCTTTGGCCCATCCCATCCCTCCTTTTTTTTACCTAATGCCCCTGCCTTGGAAAGCAGGTGGCATTTTGTCTGTATATTTTCTTCCAATAATTTGCAGTTCTTCCTTTTCTCCTCCACTTCTCTCATCTAGAACTTAGGGCAGTTCCTTGAAGAAATCTTTTTGGGATCTCCAGCAGATTTGAATAGTTTCTCAGATACAGACTTAAGATCCTGTTCCTACCCATGATGTTCCAGCATCTAGGTCTATCTCTGAGTATGTCACTCAACCTTAAAATCCAATGGCCACCAATAAAGTAGAGCCATGAAGCCAATGGGGGCACACTACCCACCTGAATAAACTCCTCATGACCTCCCATAGTTTCTGACACAAACAGTAAGGAAGGGTCAGTAAGACTTTCTGTGATGGCTCCATGCTGGAGTACATATGGGTCCTGCTCTCAAAGACCTTATGGCAAGTGGTCAGCACATTACCACCAGCCAACTGTGGAAAAGACACAGATTAAAGCCATACTGCCTCAGTGCTGTTTGCTTACATCTTGGTTGGTTCTTGGTCCAGTCTGGCTTATCTACAGGTTACTCGAGCTCTCTCTGTCTCTTACACTGTGAGCCAGAAGGGCAGGACTCATGGCTGTGTCACCCTCGCTCTGCTCAGCACTGCCGTGAGCCCATTGTGGCCAGCACAGAAGAGGGAACAAGAGAATTTGAAAGTCATGGTATAGAAATGACTTGTATACAAGGGCCTTTATTTATTTATTTTTTAAAAGATTTTATTTATTTCCTTAACAGAGAGAGAACACAAGCAGGCAGAGAGGCAGGCAGAGGCGCAGAGAGGAGCAGGCTCCCCGCGGAGCAAGGAGCCTGACACGGGACTCGATCCCAAGACGCCGGGACCACGACCTGGGCCAAAGGCAGCCGCTCAACCAACTGAGCCACCCAGGCGTCCCTATAAGGGCCTTTAGATGATGAGATTTCACCATGTACTTTCCTTCCTGATTTTTATTTGTCTGAGCAGGCATTGTGGAGGAGTTGGAATGAGAGAGTGGGAAGATACTAACGAGCTGAGGTGGGGATGAAGCCCAGAGCAGGTGCTCTTACTGGAATGGGCCATTGATATGGGACCATGGAGATGCTTGAGACCTTGGGGAAGAGAACCCCCGTTTCCTCCTCTCCTGTCTGCATTCCTCTCTCTTCCCTTTTCTCTCCCACTATGTTTATCTTGGAGTCTCTTCTGCTACTCAGCCCCCATGACTTATTCGTAGACGGACATCTGTGATACCATTTGGCTCCTGAAACACCTTTCCTATTTGGAATAAAGAATGAAGGAAGGTAGGGAATGGTGGGACAAAAAAGGACACTGTGATTTGATGGGTACCTACCATGTGTTAGTCACCACAGCGGGTGCTTTACTTATGTTGTCCTGTATTTCAGTCTCGTATCAATCCAAGGAGATGGGTGTGGTTATGCCCACTGCGGAGGTGAGAAGCCTGAGGCTCAGTCTAGGGCAGTGACTGGCTGAAGATCACTTGGTCAGTTAGTGGAGCTGAGCTACAGAACCAGGCCTATCTGACTCTGGAGCTGGGCTCATGTCCTAGCTGGGACACAGCAATTCTCCAGGACCAGAGTGGGAGCAAGGAAATGGAGACCTCCAAGTGGATGAGACATATTTTATCAGGGTTCAAAGCATTTTAGGTTAAACTCATCCTAGCCTTCTCTTTGCCTGTCTTTTCTGGCTTAGAGCTAAGTCTATGCCTCTGCCACCATCTCCCAGCTGGGTACTTTTCTCCTCAGTGAGCACAAACCAGGGTTAGAGGACTAATTCCAGGGCCAGACACATGTGGGCTTCTGACTTCTCTAGGTCCTGCCTGGCTCCACAAGGAAACCCGTAGAGCCTGGTGCTCTGAGAATGTCCTTTCCCTCTCCCCTGTTCCTAGCTCAAGTATGCTTTTCTTGGCACTGGTGAGGCAACAGGTGTGAACAAGTGTACAGAGACCCGGCGTGCCAGGGCTGGCACGACTTGTGGCCTTCACTCACAAGAGATGGCAATTGCCACCTTCTGCAGGCTGCCCATCAAAACACATTGTTGCCTGGCACCTCCTTAGGCTCCCAGCAACTTGCGAGTGGGCACTGTGCCATCCCAGCAGATGGGCAGAAGGGCGGGGGGCAGCCAAAGCAGGCCCATCCTGGAGGTGCATAGAGTGGAGGTGGTGAGGTTTTGATTTCCAACTGAGGATGTGTCAGAAAGACCCTCCCTACCTTAGATTTATAGGACAGGAGTTAAAATGGGATGAGGTCTATGGTTTAGCTTCCACTGAGTTGTCTGGAGTTTGTTTTTGGGGAAAAAAGAGTGACTTGGAACCCATCTGAATATTGTGACTCTGACTTTAAAGGCCTTTCGTGAAATGTGGAAAAACATTAAAGGTAGGAGATGAAGAAAGACGAGAGGATTCTAAAGAGATTTTTGCTTATGATGACCCCTTTGCTAGTATCTTCTCCACCACACCCCAGTTCTCCCGACAGCACTGGCTAGCAGAATGCCCATGGCCACCAGGCCAAGAGCAGAGTCGGGGTCAGGGCTGGAGGAGTCCTGGCCATGAAGGGATTGGTAGCATTGGCTAGGGGTTCCCAGGAGGTAGGAGCGGGCTCCTTGCGGCCTTTCAGAGGGGAAGCATGGTGCTCCCATTGCCTAAGGAACTGTGTCATGATTTTGGAACCCAAGGGGGTGATTGTCAGAATGGTTAAACATCTCAAAGGAGTCACCCAAGAGTCTGGGAGGAAGGCCATCAAGGTGGGGGGACAGCGAAGCAAAGCCTCTAAGTGGAAAGAGGATGTCTCAGGAACAGCATGTAGGCTGTTTGTGGAGGGAGTGGAAGCAGCAGCCTTCAAGCCTGAAAGTGAGTGGACCTGCATTCCGTACCCTGAATGCCAGGCTGGGAGCTGGGGCTTCACCTGACAGACAGGGGCACCATGAAAGTTTTGAGTGGAGAAAGGCTTTGATTAGCGCTTTCCCTGAGAAACCTAGAAAATGTGGCCACGTGCAGGAAGAGCCAGAACCAGGAAGTTAGAGCCCCAGGGCAGCCATGATGATTCAGGTCCAAATGAGGGCAGTGGTCATGGGATGGGAAGAAAAGGAGGGTAGGAAGGCCTTCATTAGGATACCGTGATGGGTTAAAAACTCAGAGGGAGAGGAAAGAGCCAAAGAAGACTTTAGAGTAACAGAACACTGGGGCCGTTAATGGAGAAGGGGAAGTCAGCAAGGAGCTCTGGCTGGATGGGAAGGCCATTCCGCTGGGTTATTTTAATCCACATGGGACATATTATTTTGTACTATGCTGGATTTTCTTGGCTTACTAAGAATTAACTTTGTGTAATGGTTTATTATTCTCACAGGTAAATTGAGGTTCCCAGTGTGTGAGAACTGACAGCCTCTCTCCCAGGTCTGAGCTTTAGCCTCCCCATTGTAACTTGGCCCAAAGTAGTTTCTTCACTTTTATGCAAGTATCTGAGTAGCCTGGCTTCAAAGCTAGCCTCTTGTCTCCCTGAAATGTTCTCTACTTCTGCGCATCGCTATAATCTTTTGGTTATCATGTTAAATAATTTACAGCCTCTGCCAGTCTGAAATTACACGCAGGGCTGCTCTGTCTGTGGCCTACCCACCAATTAGCCACACACCATTTTATCACTGCAGTGACACTGCAAAGGGGAAAAAAACAGTTGTCATTGTCCCAGGGGAAGCTGAGGAATGGCAAGGTTTCAGAGCTGTGTGTGCGGCGGGGTCGGTCGATCAAGGGTGGTACCTGGGCTAGTGCTGACGTTGTCGTACCCACAGACACCTTTCTCTCCCCCATGACCTCCTCACCTGCTTCTCACATCTGTTCATTAGGAATCACAGAGTCTGTAAGATAACCTCTTCCTAGGATAGCAGATAGGTTTCATTTCTTGTTAACTCTGAAAGACGAGAGGTGGCTGCCTGGAGGATTGCCCTGGGGAAGATTTGAAGGCTCTGACTGGACCCAGTAGGAGAGTGCTGTGATCAATTAGTGATGTCTGTCACAGGTAGAGAATGAGAAAGGGCGGCACACTTGACATCTCTCATCCAGTTCAGACCTGACTCTTGACAGAAAAAGTAAGGCCTAGAAACACTATGACTTATTAAAGATAATAAAAGCTAACATGAATGTTTAGCATGTGCTAGGAATATTCTAAATTCTTCTTATAGAGAAACTCATTTAATCCTCACAACATCTCCTGGATGTTCACCCTCTTATTACAGAGAAGGGAATAAGAGACACTATTCTCTCATGACTGCCTGAATACTCAGCAGGAAGCGGAGCCAGTGTTCAAATCCAAATAGTCTGACTTAAGCTGCATCCTCCAGCCCCTGCTCTTTGGCTCGATGCCGTCACACAGCTCCTTAGTGGTGGGACCCAGGGTCCATGTCTAGTTCTTTCCTCACATGGGAACAAACCTATATGCTTCCCAGTGTTCACAGCTCTATGCCTCAGAATTGGAAGGGAAACAAAGAATAGTGTTAAGAGAGGAGCAACACTTTATTGGGTGTTTAGGGCATGCCAGGCACTGTGCTCGGAGTTGAGAAGTCACAAATAAATAAGTCATATTCATTTAGTGTCCTTAAGGCGTGAGCTCACGCCTCAAAACAGAACTGGCCCTTTTGAAATCCTACTTCATGAAGTCTTTGCCTGCAGTAGCCTACCTGATTCAGGCTGGTCAGTGTTCCTGGGGCCTGCTGATCACCTTCTCCTCTTCTATACTCAGCACCGTTGCTGTCCTAGCCATGGTTAATCCTCTGATTAAGTTCACACTGAGGGTGTACCATGTCAACACTGAATCGAGTTCTATGTGGTGTCCGATTGACTCTGAACACTGGGTAGTGGCTCGACTTCATGGGTATTTGCGCACTTTGCTTTGAGAAGGCTCATCAGCTTAGCTCAGCAAGCTCCATTTGGAGGTTCATTTTATTAATTCCTCTGTAGACAATGGTCTTGTGGCTAAGTTATCAGTTTATTTATAATATATCACTTTTCAGGAAAAATCTAAAGTGACGATGTACAATAAGATTATGGGAGTAGAGGGGCACCTGGATGGCTCAGTGGGTTAAGACCTCTGCCTTCGCCTCAGGTCATGATCTCAGCATCCTGGGATGGAGCCCTGCATCGGGCTCTCTGCTCAGTGGAGAACCTGCTTCTTCCTTTCTCTCTGCCTGCCTTTCTGCCTACTTGTGATCTCTCTCTCTGTCAAATAAATAAATAAATAAATAAGATCTTAAAAAAAAAGATTACAGGAATAGAATAAGAAGAGAAAATCTTGATTGAGATAAGGAAGAGGGAGCAAACATTGCCAGTCATACAGGTTAACACAACTGCTGTGATTGAACACAACTGAAGTGAGGTTTGGTTTTTTTTTTTTAAAGATTTTATTTATTTATTTGACAGAGAGAGAGAGCGAATGAGAAAGTGTGCATAAGCAGGGGGAATGACAGGCAGAGGGAGAAGGAGAAGCAGACACCCCAAAGAGCAGGGGAAACATGATATGGGACTTGATCCCGGGACTCTGGGACCATGACCCAAGCCAAAGGCAATTGCTTAACCAACTGAACCACTCAGGCACCCTGAAGCGAGGTTTTATATAGTGTTTCCTAGTACCCGGGGCAAGATAAAAAGGAGAGAATGGAAGCAGCAGCCTTCAAGCCTGATAGTGAGTGGACCTGCATTCCATACCCTGAATGCCAGGCTGGGAGCTGGGGCTTCACCTGACGGACAGGGGCGCCATGAAAGTTTTGAGTGGAGAACGGCTTTGATTAGTGCTTTCCCTGAGAAACCTAGAAAATGTGACTGAAGAAAAAGTGCAGGAAGAGCCAGAACTAGGAAGTCAGAGCCCCAGGGTAGCTATGATGATTCAAGTCCAAATGAGGGCAGTGGCCATGGGATGGGAAGAAAAGGAGGGTAGGAAGCTGTCATTATTGGAAAAGAGAAGTCATGATAACTCTTCAGAGGGCTCCCCAACTTATCCCAGTCAAGAGAGCTGCCTTTATCAAACTTGGCTATTGTAGCATAATACAAATGTATTTGGTCTTTATTCCTGGTTTCTGGCAAGGAGCTCCTAAAGCCTTGGAATTTCCTGAGTGATAGGAGGAGTTATTCGTAATGAGCATCTTTGACCAGATCCAAGTTTATGCTAAAGAGGTGACTTAAGGCTGAGGTGGTTACCAGAAAGACCAAGTGACTAGAGAGTTGGAATGTTCAGTTCCACCCACTGACCTCCAGGAAGTGGGGAGGCTGGAGATTCAGCTCTATAAAGCTCTTGAACAAGGTGATTTGGTGAGCTTCTGGGCTGGTGAACACACTGAGGTGCCGGGAGGGTGGTGTGCCCACAGAATGTATGGACACTCCTTGTATACCTTTGCCTATGTATCTCTTCCAATGGGCCATCCCTGAGTTGTATCCTTTATAATACACTGATGAATGTAAGTGACTTCCTGAGTTCTATGAGCTGTTCTAAGAAATTAGAAACCTGAGGAGGAGAGGTGGGAACTCTTGATTTATAGCCAAACTGCAGAGCAGTGTGGGTAATCTGGGGATCCACACTTGTTTGTTCTTTTTTTTTTTAATGCAAAAAACAAATTTATATTTTCTAAAACACCCCAGGAAGTTAATAGCATTTTTTTGTTATTTGCATATTATAAAATTTCTTTGTTATAGTTATTTGTTGGGGATTTTTGTTGTTGTTTTTTCTTCCACCATTTTATTTAAAATCTAGTTAGTTAACATATAGTGTGATACTGGTTTCAGGAGTAGAATTCAATGATTCATCACAAGTTCTCTCCTTAATACTTATCACCCATGTAGCCAGTCCCCTGCCCACCTCCCTCCATCAACCCTCAGTTTGTTCTCTATCATTAAGAGTTTTTTATGGTTTGCTTCCTTCTTTTTCTTTCTTCTTCCCTTATGTTCATCTGTTTTGTTTCTTAAATTCCACATATGAGTGAAATCATAAGGTATTTGTCTTTCTCTGACTTATTTCACTTAGCATAATATACTCCAGCTCCATCCATGTCATTGCAAATGACAAGATTTCATTTTTGATGGCTGAGTAATATTCATGTGTGTGTGTGTGTGTGTGTGTGTGTGTGTGTGTATCTCATCTTCTTTATGGGGATCTACGTTTATGATTGCTGTCTAAAGTAGGGGAGGGCAGTTTTATGGAACTGGGACCTTAACCTGTGGGTCTGTGCTAACTTTGGATAGTAGTGTCAGAACTGATTTGACATGTGGGACACCTGGTTACTGTCTACAGAGAATTGGTTGTTGAGATGGCTGAGGCTCTGATTTGGGGACAAGGAAATCCAAGGAGATGGGGAGGATGGTCACATTAGGGGAGAGTTTTAATTCCCAGGAGCCTCTCCCTTCAGGACGTCTGTTAAAAGAGACACTCATCTCCTTCCAGAGTTTGTAGAGTGAATGACTTAGTACTTTGGTGGATTCCTTGCTTCCCACGTTTGGTGGCTAATAAATGGCTCTGTGTGTGGTGAGATAACCAAGAAGGGAGGAAATATCAGCAAATGGCAAACTTGCAGAGTCAGTCTTGGGCCCGGCATCTCCCTCAACTCTGGATGTTTTAGGATTTTAAAATTATGATTCTTCTATTCTAGAACATATTCTCCTCTTCTTTGAATGAGGAATAAGTCTCTTATTAGGGAATGCTCACAGAATACTGGACCTACTACCTGGGGTTTAGTGGAAACCTCCCAAACGAGCCCACCCATGCTGACTGAGGATGTGAGGGAGTGTGGCTGTGGGCTGTGGACAGTCTGTTTCACAGTGAAGAACTGCCTGGCAAAAGGAAGATTTGAAAAACGATTGAGGAAAATAATCTCCTAGAAGCAGTGGGGCTTGAGATGATCTTCCGAGAAAGGCTTTTAGATTGCCATAGAGATGAGGGGGTGGTGTTTTTGGAGTGAAGGAGCAGCTCGAGCAAAGGTGTAGAGGTAGGAATGACTATGTCTCGAGGTGGGGTAGCAGGAAGATGAGAATTACTACCAAGTAGGATTTTATAGTATGGCTCGCACACTGCTTTGGATTCCTGCCTGTAGAGAGCTTGTGTTCTACTGGAGGAGACAGACATCAAGCACAGCAGCAGTATAAACACACACTTAGAGATGATGATAAAGGCCATGGAGGAAATGAACAGGATGCTGTTATGGACAGTGATGGGGTTGTGGTTTATGAGATGTTCTCCTAGCCACTACTCATGGCACGACTCTCTGATGGAAGCAGGGCAAATATGATTATCCCCATTCTGCCGATAAGGGGACTGTGAAAGCTGAGGCGACACAACAAAAGACGCAGCCCTGGCTCTTTCCCCTCTAACATGTTCTGCCTACTGCAGTGGTAAGTAGTTGATGTTCACTGAGCACCTGACTACCCCTCAAGCCTCCTCTTCCAGCACGTAATCTGCATGAACACAGGCGTGTTTCTCTTTGTTCCCTTTCTGTGGGAACTGTCAGCCTTGGAACCTGCATCTCAGGTCTTGAGATCCATCCAGCTTCCTGGTGCCGGGCCACCAGACGTCAGACATCAGCATTTTGTCACATTGAGCCCAGAGGAAACTTCCATCTCACAAACACATGGTAGCATTGTAAACGGTTGAATAAATTGGCCTGGTTTCCCTGCAGAGAAGCCACCGTCTTCTGAAATGATAGAGGCTCCTTGTCAATAAGAGGGATTCCTGTCTCTTTCTGGGGTTGGTGCCGTTGCCGCCATCCATTTGCTTGAGCTGCAGCACAGCAGTTTCTTTTTCTCAAGCCATGCCAGTTGGAGAGTCAGCGGGATTGAGGGTCTTCTTTCTGTGGGGCCTGCTCCAGATTGGGCTCTCAGTTCTGCCTGTGGCGTCCCCACAGTGAGATAGGAATAGATGAGCACTGGGATGGGTTGCAGTTGTGCTCTTTGGAGCAAGTTATAACAGACATGGTAAAGCATGAATTGAGCATTCGTTGTTGCGTAGCGTGCCCAACCGCCGCCAGTGAAGGACATCAGGGGAGGGGGGGCAATGTTACTGTCATAAAGCATCCAGTGGCTCCATAAGCCCTACTGGGCCAAATAATCATGGGAGATATGATGAAGAGACCCGGGTCTCAGTCTATCCAGGAAGAAAATGCACATAATGCTGATATTTTATATCAGTAATGCCTTCAGACTGTTCTTTGAGGAAGCATACAATTTAATGACCGTCAAATCCATTTGAAGCCCTGGGCAAAGCTTTGAGAATACACATTGGAATGGGACTCAGGGCACATGTTCAAGGAGTGTTGTGTCCAATGGGAGAGACAGCTGTGTAGATGCTAAACATGGTGTGTGCGTGTCAGTTGTACACGTAGCATGGCAGTGACCTAGGCCAGTGCCACGGGAACAGATGGCATAAACTGGAGGACCTGGGGAAGACTTCCCCAGCGGGTGTGCATTTGAACGTGTCCTGAAGACAGAGCGGAAGTTTGCGGGGACCCCAGGTTCTGGGGGTGAAGCTTCATGGAGGCATTTCTGAGTCCAGAGTAGGTGGTGTCCTTGCTCAGCTCTCGACTTTGGGACTTTGTTGTCTTCTCCTCCTGCCTGTTTCTCTCTCCCCCATGGATGGGGAGAAGTAATTTGATCATTTTGCAGTCAGAGTGTTGAAGGATTTGGAGAAATGACTTCTCCACTTACAGAGCTCTCTAGATCTGGATGGCAAACCTCTAGCACGTGGGCCACCATCTTCTTTGGATCCATTGCTGACTGAATCACCACATTTTCTGCTGAGCCCCAACTTGGCTTCTGAATCTTCCTCAGTGCGGTGCTGGGGAGAGCTGCCCCCAACCTCACACTTGATCTTAGCCAAAAGGCCGAGAAGCGATAGAGCTGCCCCCAACCTGAGTGGGTAAGTGGGGAAACTTTGCCGTCCCTGCCCCGTTCATCTTCTTTGATCTCGTAGGGCATGCTGGTCCTGTAGGTAGCAGAGTTCCCTCCCACTTATGGAACCAGGAAGTACAGAGCCCCTGACCCCATTTTCAGATGGATGGGATGGCCCATTGCGGTGAGTAGGTACAGCAGAGGTGGGGTCGCCAAAAGTAAAAATTCCTCATCTCCAGCTTTGACTGCAGTGTTTCTCTCTCTGTGGTAAACTTTCCATTCTCACCATGTTTCTGACTTAGAATCCTTTTCATCTTCCCCGTGTGAGGCATTGGGAGCTACAGAGAAGGTGAGAGAAATAAAATGCATGGTTCTGTCTTAAGAGGCCCATAATGTGTTTGGAGCAATGGGGACAAGCATTCATGGCATAGCTAAGGAATTGTACTATTGAACAGTGTATGCTAACATATGTAGATTCTATAACAACGTATTGCACAACATACTAGCTATTATTTTGGATATTATATACTAGGTGATGTATGATTATAAGTGGCTGCATGAGCAAGCTGTTAACTTCCACAGGAATTCAACAGTAAGGAAGAGCCTGGGCTCCCAAATGTCAGAGAAGCAACAGGGACAAGTAAATGAACCTTCACACCACAGTGTGATGGGGGCTGTGCTCATGCTGTCTCCTAAAGAGAACAGGGGAGCAGGGACGGCTGCACTGGGCATAAACTGGGTTTAAATGACATTCCAGAGGAAAGGGACAGTAAATGCAAAACCAGGGAGAAAGAGAGAATGGCCCATTCAGGAACTGCATGTAATTCACATGGGTCTAGCCAGGGAAACTGGAAAGTGACAGAGGTGAGGCTGGAGAGATTCACCAGAGATATCGAAGTCTCCTTGAAGGGTTTGGGCTTGGCCACGAGGCTGGTGCCGGGCTGGGGAGGCATGGTGAGCAGGAAGGCAGGATGGCATCCCTGAGGCAACAGCAAGGCGGAGGGATTGCGGAGGGACGATGCTAGGGGCATAGAGGAGGCCAGTATGACCCAGGTAAAGAGTGACGCAGGTGCTAAACAGAGGAGAGCCATCAAGGAGAGGAGGAGGAATTCAAAACACAGTAAGACAATAGGCAAGGCAGGATCTGCTGACCTACTGTTTGAGATTATGTGGGAGGAAGAACTCACTGATGGCTTCCAGATTGCTAGCTTGAGATGGGATTTTGATAGGGAGAGAATATTCATTGAAGTGATGGCTGATAATTGGGGTTCAAAGGGCCCTTGGAAGGCTAATGTCCAATTTCCTGCCTTTAGCCATCTATTGTCAATTTAAAGCATCTGAGATAAATCTGTCCAATCACCAAAGAGTAACAGAGAAGACCACCCTTTTCTCTTCAGAATGGGAATCTTTCAGAATAGGAAACTGTTGGTTTTGAAACAATTCTTCCAATAGAGAACTGATCTATCCTTGATCCTACTTAATTCAGCTAGAATTTTTTGTGATGATTACACACAAGTTACTGTAGGACTTGGTCTTTCTTGCTCCTGTTTCCTTCACTTGTTAGGCCTTGCAGATGTAGGGTGTGGACTCTGCCCAGGGATGCCTAGGATAGGAAGCTCCAAGGACACATTTTACAGAGGATCTCACTTAGCTGATAAACTTCCAGGTAGTGCTGGAATGATTAATGAATGGCTGAGCAATCCATCTGAATGCATTCTCATCTGGCAGATGCTGGTTCATCAACTGTAGCATATCCACCAGTGCACACGCACTTGGTGGAGAAAGAAGGGAGATAAGACGAGAAGAGGAGGAGGGAAAAAGGAGAAACAGAAGAAGAAAGTAGGAAATGGATCAAAGTGGAATAAAAACACACATCGCATAAGGTCAGGTTGGGGGCTGGACTGACGAGAGTGGAGTGAAGGGAAGGGAATCCATCAACTGTAGGACGGAGAGAGGAAGACAGGGATGGTGCCTGGACCCAAGATGGCAGAGCGAGGTCAAGGATGGACACAGGACAGCCTCTGGGAGATACTTGAGCTAGGGTAGCAGCACAAGCAACAACGTTAGCTCAGAGTACTAGGCGTGACCACCTATACAATATTCTCTTTTTAAAAGGAATTCAAGGGTACAACTTTTACTTTTGAGCCTTTTTGGTAGGCAGGGTATGTCAGGGAAGAACATTGCCTCTAGCGACACCCCTCCTCCATGGAGCAGCAGCAGCAGGAGTGTGACCCTGGGTCAGTTGCCTACTCTCCAAACCTCAGGTTTCTTGTCTGAAAAATAGGACTGCTGGGGCCTGGTGTGGGCACCAGCAGACACCAGTGGCTACTTTCACTGCAATCCAGCAGGTCATGTGACTCGGCCTCAAGCAATTACCAGCTTCACAGAAGCAGGAACCACACCCACATTCGCATCTACTTAAGGTGTTCAGGCCTGAACAGAGAGGGTGCTGGGAAAGAGACAGCAGAGGACAAGGGAGAGGGGAAGCACAGTAGCCCACAAGAGCCAGAGACCATGGTTGTTTTTCCATGAAAAGAATTAGGATTGTGTGTTGAGTCATCATTTAAACCAACAGGTCTTGTGTATTGAAGTTCCATTTGGGGACATAAGGCACCAAAGCCCTGGTGGGTGCCCTGGTGTGCGCCCTGGTATTGTCCAGTCTTGGGGTCTTGGCCAGAAGCAATGGGAGGCACCAGTGTAGGTGCTATGAAGTGCAATGCATGAGCAACATTGTGGGATCAGACCCCAGAAAAGAAACGCTGTATATATTTTTTGTCTCTTATAAAATCCACTCACATGAGATCTTTCTTTCTTCAAGCAGGTGAACACATTATCCCCCTAATAAATTTTCCTGTAGATAGTAGACCATTCACTTTGGAGAGGTCCTCCTTTTCGAAGAAGACCACTAAAGGACATTAATTGAGTTTATTTTAATATGTTAATACAGCGTGTCCTTTCCCCAGTGCATCCCGAGCTAGAGGCTGAAGCTCGCCTCGCCACTCTGTATGCACCAGACCTCCACACCCGAGGCTTATCACAAGCAATTATCTTACCCAAATAAAAAATGAAAATGGAAAAGTTAAATAAATAACAGGACATCTTGATGGAATCGCAGTAATGCTCATCTTGGTTAACATTAGCCCTGACTTTTGGACAGCTAGATTTGTTAATACGCTTGTCCTTTGTTTAGCATTCTATCTGTAAATCTCGTGACTTTCCAAAATGATGGATGGCAGCCATCCCACTCTCCCCTAAAAAAAGCAAAAAAACAAAACAACAAAAAAAAAAACCCCACAAAAAAACAAAACAAACACTCTCCAGGAAACTGGAAGAAGCAAATTGGACACTGTAGTCCTGACCTAAGTATTGCTTAGGTTGGAGAACACCCTCAAAACTGAGTTCTCCTAAAAATTACTGCGTTTTGTCTACAGCATGTTCAGTGTTCCATCATTTCAGTCTTCCTGCTCTGCATTCCTGCACCTGTCAGACCTCCGTGAACTTGAACCAGAAACTGGAACTTGGGGGTCGTAGTCCGGATGGACCAGTTTAGGCCTGGCAGCAAACCATCTAAACCTCAGGGGCTCAGCCTGGCAGATGTGTTCACTCCTGCTTCATTCAAAGGCCTGTGGGTGCTGCTGGCTTGTCCCAGCGATTGCTCTGCAGATCTCCAGCCTGGCATCTCAGCCGGCTTTGACCTTTGAGTCTCTCCATCCCAGTGTGCCCTTCTTCCGTGGCCACAGCAGAGAAAGGGAAGCCCAGCGATTTAGGCACTGAAGATGACATGCTCTGGCCAGGAGGTGATGCAGGCTGGGTCCATTCACATTTCCTTGGCTGAAACTGGCCCTGTGGTCTGCCTAACCACCAGAGGGTGGGAAAGCATACCAGAAGAAAATGAACAGTCCACGTCGCTGAACGTGAGCAAAGTCTAATTCCTCGGGAACGTTGCCCACTGACGGTTGTTTTCCTTTATTTGCCTTAAGTGGTGGTAGCTGAACTCTGGGGTCCACCATCTGGGATTTCCTGTGTCCTACAGACTTTTAAAGTCACCCTCCTCTTATGTAAATATATATACATCACCTATCATTGTAAAATAGACTTTTTATGAGCAGTTTTAGGTTCACAGCCAAATTGAGCAGAAAGTATAGAGATTTCCCATAGACCTCCTGCTCTCCCCATGTCCTACATACTCCCCAACTATCACCACCCCCCACCCGAGTTGTACATTTGTTACAACTGATGAACCTGCTTTGACCACATCATTATCACCCAAAGTCCATCGTTTGTAGGATTCATTCTTGGCATTGTCCATCTTATGGGTTTGGACAAAGGCATAATGACGTGTATTCATCATTATGGTAACATACAGAGTATTTCCCTGCCCCGAAAATCCGCTGTGCTCTGTGCTCTGCCTGTTCATTCCGCCTTCTCTTTCAACCCTTGGCAACCACTGATACAGTTTTGCTTTTTCCAGAATGTTGTATAGTTGAGATCATACAGTATGTAGTCTTTCAGATCAGCATCCTCCCTGTTTTCATGGCTTAATAGCTCATTTCTTTTTAGCACTGAATAATATTCCATTGTTTAGATGTACCACAATTTATTTGTCCATTCACCTACTGAAGGACATCTTGATTGGTTCCAAGTTTTGGCAATTATGAATAAAGCTTCAACAAACATTTGTATGTAGGTTTTTGTGTGGACATAAATTTTTAGCTCATTTGGGTAAATACAAAGTAGCATGATTTCTGGATCATATGGTAAGAGTATATATAGTTCTGTAAGAAACTGCCAAACTGTTTCCTAAAATGACTGTACCATTTTGCATTGCTAGCAAGGACTGAGCGTTCCTGTTGCTCCATCCACATCACGGTCAGCATTTGGTGTTGTCAGTGTTTTGGATTTGGACCATCCTAATAGTTATGGGGTGGTATCCTGTTGTTTTAGTTAGAAATTCCCTAATGATGTAGGATTTTGAGCATCTTTTCTTATGTTTATTTTCCATCTTTTTATCTTTTTTGGTGAGGTGGTCTGTTCAGGTTTCTTTCCATTTTTTAGTCATGTTATTTGCTTTCTTACTGTTGACTTATAAATGTTTCTTGTATATTTTTGATAACAGTCCTTTATCAGATATGGCTTTTGCACATATTTTTTCCTAGTCTGAAACTTATCTTTAACAAGTCTTTAATTTTTACAGAACTGATTCTGAGAGTCCCAATCTCCACATGAAATCCCATATTCTCATCAATGCCACTGTAGATTCTTGGAAGTGGAGGGGCTTATATTTTTCTTAATTACCTCTAGCTAAGATTTTGGTGTTCAGAGAATTTTTGATCCCTCTCTGAGTAGAGCAAATGCAAACATGAAATATAGTCTTCTTTTTCTTATAATTCCTTCCATCTCCAGGTGCCTCCCTCCATCCTACCTCTTAGCTCTATGGATCCACTGAAGGTTTGGGGCATTGAAGGAAGGTTACAGCATGACTCTGTGTGACAACTTAAAATGCAATAGTAGACATAGCCATTCTTCAAAATTTTTCAGCATACCCAGCATCTCAATGGCCCCCTTTCTTTTCCCCACATGTTGCTTTTGCCCACCTCTTTCATCTCCTCTTCACTACTTATATCTCCTGAATGGTCTCCAGTCTCTGAACCTGTTGTCTTCCCCCATTTCTGATTATAGGCACAAAAAAAATTTCCTCTCATTTCCTGACACAGAAATATTCATTCAACCCTCTCTTTGTTTTTGGTTTCTCCTTCTAGAACATACTGTAGGATGTGTCTTTTCAATTAGGCATTTCATCCAAACATAATAATTTTTCTCTCTTTCAGAAATCCTACTGCTGCCATTTTATTTTATTTTTATTTTATTTTATTTTATTTTATTTGCCATTTTAAATATCCCCTCACTCATATTTGTAGGATAATCTCACCAAGTATGATATGGAGATAGGGTTAAAAAAGAATGTAGGAATAACCCACCCTAGCAAGGCTGGGTGGACCCTGTGTCTAGCATTGGGAATTAAAAGTGGTTATTTTATCCATAGTGGCCACTCACAAGCATAACTGCTCATGGAAGAAATCTTTTCATAGAATCAGGTGTTTAATTTTAGGGACAGTTTACCCAGAAAGTTTTTCTAAGGTCTTCTAAAGGACTACCACAAAGAAAAAAAATATTTGAAAATGTTGCAACTTGAAAGTATCATGTGACCAGTCAAAAGAAACTGGGGGCCTGTTCCCTCACACCCACCCACCTCCCTGGCAGCAGGGCCCTGGTGGTAGACTGTGTCAGTCCCAGCCATGCATGGGACAGCTCTCAGGAAATGCTGCCAAAGGTAGCCATCTGTAGAGAATAGCTACGCCATTTTATACCCTTGGAACTCGGAGAAACTCTTGAAGATTGCTTGAATGTTTCGTTATTGCTATTTCTTATGAACGTTTACCAACATTCAGTTGATTACTAATTGTGAATTGCCATACCTCCTTGTTTTTGTCTTTCAACAAGTCCTAGTACTATGCTGGAGCCTGCGAGGTGTGGTTATTCCTCTGTGGGTTTAGAAATCTATGGCGATGCTATTTTGGATTTTACATAAACTCATTCCACTTAACTGCCTCCAAGTAAAACCAACAGTTTCTTTTTATTTTCCCACGATTTCGTTTCTCTTGAATTGTTTTTCCTCTTCTCATCGTGTCCCAGGCTCCTTTATCTTCACCTGATGATCTACACTTGGGAAGGTTGTTCCAGGTTTCCTTATCACTGTGGCCAGAATGGGGTATAAGACTCGATGTCCTCCAAACCTCCTTACAATGTAATCTCCTTCTTCAAAACTCTGAGACACCCCCTGGCGTTCTATGACATCATCATTGTTTGTGACATTATTCAAGACGATTGGAAGCAGATGAGGTTATTTGACACCTCGTAGTTAAAAGAGCCATTAAAGAAAAAGATACATAATTCACATAATTTATTGGATGTTTTCACTTTGGGGGTAAATATTTTGTCCTTGGCCAGGGTGACATTGGGATTTTAAGAAACGAGCATATGTGATTTTAATTTTCCTGTTTCTTTTGCCCTGACTTAGAATATGTGGAGGGGAGTAGGCAAGGAATTCCAGTAGGAAGGAAAAAACGTGGAGAAAAATGTAGAGGATGGGGGTTACCCATATGTATTTACTTATACTCTTAATCTTGTGGTGAGAAATTGAAAGAAATGAAGTAATAATAAGAATAAATTATTTCAGTGTCTACTATGCACTGATCATGGTGTTAGGCACTTGGAACTAGCTATCACATAGGGTCCGAGGAGTTAAGAACAAGGGCTGTTAATTCACACAGAAGAAGCAGGCTTATAAAGAGTCAATGAACCGCACCAGTGGTTGGAACTCATGAGAAGGCAAATATTAAGATTATAAAGAAATTGCTAAGTAGTGAGCGTTGTCTGATAATCAGTGGAACTCCTCCGCCCCGCCCCCCGCCCCAGAGGAAAGTGACTTTCTGGCAACAAATGTAGAGATTTGTCTTAAAGATTGCTAAAAAAACATGCTGGACATCTCACCAGCTAAGAAGATCTATCAACTTTTTACGTTTTTATGATCAGAAAAAATAATATGATTTTAAAAACATTAAGTCTCATTGTCCACATCTTGCGGTGCTAGGAACGTGCTGTGGGAATGTCCCAAACACAAAGGACTGTGCCCCCTAGAAACTCTCAAGTCAGAAGGATAACCCTGAGACAGAGGATATCATTCATTATTGCTTTTAATACTTCCATTTTAGATTCAGGGGGGCCAGCAATGGAGCACAGGCTTAATCCAGGTGAGATGGGGACCAAGGGAAGCTTTTCCTCCCTAAGAAATGGGACACTCTTTTTAGAGAAGGTAGCCATGTTTATATTGGCCTTCACAGTGGAAGAGAGGAGTATGCTTTGGTGGAGGAGAGGTAGAGACATTTGGATCCATCTTGAGAAGAGGCCCAAGGATGGAAATAAGAGGTTGAGATCAGCACTGCCCTTAGACCCCACAAGAGGGTCCTTATCCCGGTCCTGCACTTTTGGGGTCCTGCTCTGCCTCTTTCTGACTCTTCTCTCAATGGGAGATGAAGAAGCTGTGGGACTAAGGATGTGTGCACACCCTGAGCTCATGCCTCTTCACCTTCACTTGCTAAATCATGCTGTCGTTGCAGAAATTGGAATCCCTTTGGCTTCCAGGGCCGGCATAGCCTCTTTTCTGGGCCAGTCCCCGGGGGCACAAAACAAAATACTCTCATGCACACCCCGGACCTGCAGGCGTGTAGGGCACAGCGGTTTGCGGAAGGCCTGTGTGGGGTTTGGGTGTGTGGACTGTAGTGTCTGCGTACATGGGGGGCTCTGCGGGATGGGGCCACAGATGGAAAGAGAAAAGGCAGCAGGCCAGAGTCCTGGGACTGGCTTTCTCTCCATCTCCCGGCCCATGCACAGGTCTGAGTTTGAGAATTCTGAATGTGAAATTGGCCTCCCGGGTGATCCGGGAGGTGTATTTGTAAAGTAAGAAGATAGAGAATATTTTCTTTAGCAGTTTGTTGACTTGATATGTCTTAGACATGTCCTGCGCGGCCTCCATTTGTATTCCTGCCCTGGGCCTGCAAATGTGCTCCCACCTGCTCAAGATTATTGTTAAGGATTTTCCTTTGGAAGTTGCTGGGTTCCTGGGACAGAGGATGAAGGCGGCAGAGATCTGGCCTCCCTTCCCCACTGATGAATCAGACTCGTTCTGGACAAAACATAACATGCGTCCTAACTAAGGCAAATTCTTATTTGAATTCTTCTCTCCGTGTGTTTGGTTTATCACAGGGTACCAGTGCTCAGGTGGTGGCGTGTGTAGGACAGGGCTGGGCTGCCTATGTTCCCGAAGCCCTCTGACCCTCTCTGATAGAGAAGCGATAGAGAAGGAAAAGTTTGAGGAAGGGTGAATTGCAAGAGAGGTTTGCCTGTGAGCATGTTCATGCTCTCTCTCTCTCACTCTCTCCGTCTCACACACACACACACACACACACACACACAGTTTGAGGAGCTTCCTTCCCGTCCCTTTCTCTCTTTACACTTGGGAGGCTCCATGGAGGCTTTTCTTCCACCTGTTTGCATCGGCTACAAAAGGGGCTTGCAAAGAGAGTTGCTATGGCACATCTTTGCAGATAACAGGAGTTGGCAGATGTTTTTTAATTAAAGAAATTCAGGTTATGAAAAAGATGTCATGGGTAGAGAGAGTGGGAACTTGCCAGCCGCAAACCCCTGCTCGTCTCTGCTCAACCCCAACATGGAGCATCTGCTTCTGGATTTCATGAAATGCCATTGTTGGAAGTGGAAGGGAGGGGGGAGCAGATGTAGGTATCAAGACGCTGCCAGCTCTTGATTATCTACCAGTTGGGATACAGGGCCAAAACTGGGATGATCTCTATCCATGGAGAACACAAAGCAACACTGTAGCATGCTGTTTTGCCTTCCTTCTTTGACAAACTATCTGTAAGAGCTCTTCAGGACTTGGAGTCTTCTTGACTCCTTTCCCCTTCCTTTGGGGCCAGTTACAATAAGGAAGTACTGTACAAAGGACAGGGAAGCAAGTCTCTTTAAGTCCTGCTTTTCCATGTAGCTCTCTCTGACTGCTTTAACCAGCAATACCATCATACTTCAGAAGAAACTCTGAGGCCTTCCCTTTGCCATGGAGGGAACAGAAGCCCATGGAAGGGAAATGACGTGTTCCAGGTCTCCCAGTGAAATCAGTGATAGAGCTTGGTCTAGAACCGGGTCTACTGACTCACTGTCACCAGACATGAAGACTGCTTCCTTTTGAAAGTCTTAGAGCTATTTTGGGCTATACAGGTGAATATGTGGGTGAATGTTATTCTTTGGTATTTCTCTTGTGTCAATATCTTTGAATATGCCTAGCAGTAGTATGAGTGCAAGAGTCATAAAATTTGAATGCTTACAAAAGCCAGTTAGGTAAAACAAATGTGTAAATAAGTCAGGTGAAACACAATAGGGAATGGTGAGGCCTGGGGCATACCTGAAGATACTTGGCCAGTCTTTAAGGGCTTCTAAACAATACAAATATTTGAACAGTGTGCTCGCCAAACAGAACATCCGAAGGACACAGTTGGCTCTTGCCTTGCCAGACTGCCACCCCTGCCCAAAGGCCTAGGACTTTGGTAGTAGCCAGGCATAGGCGCCAGCACTGTCTGATAGAAATGCAAATGCAACCCCCTTCCACATGTAGCTTAATTTCTAGTAACCACATTCAATGTTAAAAATAAAGAGGTAAAGTTAATTTTAATACTATACCTTGCTTAATCATAAATAGCAAAAATTTTTATCATTTCAGCATGTAATCAACTTAAAAATAATTAATGAGATGTTTTACATACCAAGTCTTTGAAAGTCACTATGTGTTTTATGGCAGGTCTGAGATTTGACTTTACCTTTCTTATAAGCTACTTACACAATTTCACAGATGCTAGCAGAAGAAATGAGATCCTTGGGCCAGAGATAAAGGATTTTCTTACTCATGACATAGCAAACAGCATAAGCACCAGCACATTTGCCTCAGTTCCCCTGGTCCTTGAAGTAGGCAGAGGTCTAAGGCGGCCCCAGGGATCCCCAGTCCCTTATATAATCACATCTTCTCCTAGTTATTCAATCCCTATGAAGAGATTTTGCAGACATAATTAAAATCTCAAATCAGTTGACCTTGAAGTAGGGCAATTAAGCAGGTGGGTCTGACCTAGCCACACGACCTTTTAAAATCTGGCTCTAGAGGTCAGAGACAGAGAAGTCAGAGAGATTAAAAACATGGGAGGGATCTGATTTGACAGTAAGAAATTCTCCATTGTTGGCTTTGACACGAAGGGCACCATGCGGAGAGAAGTGCAGGAGGCCTCTATGAGCTGACAGTGGCCCCTGCTGACAGTCAGCAAGGAAAATGGGGGCTCTCAGTTATACAATCATAAGGAACTAAATTCTGCCAGCAACCTGCATGAGCGTGGAAGTGGATTTTGCCTCAGTCTCCAGATGAGAACTCAGCCTGGTGATACTTTATTTTTTTACATTTTATTTTATTTACAGATTTATTTATTTGAGAGAAAGAGTGCAAGCACGAGTGGGGGAGAGGCAAAGGGAGAAGTAGACCCCCTGCTGAGCAGGGAGCCCAATGCAGGGCTTGATCCCAGGATCCTGGGATCATGACCTGAGCCGAAGGCAGCCGTTTAACTGAATGAGCCACCCAGGTGCCCCAGCCTGGTGATACTGTAATTCAGCCTTTGAGACCCCGAGCAGAGAACTCTCGTATGGCTGATGACCTACAAAACTATGAGCTAATAAATGGGTAGTATTTTAAGCTGCCAAGTTTGTGATAATTTGTTACTCTGCGATAGAAAACTAATACCCTTCTGAAGTCCCTTGGGGGTGGCACAGAGGGCCCAGGGGGTTGCTACACATGTGATGGGTTTATGTTATACCCGAAGAACCCTGGGCCTGGGGAACTCACCGTCTTAGAGAAAGCAGAAGGCAAGCCTGCTCTTTGTCCCAAAGGCAGCTATTACCTCATCCCTCAAGGATGCTCACTGTGAACACAACTCTGTCACATACCCTAGGTAAAGAGCAATCAGACTCTTCCATTCTTGGCATACCACTATAGACTGATGTTTGTATCCCTCCAATTCATATGTTGAAATCAAGTTCTCAGTGTGATGGTATTTGGAGGTGGGGCTTTGGGGGAGGTGATTAGGTCAGGAGAGGGGAGCCTCATGTGCGGGATTAGCATTCTTATGGCAGAGATCCCAGAGGGCACCCTCACCCCTTCTACCATGTGAGGACACAGCAAGAAGATGGTGGTCTACAAGCCAGGAGGCAGGCCCTCGGCCAACACCAAATCTGCTTGACACCTTCATCGTGGACTTCCAGCCTCCAGAAGTGAGAGAAATACATTTCTGAGGTTTAAGGCACCCAGCCTATCACATTTTTGTCATAGCAGCCCCAAAGGGCTAAGATTCCTACCAAGCAAAACATGTGGCAGCAAGAGAGATCCATGAAGGAGTGTCTCTCAATATTTTATACTCACGGCACATATCCATTTGGACCAGCCATATTTCAGGGGCTCAGGAGCCACGGATGGCTAGTGGCCAACATACTGTACAGCACAATGTAGAAACTACCAAATATTTGTTGACGGTTGATTGGAAAATTGAGAATTGAGCTATGTGGCCCTTTATCAGTATGATTAATGCCTTTGCCTAAAGTTTAAAAGCCATTAATGAAGGAGAGGTTAGTTAATTAGTCTGTCCCTTGACTAAGTGGAGGATTACCTAAGGGCAGGATCTGACTGACAGACTCCTTTGTATCTGCCTACTCATGGGTATTATCTTCTGTCGTCCTGGGCATATCTCAAACTTTCTTTTTTATTTTTAAAATTTTTGCCCCCTTATGGAGCCTTTAAATACTTTTTTCCCCCTTAATTGTTCCCTCTCCCCCATGAAATCTTATACCACAGATATACTGTATATCTGTTTCTGTTCTGTGGTCCTTTGGAAGGCCATAACTCATTAATATGTATTTTATTCCCCTCCCATCAAATTTTGCCCTCTTGGGGACAATATTGCCCCTGCTAAGAATGTGCCCTTTAGAAGACTACTGTTACATTTATCAAACTCACCAGAGGCATACTGATAAAAACTAGGTTGCCATTGTATTTCACTTAAGGTAGAATAACTTATTCTAGGGATGCTCTCATGATTTCAGGTGCTCGGAGTGTGGGGATCCTGGGGTTATGCAGATTAGAGATCCAGAGATCTGGGTTCTCTTGCCATTGTCACCTTATGTCTGTGTTCCTGCATGAAGTGCCCACTTACCTATTTTTTCTAGACTCTTGTTCTGCCAGACCGCAACCCCTGTTCTAGGGGCTACAACTTCAATAGTAGCCAGGCAGATAGAGCAGCACTGTCTTTCCTTGGGGATAAACACTGAAGTATTTTTACTCTTAGGGTCCCATTCACCCATCAGTTACACACTCCAGTCCCAGTGACGACCCCCTTTTTTCTCAAGTATTTTGGAGAGCAGACAGCCCCATTCAGTTTTGAGACAGTTATTTTGACCGTTGGTCAAAATAGAGAGGGAAATATGTCTGTCCTAGGAAGAATATGATAAACCAAACTTTTCAGGTGAAAGTACTTTTAAATTCATGAAAGTTGATTGTTAGAGGGGCAGGCCTAGGGGAGTCAAGATTGCATATTCAATATCTTTGGAAGTCAGGTCCTTTCTTTGTTCTGGGACTACTGATTTCATTTATAAAAGGGGAAGTATTACCACTTTAGAAGTATGCTTTTAACATCTTTAAAGTTTTTTTGTAATTAACTTCTAACTTACTTGTATAATAGGGCATTTGGTCTGTATGATACCAGTTCTTTGGTATATATTGAAACTTGATTAACAGCCTAGCATATGACAAGTTTTGTTAGTGCTTCCTGTGTGCTTGAAAAGAATATATTCCTTAAAATTGCTTGAAAAGTTCTTTATATGACTTTAGGTAAAGTTTGTTAATTGTGAATCTTCTGTGTCATTATTGACTTTTCTATCTGCTTGATTTACTAATTAGAAAGAAGTTTATTATCATCTTTCATCGTGAGGATGGATTTGTCAACTTCTTCTTGAGAGTTTATTAAGTTTTGTTTTGTATATTTCAAAGCTTATGTCAATAGAAGTTTGTAATTATCTAGTTTTTCTGATGAATTGTTCTTTTTATAATTATAAAGTACCTCTATCTCTAATAATTCTTGAAATCTATTCCATATGGAATTAATATGACACCAGATTTCTATTAGATAGTATTTATCTGATATGTTTTTTCCATCCTTTCATTTAAAATATTTATGCACTTTTAAATTTTAGCTGTCTTTTAGACAGTATAAGCTGCCTTTTAAAAAGACACTAAAAAAACCTCTGCCTTTTACTGGAGAAGTTTATTTCATTTATATTTACTGGAATCACAGATACATTTAAATTTATTTCTCCCAAACATTTTGTGTTTTACTAGTTTTGATTTAGACTTTTTTCTTTTTTCTCTTTATTTTTAATTTATTTTGAGTCAATAAAGTTCTCCTCTCTATTCTACTGATTTTAATATTGTTCATTTTATTTTTATTCTTATAAAGGCAACACTGACATAATATCACATATATTTGACTTAGAATATGTAATCCAGGATTGTGTTGTACACTTCTAGGGAGCACAATCACATTTTTTTCTGTGTTGTTAAGTGGTAAGACCTTGAACTCTACCTTCTTTCCAGAAATACAAGAAGCCTAAGACATTTTGACTGGTCATTTCTTCCTGCCTCCCATATTGTTGTCTAACATTTTAGTTACCCTTTGCTTTTATATCACAAATTAGTAATTTTAAAATCATTATTGATTTATACTGTCCTTTCTTATTTATATTTACACATAACTTTACCAGTTGTTTTGCTCACCATTTTTTCCCTTGCTTTTTAATTTTCCTCTGTATTCAATTGTCCCCTTGAGGGGAAGCACTTTAGTAGTTCTTGCATTAAGGGTTTGTTAGTTATATACTCTCAGTTTTTGATTGCCTGAAAAAGTCTTAGTTTACCTATATGTTACATATTTTCTTTTGTATGTGTTGTATAAAGTGTAAGGAAAAAAAAACATTTTTAGTCATTGCTGTGCCTTCATTCTTGAATGATAGGTTAACTGGGTATAGAAGTCTAGGTTCACAGGTATATTTTTCTCAGCACTTGGAAGATATTTGTACTTGTTATTAATTTATTGCCTCTCAGCTTCAAATCTACCCTTCTTTGCCACACTTTGTGATAATTAGAACTGAACTCTCTAGATGACATTTCTCTCTAGCCAGAAGGCTTCATGTTAGGCTCTGCCAAGAGAGGGCACCAGAGGGACACTTCAAGGTTGGAAGAGGAAGAAGGAAAAAGGAAACTTTTTTTTCCTTCTGTTGTTTGGTTTTTTTGGCTTAACAGTGAGCAAATCAAAGTATAAGGATCTTTGTTTATCTGTGGCAAACTCCAACCCATTTCTTCTGGAACCAGAAGGTGGCTCCTAGATCTCATATCTTATCAGTGACCAATTTCTTTGTCACTGCATCACTGGGCTTTATGTTCCTATGGCAACCATGCCCTCTTCTCAGAGATCTGAATTTCAGCTTTGCAGGATCTTGTCCTCTGAGATTTTAAGTTGTTTTCTTGCTCACTCTCTTTCCTAAGGATAGCAGGGTTTTTTGTGTGTATAGTTTCTATCTCTCACATCTTAGAGTTTGTTTTGCACATTTTAGTTATTAACCACCTTTTCCCAGTTAATAATTCATTACATTAAAATTTCCCTGTTTAAACTACTGCTATGGTTTCAGTCTCCTGACTGGACCCTGACTGATAAAATACTATTTTATTGATTTCTGTTTTATTTTGTTGCTGTGCAAAACAGTGTTGTTGGCAAAAGATTTGAATAGACATTTCATGAAAGATGATATAAATTGACCGATAAGCCTATGAAAAACTGTTCAACATTATTAGTCCTCAAAAAAATGCAGACTAAAATGACAATGCAATGCCACTACACACCTATAGGAACGGCTAAAATTAAAAAGATTGACAATAGTAAATGTCGACAAAGATGTGTAACTGGAACTCTCAGACATTGTTGGGACTGTGGAATTATACAACCAATTGGGAGAAAGGTCTGGTGGTATTTTATAAATGTACATCTACTCTATGACCACAATTACTCCACCCTAAGGTATTTACCTAAGATATAGTGTTCACAAAAAGACTTTTCAAGAATGTTCATAGGAGCTTTTCTCATAATCTTTAAAATGGAAAGAGCCCAGGTGCCCATTAGTAGGGGAATAGATAAACAAACTGTTACATTCATACAATGGAAAACTACTCCGTCATAAAAAGGAATAAATTACTGATATGTACAGCACCATGGATGAATATGAAAATCAGTATGCTAAGTGAATGAAGCCTTATACTAAAATGTGATTTCATTTATGTGCAATTCCAGAACAGGTGAAACTTATCCATGGCAGAAAAAGATTAGGATAGTGGTTGACTTTGAGGGAATGGGAATGGGGATCAACTGGAAGGGAAAGAGAGGGACATTTGGGTGATTGATGATTTTATATTTGATAGAGGTTTGGGTCACACAGTAACTTACGTTTATGATTTGTGCATTTCATTATGTATGTTTGACATCAAAAGAGAGACACCTACAAACAAGTACTGTGCTCTCTTTAATAATCCTTGCTGAAGCACTTAGGGGGAATTCTAGTAATATCTATAATTTTCTTTGAAATGCACACATATGAAAAACATCCCCAAATAAAATAACAACAACAACAACAACAAAAAACGAATGAAGGATTGATCAATGAAGACAGGCATGGATAGAAGATAGATATGATGAAGGAAATACAATAAAATTTAGTATATTAATGGTAGAATCTAAGTAGTGGGAATATAGGTGTTTACTGTAAAGTGCCATCAATTTGCTCTAGTCTTATAGTAAAATATTGGGGAAAAAAGGGCTGCTCTCCATCTAACAATTATTTTCAGAGTAACATGTTTTGTCTACAGTTTTGTTCAACATCTTTTCTTTTTTTATGTTCTGCATTTTCACTACAATGTGTTTAGATATGAATTAATTTTTACTGCACTCAGGGCTAATGAGCTTACATTTTTTCATTTCTGGAAACTGCTCAACCTATATTTAAATGATTATCTTTTTTTCTCTTTTTCTGGAATTTCCATTAGATTTGTGTTTAAACTTCTTGTCCTATCACCCTCAGATCTTAGCTTCTCTTTCTTTTTCTTTATCTCCCTCTGTTGCATTTGGGGGCCCTCACCTTGCACCTTCAGTTGTGTCATCCTCGTGTCCACTTTTCAGTTTACTGATTCTCTCTTTGACTGTGTCTATTCTGCTGGTTAAACTGTCACTATGTTTTTCATTTCTAGAAATTCTATTTAATTTTTTCCCACTATAATTGTCATTTCATTGTGTTTTTTAAAGATTCTTTTATATAGTTAGCCTTTTAAAATATACTTAGTTTTTAGCTTAATTCTGATAGTATAAGTAGGTGTTAACAAGGGTCAAAATCTGCTCTTTGCTATATCTGTTGACTCCCACTCATTGTGGACTGCCTCCTTCATAAATTTGGATTGTGATTATGGTAATGGACATTTATCTGATGAACTCTTCCAGCTTGAAGTTTTTGTCCCTCCAGAGAAGTTTTGTTTGTTTGTGTGTTTATTCAAGGCATACTGGAGTTATAGGTCCTAGTCACTTTTTATATTAGTCATTCATATCATGCATCTAGAACAAAGTTAAACTCAAAAACCACAAGACAAGAAGACAAGCCTGTGCTCCTGAATTATCAGAGGAGACTATTTCTTTTCTTTGCCCAGAGCCTAGTTTAAGACACTAAGCTTCTTGATCATCTTCTTGAATCTGAGTACAGATTTTGTTTACTCCTTCCTACAACTAACATAGCACTTCAAGGTTTCTGTTTTCTGTGGGGAAAAGGATAGAGAGGTGTTTGACTTCCACTTCCTTCATCATGCAGATTCAAGATCTGATCTCCTGAGCACGGGTGGACATTCATACCTAGGCCCTTGCGTTACCAAATCTGGTTACCCTCCACAGGCAGCTGGGGCATCTGCTCAGGCTTTCCACTCTGGAGTTTAGTTCTCCTCTTATTTTGGATCTCTGAAAATTTCCCTCATATTCTTTTAAACTCAGTTATTGCTTTTAAAAGGATGTTTATTATAACCTATTCAGCATTTTCTAGGTGTTTCATATTGGGAGGTCTTCACGTAATTTGATCTTCCATAATACGGGAAATGAAAGCTGTGTTAGGCATTTCATATGGATTATTTTATTAATTCTTCACAACAACCCTATATGTATTATTAGTCCAGCAAATTTGGGCATGGGGGAATTAAGCAATTTCTCCAGGTCTTACAAGCTGGTCAGTGTGGAAAAGTTGGGATTCTCCCAATGTTTAAACAATTCTGATATGTAGGCTTTTGGTCTTTTGTGTTGCAAGGGTAGAGAAACTTACCTCCTGTCCTGAAAACATTGCCTTTCCCAGGCCCACAGCGTCACTCAATTAGTACTGTAACAGTCTCCCTCGTGGGTGTGCATTTACTATCTTCTCATTTAGCAGTAAGGCCTTAAGAGTGTTCTTCGTACTATGAGGAACAGGTGGCTTTTGGAATCCTCCCATAACTTGTCATGCCCAGGCTGTGTGTTCTCTGGAAGAACAGCATTGGAGTTCCTTTATGGGATCACTCTCAAGCAACCCTCTGCTGACTGACACGAAGACTCGGCCACAAGAGCTTCCGTGGGACTTCTGTGTCTCATAGATTTTTGACTGAGTTTTATTTGAGTCACTGGCTCTTATTTGCCAGTCTGAGAAGTGGTGAGCTTTCTGTTTGTCTCTGAAACTGCCTTGCAGACAGTGAGGGTGACCAGATGCCTTGGTTTACCTGGGATGGGGTATTTCCTAGGATGTGGGACTTTCAGGTCCCAAACTGGGCAAAGTCCTGGGAGAACCAAAATGTTAGTGACTCTGCAGACCATTCCAGGGGATTCATTAACAAGATCAGTCCTAGTTCTTTGCCATGAGAGACCAGAGAGAGCATCTTCTGGTTTCCAGATTTCCCTAGAGATGAAAGGAAGGGGGTTTAATGGTGAGAAGAGGAGCACAGAGGACAGAAGATTCATTTCAAGGACATATGGAATGAAGCCAAACCTCACCAGGTATTTCCCAGCTGTTTCTAGTTATACCCCAGCAAAAGATGGAGCAGCTTAGGAGGGACAAAAAGTAGGAGCAACAGCGAAAAGAACAGATTTACAGAGCGTGGTTTCTGGGCCCACGTATCCGGTTAGATTCTTAGTCTATATCATATAATGGAGTCCTGGCTGGTACTCTAAGAAGCAGACAAGATGATGCCCCTTTTGAGGAGGAGGAAACTGAACTCTGCAAGATTGAGTTCCTTGCCCAATATCATGCTTGCAAAAAGCGATGTCTGGGCCTTTGCTGCAAAAAGCCAGGCCTTCAAGCTGACCTTAGTAAGGGGTTAGGGAGGAGTGCTCATTATGCCAGCACTGATTGTGAGTCAAGGAGGAGAGGCAAAAAAGAAGCAAGCCCTGCAAGTTTTCATGGTCTCACAAACCCCGCTGCTAGGAAGAAACAGACAGTGACCACTGCTCCATCAGGCCTGGGGGATCCAGGAAAGTGGGCAGGAGAACGTGGGTGCTCTCTGCCTGTACCTATCCCCCTCTTCCTTTTCCCTTACCCAACATGCCTCTACCCACTCTTGGGTTCCATGGAGTGGCCCGGGATGCTGGGCTTGGAGATACAGATTCTTTCCCCTTCGACAGTGTTTGTAGACCACCGTGTAGGCGGTCCCACCCTGCGGCGCCTGGTCTTTGCTCTTGGCTGTCGAGTGCCTTTCTGCCTGGTGTGAGGTCCTGAGCTTGGTCCATCATGCCCCTACTTGCTTATCTTCAGAAAAACAGCCTTCCTACTGCCTGCCTGCTGCACTATAAAATGCTGTATCAATATTAACCATTATTAGGGCATCCTTCCCTAACAAACACCTCCTAAGGATCCAGTGATCAGAGCTGCTTTTAAAAGCCTCTTCTAATATTTACCTACCTTGCTTCCTTCTACACTCTTCGCCGTGTTTTTCTGAAACAGCTGTGTCGAGAACAGAAGGCTCTTCTGTGCAAACTCATAAGTCACCTGCACTTATTTTGTGTATCCAGGGCTGTTATGCTCTGCAGCAAGCTATTTAAAAAAAAAATAGGAGTGGATATTTGATATAATAGATTATTACATGTTCAGCATATAAATTACTAGGTCTTAGAAGCAAGAAATGAGTAATTTTGCCCTGAGGTAATATAGCAGTTACTGTGGAGTCACTAAAATCAATTAAATAGATCATTTGTGGTCAGGGCAGAAGTGTGGAATTACTACCTGAATAGCATTCAGTAGCTGTTCCCTCTTTCAATCACAGGTACTGAGAACCCAAGGTGAGTTTGGGACATTATCTAAATGTTGGGCAAGGCTACAAAGAAATAGAAAACACAAAACATACAGCCTCAAGGAGACCAAAGACTTCAGTCAAATCCTTTCTGGAGCAAGTTAATGGAAGTCATTGCTCTGTTTGGTGGATACACGTAAGCACGAGAAAAGTGGGCTCTCTTAGAAAACAGCTGGATATGGAACCAGAAACTCAAGGGCTACCCTGTGTGGTTCTGTCTAGGAGGGCAGAGGGTGAAGGAGAGGAGGCAGCATGGATCAGACACTCTGCCCGGGGCTACGAGGATCTACTCCTGCCCTGATTACTGGCCTGTGTCCCAGCTAAAAAAGAGACCCCAGTTTTCTCATGGCCCCCAAAGAAGAATCCAGTTTTGTATAAGAGTCGTGGAGAGTGTAGCATTCTCTGTCCAGGATAGAAGACCATTTGCTACTGGATTCTCCTTGGGAGGAGAATTCATATTTTCTAAAAAGGAAATGTCATTTGCCTCTGTAATTGAAATAGGACCTCTGGGTCATTGGGGTCAATATCATCTGGCCTATGAGTCATTCAGGGCAGTTGTCCACTTTAAATCAAGTGAATTAAGAATCTATTGACCCAGGTCAAAGGATGTGGAGGGGTGAGAAATTATGTAATGAATCTGGGTGATCTAGCCCCATCCCTGTGCTGCTTCAGAAGGCACAACAACCTTCAACCCTGATGGCACCCCCCCTTCCTTGTCACTGTGGGACCCATCTAACGAGAATGGGTGGAGCAAATTGGGTTTCTTTGATTAAAGCACCCATGAGTGAAAGATACTATAAAATAACTTATGTCAAAAACCAAAGTTAAAATAATGTCATACTCTGATAATTAATACTATCAGCCTTGACAGTGGAATATGCTAAAGAAGACTTTAAATGCTTATGTTTCTTCCAATTATAGGTTTTGGGTCTAATAATTGCTTCACTGAATAGATGAATTGCCTCAATACTCTGCTTACTCTTGCCTGTAAAGATGTGACCTTTATAAGCCAATATTCGGTCAAAATATTGTCTTCCCCACCTTTTTTTTTCCTGGCCTCAATCTGTAAAATGGAGGACTTTTTAAAGATTATTAAAGGAACTCATGAGCATGATTTCAATTAGACTTAACTGATTTCTGGTGGGTGTCTTCTCAGTGTGAGGAACAGGGCAGGCGACTGAAGGGGACACGGAGACAGGAAAGGAAAGTAGTTGTTAGGGCTCGGATTGTGATAGGAGGCAGACAGGGCCTGGAGGAGTAGCATCAGCAGAAAGGAGCATTTTCAAAATGCCTTGGCGGTGGCTGTACCTTGGAAGCAGGGAAGAGGGCGGGGTGGGTGTGGGCAAGTCATCCGGGTCAAAGACATGTCAGGGACAGGGAAGGACAGAGGAAATCAGGGTCCTCAGAGATGGCTGCCCCCAGGCTCTTTGAGTGTAGTACCTGTAGTTCCCTGAATGTTAGGAATCTCTGTGTCCCTTCAGCTCATTTCTAACTGCCTCATAGTCATTGGTCACTTGTGTCTGTCTGATGATTTTGAGGGTCTCACTACTGGTTCTTAGACTTGGGACAGAGCAGATCCACCCGGGGCACATTTGAGACACAGAATCCAGGCAGGATGTCACCCCCGATCATCTTGAAAACCTCAGGTTGGAGCGTGGGCATGTGCCTATTGGAGACCTCCGGGGTAGTGTTTCTCAGAGTGCTTATGTGCTCACAGGTCCTCCAAGGGGCTGGGGTGGGGCCTGAGAGTCTGCATTTCCTACCCGCATCCAGGGGAGGCTGAAACTCCTCATGCATGTAGACTGGTCTGTTCTTAAACTAGCAGGGTTCTGGGTTTCGGAGTCTTACCCAAGGTTGAGAATCATCGCCCCGGTCTAGCTCCGTGGTCTCTTGTTTAGGCTTCTGTAAATATGGATGCAGCCCTCCAGGGGGGACAGAGAGGCACAGAGCTGAGAGGCAGGAGGAAGTCAGGACGGGGCTGGGCTGTGGAGTCCAAACTAGCAGTGAGTTTCAATGCAGAGGGACTGGCAGACAGATCTGTCTGCCTCAGGGAGGTCCCGATGGCCAAGCTCTGTGGAAGGCAGTGGGGAGCTGACTCCGTCCCGGGCAGGTCCCCCACGCGAGGGCCTCAGAAGGACCCACTGATCAAATAAATGTGTTCTCAGTGTAGGAAAACTCTAGGTTTAAAACTAATTTCCTTCTGTGGGGTGCTTCCTCCCTTCCCCAGGACTGACACACACAGACATTCTCAGAGGAAATAACTAGGTGCTTTGAAACAAACCCACATGAGGCAGGCACATACACATTTTGATAGAAAGATAGCCTTCCTGATTTTCTCTGGTTCCCAGACTGGGGAAATATTATTATGTTCTAGTTACGTTGAAATGAAACACATTTTAAAGTTTTTTTTTTTTTTAATAATGGAAAAAACAGGTAATTCGAAAAAGTGACTATAATTCCTTTAAACCTTTTAAAAATAAATGATTTTAGCTTTTTTAAATTTTAAGTCAGGAAATAGCCTCATTGTTTGAGTTTAGATATAATTAAACCATTGATTTGGCCTCATTAGAAAGTGAGTGTTTATCAAAGGGGCAGGGACACTGGCAGGGGTGTAGGTGGAACGGGGGAGACACAGACTTGGTCCAAGTTCATTCTGTTAATATCTCTATAAAAAGATAAAAACTAGGATTAGCGAGTGGCCTCAATAGGGAAGTGTAGCAAACGTCTTCTCATTTTCCTAAGAGCCCCCATCTTGGCAATATTGTGTTGCTTAGGAACTAACAAAACATGTCTCTCTCTGTGTGTGTCTCTTTCTTTTTTTTAATGGTCCCTTTGTGCCCTGATATTTTTCCAAGTTGGCAGCTGTGAGGAAAAACAATGTGATTTGGTTAGATGCAGCCTCCTTCTCTCAAGTCTGGAGCAGAATAGATAAGAACTTGTATGTCAGAATACAAGGTTTACTCAGCACCAGGCGAAAGCTCTTGATGTTGCCTGCCCGATCTGGCCTCACATCTTTGAAGTTCTATTACACATGCTAGGGTTCCGTCAATAAGAAACAGACCTTTCTTTCCCCTGCTAGTTAAAACATCTGCCTCCCGGAAACGCCCTGCATTAAAGCAGGTTACAATAGTCCCAGGGCTCAGGGAGACCTGGGCTTTGCCACATTAGTGACACGAAGGGAAAGGTTTAAGGAATGGAAGCCATTTAAGAAAACCCTCAAGGATGGGGGCGGATGGTATTTTCTTATTCTGAGATTTCAAAGGAAAAGATTCAGCTTGGTTGGTTCTCACATAAGCAGAGTGACTGATCAGGGCAGCATTTTCGTGTGGCTCTTTATACAGGGCTGTATTCACGTTATAAGGCACATGTGATCTACACTCTTTATCTGGGGCATTAGCTGTTTTGCAGTGAATAGGAGCAGAGAAAACAGGCTCATTGGTTTATAGTGTCACTCTTTGCAATGTCATTTAAACTGCTCAGCAAATGGCTTATTTGTCAAAGAATATTGCTTTTTCCTGGAACAAAACCCAGTTACTGATTGCTGAAACCTATGGATATCAGAAATGATAACACGATGGGCTTGCTTCTGCTGCTACATAGTGGTACCCTTTGAAGGGACAGAGAGGTGGGGGTAGGAGAGCCTTTGTTCCTGGAAACGAAAGCATCTAAACAATGGATTAGCTGAAGGACCTTAGAAGCCAGGCTTCAGGCCCCAAACTCTGGATTGCCACAAAAGCCTTCAGCTAAGAGAATTCAGTCATGAACATGTCGGAGGTGGTAGAGGTCCAAAGAATGTTGGAGAAGGGCAGGTGGGCAGTTAAGCAGTTAGAATGCAAGCCAGTGGTCGAGGATCCCAGTTGCAAGTCCTGGTTCTACGGCTCCGTACCTACTGCATCAGCTGCTAGGGGATGAGGAGTAAAAGTCAGAAGGAAAAAGAACATGAGCCCATGCCTTAGAAAATCTTTGCCAAAATGTTGAGCTCAATATGCGAGTGGCAGGGACAGGGACACATTGGTCTGCTATGGGGCAACAAAATTATCAGGCAGATAAGTTGTTCTGGGGCATCACCAATGTCCCCTTTCTGTGCCTTTTCCTCTCTTGATAGTATCTTTTTTGTCTCTTACTCTTTATATTTGGTGGTCTCATACTCTTTTGTTCTTATTTCCCTCCCTTCAACTGCTGACACAGGATTAGAATCTTTTCAACTTACTTGTTCTAAGAATGACTGGCTGGAGGTGCTCAGTTGGAACTCCTGCTAAGAGCATTTTTATTTTAAGGGAATACAAATTCAAGTCAAAGAAATGAATCCCTAATGGTGGAATTTTAGGAATTAGTGGGCAGAATCTCTTTCCCCTGGATTCATACCATGAGAGAGCTCTAATAACCTTGCTAGGGAGAGAGAAACAGTCCCTTCCCTCAGTCCATTTGCAAAATAATAAGAAAGAAAATCGCAAGGGATCCAGGATTCTTACCTGAAATATTTACAGAGAAATCAGGTCCTGGTCGTGTTATGATATGGATGATGGAAGGTCAACAAGGAGGAGGGGCCATGGAGACTTAGTCATACTTCCACAGCCGATGTAAGCAGTTCTGATCCAAGTTTTAGGGAGGCCCCAAAGCGGCAAGTAGGTCAACTAGGTGTCAGAACCAGACAAACTGTGAGGGTGCTAGAAGACAGAAGAGAGAGGAGGGTCCTGATCCCCATGCCTAGAGGGTGGGGCTGGCAGGACCAAGCCGTCGTGAGAGGAACATGTGGACATCTGTGTCTGGAGAGCCACAGGCTGGCTTTGAAGAGGCAGTGGGAGGCGGGAGGCCGGGAGCCTGGCTGAAGAAGATCCCAAAAAGCAGTGGGGTGTGGTACTGAGCACATTACACCCTGACTACCAGCCTCAATCCCAGCTCTGCCGTCCTGGAGCTCTGTGACCCTGGGCAGATGATCCAGCTGGAGCCGCAGGGTCTCCTAGCATGGGGATGATCCTAGCATCTATCTTCCAGGGTTCTGAATTTATAGGTCTATCTCACGTGGAGCCCGTGGTCTGTGCCTGGCATGTAGCATATGCTGTCAGTGTTAGCGTGTCTGGCTGGGGTCCACTTGTGAGGAGGGGGAGCGCGGGCCCTCAGTGTCCACCGGGCGTGACGTTGGTCGAACAGCCCCGTGAGACCACGAGTGGGTCTTCAGATCTTAAACGGGCGACTCCACGATCTGTTGGGGAGGGTCACGCCCGCAGAAACCGGATGTAGCTTGTGTGCTTGTCAGTGGAAGCCTCTGTCTCATGTCATTCCTTGGCTACTTTGTTGAGGAACTTAGCACCAATCTCAGTAGGAAGATGCCAATCTTCAGATCTGTCCTCACTTTCCCATTTAGGGGAAAATAAGACAAAAGGGGCTCCACATGCAGTTAGACACAAAGAGGCAACAGGATGGGAATCCCAAGAGTGAAATGGGGATTGCTGGGTCACCGTTCCTGAGATGGAAAAGGGTGGTCAACCCCTTCGGGAGGGGTGCGATGAGGACTTGCTAAGGGGTGGGTGGAGCGAGCTGGGTCGTCTCATATCTCTGCCTCGGCCACTTTGCCCAAGGGAGGGCCTGGTGAGAACACCGGCCTGGAGAATAGCTTCTGTGCCTGAAGCCTTCACTGTTTGCTCGCAGCTCCAAGGCACCAATGACTGAGGTCAGCTGTTCCTGGAAGTGGCCTCACCGTGTCCACTTACGGTCTTCTCTGCTGGTCCTCCATCCCTCCTCCCCCTTCAACGTGCCCCCTCCCTGCTGTCATTCAAGCGACATTTTAATGTTGTGTTTTTCCTTGGTTGCATTTCACAGTCTATCCGCTAGCTCTTTTCTATATTGTTTTGGTCCATAAGACATAGCCTTTGAAGGGGGTGAAAAGCTAGGAAAAGGAGCCATGTATTTAAAGAGAGAAAACAGAAAAAAGGTACTTTTCTTTTTTTTTTTAAAAGATTTTATTTATTTATTTGACAGAGAGAGAGAGATCAGAAGTAGGCAGAGAGGCAGGCAAAGAGAGAGGGGGAAGCAGGCTCCCTGCTGAGCAGAGAGCCCAATGTGGGGCTCGATCCCAGGACCCCGAGATCATGACCTGAGCCAAAGGCAGAGGCTTTAACCCACTGAGCCACCCAGGCGCCCCGGTACTTTTCTTTTTGAGAACTTTTAAGATCTAGTCTCTTAGTAACTTTCAAATATACAATACAGTATTAACTACAGTTAACAACTGTGTTGTACGTTATAACCCCAGGACTTATTTATTTTGTTATGCAAGTTTGTACCTTTTGATCACCTTCACTCATTTTGCCCATCCTGCAACGCTCACCCCAGCAATTTCTAATTGTTTTCTGCATCTATGAGTTCTTTTTTTTTTTTTTTTTTTTTTTACATTTCAGCTATAAATGAAATCATAGGATATTTGTCTTTCTCTGCCTGTCTTATTTCACTTAGCAGAGTGCCCTCAGGGTCTATCCATGTTGTCACAAATGGCAAGATTCTTCTTTTTTAGGGCCGAAAAATAATCATATATATTATTTTGTATATATTATATATATTTATACATTATATATAAACATATATTATATATTACATATTATGTATATATATTATCCATTCATTCATCAGTGGACACTTAGGTTGTACCACGTCTTGGCTATTGTTTTTTTTTAAAGATTTTATTTATTTGAAAGAGAGAGCATGAGCCGGGAGTGGGGGGCAGAGAGAGAGGAAGAAGCAGACTCCCAGCTGAGCAGGGAGCCCGATGCGGGGCTCGATCCCAGGACCCCAGGATCATGACCTGAGCCAAAGGCAGATGCTTAACTGACTGAGCCACCCAGGGCCCCAAGTCTTGGCTATTATAAATAACGCTGCAGTGAACATGGGGGTACAGATATCTTTTCAATTTAGTGTTTTCATTTGCTTCAGATAAATACCCAAAAGTGGACTTGCTGGATCATATGGTAGCTCTATTTTTAATTTTTGGAGGAAACTCCGTGATGTTTTCCACAGCGGCTGCCCCAGTTTGCATTCCCACCAACGTGTACAAGTGTACAACGCTTCCCTTTTCTCCACATCCTCACTAACATTTGTTATTTCTTGTCTTTTTGATACCAGCCATCCTGACAGTAAGAGGTGTGAGGAGACACCTCATTGTGGTCTTTGATCCGCATTTTGCTGATGATTATTGGTGTTGAGCGTCTTTTCATGAACCTTGTTGACCATGCATATGTTTTCTTTGGGAGAATTTCTATTAAAATCTTCAGCCCATTTTTAAGCAGCTTGGGGGAAAACGAGTGTGGGAGGGCTGGATGGTATTTGCGGAATAACAGGTAGAACTGACTGGCTGGAATATGATGGACCAAGTCCTCTAAGCTGACCTCACACTTCCTCGTACTCCTGTTCGTCCTTAGAAACCGCTAATAATCAAAAACGCATCTCCACTTCATAGGCCCCTGTCCTGAGTTAGAGAGGAGGGATATCTCCTCTGAGGCGACACAACTACTACCTGCCCCCAGCTTCCCGTATTATTTTACCTCAATTCAGTGGTTTGTATTGGGAAATGGTGGGAGTGCCTCTGGAATGGTAAACTGTGGCGGGACTAAGAAGAAACTTAAAAGATCAAGTCACTGTATTCTGATGGCAATAGGGAGCCAGTAGAGGCTCTGGAGTAGGATAGGGATGTGGCCAGACACCTGCTTTATTTTTTTAAAGATTATATGTATGTATGTATGTATGTATGTATTTAGAGAGAGTGGGGGAGCTGGAGGAAAGGCAGGGGGAGAGGAAGAACCTCAAGCCGACTCCCCTTTGAGCACGGAGCTTAGTCCCAGAACCCTGAGATCGTGACCTGAGCGCAAACCAAGATTCGGAGGCTTAACTGACTGAGCCCCCCAGGCACCCCCCAGACGTCTGCTTTAGAAAGGGTGGTGAGAAACAGTGGAGTGGAGCAGTGGAGCCGGGGGGAGGGGGTGAATGGCCAGCTGGGCACAAGCTCTGCACTGTTGGTGGGCAGAGGGACACAGCACTGGGGGGCGGGGTTGGGGGGGGCCTGAGCTGAATGGCTAGGAGGCAGGGGCAAGAAGGAAGGAGAGACGGGGTCAAGAGTCCCCTGCAGCCCAGAAGTAGATTCGCCCATGGAAAGATAGCCATCTGAAAGCCATGTTCTAAAGGGCAGGAGAGTCATTTCATTCAAGTTCTTGTTTTCTCTCCGTGGTTGAGTCTTCAGGGGGTACAACTGAGGGGAAAATGAGAGAAAACCACAAACACAGTCAAGAGAGGCTGCCCTGGGTGGGAAGGCAAGGGGCATCAAAGTTTAGGGAATCAGAGTTCACAAGTGCAGTCGTGTTAGGCCTAGAGACTGAAGCTCAGGCTTCTTGGCTTGGATTCTTAGGTTGGGTTCCCTGAAGCATCACTCAAGTGATTTATGGAGGGTAAGCTCTCAGGAGAGGCTGACAAGGAGGTGAGGGAAGCAGAACAGGACGGTCGGAGAGGCTGGGCAGAAAGGACAGTTCAGGAGCTGCGCATCCCCTGTCTGATCCCAGGGGGCGCTCTGGAGCAGGAACGGTACCAGTGGGAGGCTGTCCTGCCCGGAGCCTGGAGGGATGGGCTCTGTAGCTGCAGGTCAGTCGGAGTTGGCTGGGTTCTTCTGCGGGGAGTAGAAACACCCAGACATCTCCAGGGGAGGCGGCTCTTCTGAGCCGAGGGCCGTCTCCAGGGAAGAGTGCAGGTGAGAGGCCGTCAAAGCCAGTTTCTGCTGTAAGCAGGGAAGGGAGCTGCTCCCCAAACGCGTGTCCACCACCCTCACACGAGCCTTTCGCCTCCTGTCTCCACTCCCAGCATCAACCGTGTGCATTCCCTGGCCTTACCAGGCGTCCTCAGGCTCTGGGCTATTCCACATGCTGTGCCCTGTGCTCGGAAAAGCCCCGGTTCCCCTGTCCTGTCTGCGGCACTCCCACTCAGCATTTCAGACTCAGGCAATGTGCGCTCCTCCCTGGAGCCTTCCTTTCTCCTCCCAGGCGAGAGTTCATTCTACCTTCCTCTGCAACGCAAAGCATTTGACTTCTGCCTATATCACAGCAGGACAACATGTTGCTTGCTTTTTTTTTTTTCCTTGTGTATTTGTGATCTGAATACACTTTGGGCTCTTGGAGGATAGAAAAATGTATATATTTTTAAAATTCATTTTTGAACACCCAATGGCTGTCCTCTGTACCTGGCAAATATTCTAAATCTGTGCGAAATGAGAACGTGGTGAATGCGTGAAGGAAGGTTCTGCAACCTGTAGGTCCCATTGAGGGGTGAGCAGACCCCTCCTTCCTGCCCAGAGTTCTGCCAGTGTGCGCTGTTTCGGGTGACTGCCTTAGTTCTTCTGGGGCATAGCGCACGATCTGCAAACATGTGAGCCCCGGGACCCCTCCAGCTAAACCCCGTTCTCCAGCGGCCTGGGGAGAAGCCTCCTGCCAAGAACACACAAAACCCAAGCAATGACAGCTTCTCTCCACTATTTGCTAAAACAACCTCAAGTCCTCCCTAACTCCATGTGATGTCGCTGCTAACTGGCCATCAGCCAGGATCACATTATTGATGGGGAGCACGTCCTTGAAACACCAAGAACATTTAAAAATGGATATAAACATTTGAACCGTGACTCTTAACCTATTTATTTTAAAAGACGGTTTTGTGTAATCAAACGGGGCTTCTAGGTTTTTAAAGCAAGAATGGTTTTGGGGTGAGAGGCCAGGTGGAAGACAGGAAACTCCTTTGGATTGGCATGAGGAGAAGGAAACAGGGAAGTTAAGTCATTTGGTCAAGGTCACACAGCTAGTAAATGGTAGAACTTTTTGGAACTTTAAAAACTATCTAAAAATCAATTTTATTGAGTTATAATTTACGTATAATAAAATGTACCTGCTTGAAGGGTAGAGTTTGATGAGATTTTTAAAAATTCAGTACGATTATATTGTTTATAAACTCTCCATGCAATTTAGTAAATTGGTACTGTTTTAAAGATCAATAAAGTAAATTTATGCTCATTTATAGCATGAGGAGTATTCTTATTTTAAGTATTTGAAAATGTTAGTTGTGTTTTTGTTTTTTTGACATATGTTGAACATGTCTTCATTTTTGTTAAGATTTTTTTAATCCAGTTAACATACAGTGTAATATTAGTTTCAGATGTATAATACAGTGATTCAACACTTTCATACAGCACTCAGTGCTCATTGTGACAGGTGCACTCCTTAATTCCCATCACTTATTTCCTGTTCCCTCTGATAACCATCAGTTTGTTTTCCACAGTTAAGAGCCTGGTTTTTGGCTTGTCTCCTTTCCCCCCTTTATTCATTTTGTTTCTTAAACGCCACGTATGAATGAAACTGAATGATATTTTTCTCTCTCCAACCAACTTCCTTCACTTAGCGTAGTACTTTCTAGATCCATCCATGCTGTTGCAAATGGCAAGATTTCGTTCTTCTTTATGGCTAATATTCCATTATATATATATATATCACATCTTCATCCATTCATCTATCGATGGGCACTCGGGCTGCTTCCATAATTTGGTTATTGTAAATAATACTGCAATAAACATAGGGGTGTGTGTATCTTTTCAAATTAGTGTTTTCGAATTCTTTGAGTAAATACCCAGTAGTGGAATTACTGGATCATAGGGTAATTCTATTTTTATTTTTTATTTATTTATTTATTTATTTTTTGAGAGATAGAGAGACTGAGAATGAGAGGGGAGAAAGTCAGAGGGGGAAACAGACTTCCCGCAGAGCCGGGAGTCCGATATGGGACTCGATCCCGGGACTCCGAGATCATGACCTGAGCCGAAGGCAGTTGCTCAACCAACTGAGCCACTCAGGCGCCCCTATTTTTAATGTTTTAGGGACCTCCATACTGTTTTCCAGAGTGGCTGCACCAGTTTGCATTCCGACCAACAGTGCATGAAGGTTCCCCTTTCTCTGCATCCTTACCAATACCTGTTGTTCCTGTATTGTTGATTTTAGCCAGTCTGATAGGTATGAGGGGATATCTCAGTGTGTTTTTTGTGTGCATTTTCCTGTTTAGGAGTGTTGAGTTAGGTGGGCTTTAACAAATACACTCACCTTGTAATACCTCCAAAATCAAGATGCTGAACCTTTTCATCACCTCCAAAAGTTCCCTCCTGCCCCCTGTGGGGCAAGTTTCTCTGCCCCTGGCCTAGGCATCTAGTGATCTGCTTTCTGTCACTATAGATTAGTTTTGTTTTTTTTCTAGAATTTTATTTAAAAGGAATTATACAGAATATAGTCCTCCGCGTCTGGATTTTTTCCACTTGGCATATTGTTTTTGAGATTCACCTCTGTCGTATCACTAATTTGTTGGTGTTTATTGCTGAGTAGTATTCCGTTGTGTGATTGTCCCATATTTGTTCATTCATCCACCAGGTGATGGGCTTTGGGCTGTTTCCAAATTTGGGGCTACTGTGAATAAAGCTGCTCTGAACGTTCATGTGAACACATTTTCATTTCTCTTGGGTAAACACCCCAGAGTGGAATTGCTGGGTTATATAGTTAAGTGTATGTTTAGTTTTATAAGAAACCGTCCAACTGCTTTTCCAGGAGGCTGGGCCATTTTGCATTCCAAATGGCAGTGTATGCGAGTTCTGAATTAAGGTCCATCTAATTGTGAAGCTCGGGTCTTCTCTGTCATGTCTATACCATGTCTATTCCCAAATCCAGAGTCTATCTGTGAATTGTCCTGGGACTGTGTTAAAAATACAGATTCCAGGACCCAAATGCTCAGAGTATCTAATTCAGTAGTCTTAGAGTAGAGCTGGGGAATTTGCATTTTTAATAAGCACCCCAGAAGGTTTGGGTGCTGGTGGCCCATAGAACACTCTTTGAGAAACCGTGCTGGGTGGTTCACTGAATTTTCCAGAGAAAATCTCCCCAAACAGGGACATCTGGTATCCTAACAGGGAAATGGCTGCAGTTAACAAATGCCAACATCTGGCTCGTCCAGCTGTTTCTATATCACCATTATCTATGGATGCTCTAGATAAAGAGATAAATGACACCGAAGGGTGGATAATTTCCAAATCTTTCTGAAGTGACTTTGAAATGTATGTTTATACTTATTTTTTTCCAATATTATGCTCTAGGAATTCATGTCAAACAAATAAAGAGGCTGCCTTTGGAGGAGAACAGTCAGGAATTGTTGGGAAACTATATAATTCCCCTTGCTGCTTAAGTCCTGCTGGACACCAGCAACAGGCTTTGGAAAGAGGCATAGCTCTCAGATGTTCTGTGCATAAGAATCTCCTAGGGCATGTGTTAATATGCAGATTTGGGAAGGGCTCCCACCAGGAAACTGCATTTGGTTAACATCCCAGTCATAGCTGCCGATGGTGGTGGGCCATGAACCTCACTTTGAGAAACAGTGAAATAAACCGGTTTTTGAGTCTCTCTCCAGGGCAGGAAGAAATGGTCAACTGTCTGGGTTCCACAGGGTGATAGACAAACGAACAGAAGCTGGGTATATATATTTTTTTATTTTGTAGTCTTCTTAGTTGGGTTAGGATGCAATGGGTAAGAAACTGGGCTTTAGAATCAGGCATGAACTTGAGCTTCAACTCCACCGCTTCCTAGCTGTGTGATCCTCTGCTAGAGATCTGTGGTACCCTAAGCCTCAGGTGCCTCATCTGTCAAATGGCAATAATAATAACCACTTCATTCACCCTCCTTTATTTTCAAAAGCCGTGAGGACCGATGGAGCTCCTCTCTGGAGCCTAGCATGCACGTAACGCTCAGCAGATGTCAGTAGGAACAGGAGTACCGCTCCCTGGCCCGTATCGGTCCAGGTTGTAAGCAGGGAATCCTCATCCTACAGCCATTCCCTCTGCAGAACCTGGGCCTTCAGAGATGCACAGCATTGGCCTTTCTCCCCTTCGTAAAGCAGTGCTTGGGTGAAGCGTCTATTCCACACCTTCCTCTTCTCCCCGGGGAATGGAAAGTAGCCCCTCCCTCCAGCCCTCAGCCCTGTGGGCCTCAGCCCATTTCCCCAGTGAGCCAGAGCTTACTGCTACTTGTCACTTCTTATCTGATCTCCAAATAACACAAAGGCAACTCCTGCCCAGTGAAGGTCTGATTGCAAGTGACCTTCAGACACCCAGGCGTGTGAATGTGTGAGAACAGCGCAGGCTGGTGCAAGGAATCTGTCTTCTCCCAGCTCTGCTGCACTCCCTGGACGGAATCCTGCCCCTCTCTGGGAGGCCTCCAGAGCTAGGTGAATGCGTCTCCCCTCCAGAGGACTCTCAGCCCTGGCGGCGGGGGTGGGGGGGTGGGGGGTGGTCTGCAGGTGGAGGAAAGAGCACACCTGCCTGGGCCTCTCCATGCAGACCTGTGGCACAGCTCAACCTGTCCTTTGCAGAGGGTCCACTGGAATCAAGAGTGTGTGTCCACCACTGTCTTCAGATTAGGGGCCGGTGGCTGTGTTTTCTCGGAGCTTCCCACCCTCAGGTGGAGATGGGACCTGCAGAATTGAGGGCAAAGGGTCTCACATCAGAACGGGACTCGATTTTCCTCTCTCCTGTTCCCCCAGACACCAACGCTCAGGTTTCTTTCTTGCCGGTCCCCTCCGGCCTCTCCAGGAAAACAATCTTCCTTTGGAATTCTTTGCTCCTGCTGTGAAGTGCATTCCCCTCGCCTCCCCTCCCTTTGCCATACGCAGTGACCTTGGCATGTCTGCCAACACTCAACATCGTGAGGCTTTATAAACCTCATATCTCAGAAGGGGCTGACATTACATTACAAGAGGATCTGTAAACCTCCCCGGGATGACTGATGTCTTTTTTAAACAACAGACCAAGACTTCATTTAAATTAGTAACATGGAGATTAGAAGCGCTCTCTCAGCCCCTGGCTCGGCCACGCCGCGACGCTGGGAATATCAGTCACATGAAAGCTGTTAAGTTTGAGATGGAAATAAATCTGGAAGCCTGTAAAAACTGTCAGCAGGTCAGGGAAGTTTATGAACTCTTGCTGTATCTAATCATAAATCATCAGAATAAGCTAAAACTGAGAAGAAAAATGTCCTCTTTTGTAATCTAATGCTGTCTGTTAGGGCAATAAAACTCAAATGAAATGCATGCATTGCAATTTTTAGCTGATACTTTACATTATTAGCAAAGTGAAGGAAGAGACTCCAACTTAAAAGAGTGAGACAGATGAGGGGAAGGCCACCATCCTTCTAAGGCTCTGGCTCTCTCTCCTTTGGCTTTGTGGCTGTTTCCTCCCTGCTACCTCCTTGGGCCTCAAAACGAGGAAGTAGGTGGTAGAGATCCCAGGGACTTGGGTGCTAAAGTGACAGTGTGAGAGTGTCCTAGTGATGGCCTTGAGAGGTCACATGGCCCGGTTCTCAGCTCCCAGCAGGGGGGTTCCCACACCGGCCTTGTTGACCCAGTCAACATTCCCACACTTTGTGACAGCGGAGGGTGGAAGGCGGGTGCCGCCTTCCCTTGTTCTCAGCTGTCTGGACGTGCACCCTCCGTTCCCCAAGCCCTTTGGAGGGTGACTCACTTCCAAGCCGAAGTTCTTGAGCACTCCTCCGTATCCCTGGAAACCTTCTGCAATAATTCACATACCCCACACCTTTCTCCCATTTATTGTCTGCAATGTTTGATATTAAGGATCACCTTTGCCTTTGTGTTTCCTGGGACCTTTCCAGGGATTAGCAGTGCCCCAAGCAGCACGGAAGTTGTGTGAGGAGTGGGTTGATTTTTTTTTTTTAATTTATATCAACTATTTATTGAGTGCCAGTACTCAAAGGAAAATAAGTCAATGTTCCACAATAGGCTGGAGGTAGGGAGGAAGGGAGGCAGCCCTGGGTACCTGCTCTAAATATCAAGGGGAGCACCCAGCTGGCCCTGGCCTCTTGTTGTCTTCGTAAACACTGGGAAGATACGCAAGATGAGAGGTGGAGCGGGACAAGAGGCACAGATATGCCTTTAAGGAGATGATGGATTTTTAGGAGGTAAGCTAAGAGCTGATGTCATCCATGACCGCTGGCAACTCTATGAAAGAAATGGGCTAACCTGATATTTGGCCATTGTAGGCATTGGAGTATCTGGCAAATGAAAGAATAAATGAATAAAATGGGTTTAAGGTACAGCAACCCAGATTCTGATTGGCTATACAGTGGAAATTCATGATCTTTGAGATGTTCAAACATTGGTATAAGGGAGCTCAGGGAACCTGAGAAAACCATATTTCTGAAGATCATCCAGAAAATATTAAATGCCTATTAGTAGGAGGTTTTTTTTTTTTTTTTAAGGTTTTATTTATTTATTTGACAAAGGGAGAGACCACAAGCAAGGGGAGTGGCAGGCAGAGGGAGAGGGAAAATCAGACTCCCCACTGAGCAGGGAGCCCGAGGTGGGGCTCGATCCCAGGACCCTGAGATCGTGACCTGAGCCGAAAGCAGCTGACCCACACAGGTGCCCCTGTGTGAGTTTTGATATCCTGCTGCAAGAAAGCAAAAGTCTGAGCAAGTTAATCCCTGGAGGCTCCACTGAATGGTCCTTTCTGTCTTCAACTCAGCCAAACTGTAGGGTGGGAAATTGTTTTTCCAAGTAAGTGGCAGTGTCTCTCGTATCCTGTGCCCCAAAACAGTATTTCTCTGGCCTTCGTCACTATGTTCCCCTCGGCAGAAACAGTGAAGAGCAGGTGCCCCTGCAAGAGGTACATGTTCATGGACTTGGTGTGGGGTTCCGCGTGACAGCTGGTCATTTCCATGAGCTCCTAGGGTGGGGGACACAGATGAGACTTGCAAAGAATGGCTTCTCAGAGTAGCCTTCCAACCCAGTAAACAGAAGGGGAAAGAAATTCAAAGGCAGAAACTTTTTTTTTTTTTTAAAAATAAATCTATAAGGAGCCCAGGGAAGCAACTACTGGAAGGGCAGCCCTAGTCTGGCCTCTTATAGTAGACGTGGGAGGTAGTGGGACATCTCAGCAGAAGCTGAATGCCTCCAGAGATCTCCTTCCCCAGAGGATCAGCAGCCTTGAGTGAAGAACCCAGACCTGAGTCGTCTGGGGGCTTCTAGAAAGTCCCAGACCACTGAACTGTACTTGTCCACACTTGCTTAAATCTAAATGTTTCCTTTCGGCAGCATGTACATTGGAAGAGAAAATTCAAAGAAAGTTTGAATTTAAATTTGCCCTTATGGATGTGTTTCCAATTCCTATGAACTTCCACACATAAATTTTTAGTTTAGCTTCTTGATGGTCTGAGGAAAATGGTTGGTTAGTGAAGAACTGTTCCGGGACACCTGGGTGGCTCAGTTGGTTGGGCGACTGCCTTCGGCTCAGGTCATGATCCCGGAGTCCCGGGATCGAGTCCCATATTGGATTCCCGGCTCTGCGGGAAGTCTGCTTCTCCCTCTGACCTTCTCCCCTCTCATTCTCAGTCTCTCTCTCTCTAATAAATAAATAAATAAAATCTTAAAAAAAAAAAAAAAAAAAAAGAACTGTTCCTTTACTTTTAAAGTGGGAGAACAAAGAGCTTGCTTAAGAACAGTTAATAAGTGGCATTACCATGCCTAAAACTTGGGTCTCCTTTCTCTCAGATCATTGAGTTTCCTATTACATTATCCTTCCTATTAGTCTTCTAAGGTTCTGTTGGTCATAGGGGAACAGAGAATTTTTCTGAGCTAAAAAAAAAAAAAAAAAAAGGACTGGTTCTACTGCCCAGATCAGATAATGGGCTAAGAGACAGGCAGTAATGATGGAACTCATGTGCATTTTATGGCTATGTTTTTGTCTCGCCTTTATGATAAGAGAGGTGTGTGTAGACCAGCAATGATGGAGAGGAGATAACATTACATAATGTAAATTTTGGTGGAAGATTCTGAAACTTCCAGTACCCTCTTGACTTGGGAAGACCATTTGCCATATGTATTATCCTCTGTCATATTGCCCAGGGGCAGAAAGAGAAATTGATGCTTTACTTGTAAGGAATGTGAAAAGTAGGAGAGCTAATGATATCATAGCATTTATGCAGATGTGGGCATAAATCTTCTGCCAGTAGGTAGCATCCTATCATCAGAAAATCCTCTCTTTTGAGGAAAGGCATTTATGATAAACTCCATTTACCTTTAAGGAATGGGAGGGAGAAGAGGAGAATCCAGAGATGGAAGTGAAAGCCATCAGAGAGATAGGAAAAACACAACATTTGAGAATTAAGGCGGACTTGAGGAAGGACAAGTTAGCATATCAAAAGTTGAATTTTGGGGGATAAAGATGCTAGGAAGAAGATTAATGTGCAAAAAGTTTTTAGGGAGTGTTTCTGGAATCAACACCAATCGAGGAGAAGGAAAAGAAGGAAGACTGGGAAGAGGGAGGCATTGAGCTGTGATGCAATCTCGGCTGAAACCTATGGAAGGTCTGAAATGGGGATGACACTCTAGAAATGTCCTGAGTTGGGGTGAGGGGACTGAGCCTTTATATCCCCACACTAGCAAGTGGGCTGCTCTGGAAAGGGGATATGACCTTGGGCAAGAGGGCTTTTATCACCTGAGGCTAGTCTCAAAGGTGACTGACATCCTAGGGCTGTTGGCAGCTGGGTGGTGGTGGTGGTGGTGGTGGAGGTTAGTCATTCCTGAAGGGGAATCCAGGCAGTGCATTACAGTGTCCTCTATAGTCCACGCCTTGTGCCTCTCAAACCACTTCATATGTGTTCTGGGAATAGCTCTTCCAGGATTCAGTGGGAATTGAATTTTTTCCTGAGGAAAACCTCGAAGAGAAGAGTTAATGGGACAAACTAGAGCCCTCACCACTGAAGGCTCTAGGACCTTCATGGACTCAGGACCATGACTGATATTCCTCTTCTCCGCTGTCCCTCTACCCTAGATTCCCCTCACCATCAGCTACTATTTCTGCTGGTCCTGTTGGCTTAGTGGTGTCATAACCCAAACCCTTATTCCTGAGAGTCTGAGCTGCCAGACTCTATGCCCTTTGCAGATGAGAGTTGGTGTATTTGTCCATTTACTGTCAATTTGGCAAGAGATAACCAAGAGATGCCCAAGAGCATCACTTGGGTGCCAAACATTCTTCTCTAGTCCCCTCCTATAACAGCAGCCCTACTTCCTCTCGAAAGGCAAGATGGTGACTCCTTTTCTCAATGGCTCGTCCTTGCACACAAGACCTCAAAGTGCCAATTACTTATGCTCAGGCTTTTGTTAACTTTTCAAGGTCTCAGCTGAACTTCCCAAGATCCACCAAATTCCACTATCCTTATAATGATGTCTCCTGCCATGTTTCTCAAATAGGTGATACGTTGCCCCAGCTGGCACCTCCCCCTCCTCCAGGGCATCATCCCATTTCTCCAGGTAGGAAAGTCATGACAATGGCCCTGCAACCTTGTGTGGGGGATTACCTGTGTCTGGCCCACCACCAGGGATGGGGTCCTTGTTACCAGCCAGGTTGCAGGAGATCCAGGCAAAATTCCTACTTCTTATACCAACAACTACACTTTGGGATCCCTGGGGAGTAGACTCAGGTGAAGATTATGTGTAGGAGGTTTATTAGGGGATGCTCCTGGGAGTAACGTCTCTGATAGGGAGGTTGATGAAGCAAGGTTAGGCAGAGGGGGAGTGGGGCTGTGCTGGAGTTACAGCTGAGGCCTCAGTGGACCCTACAGGGAACTCTAAAATGGATGTGCCCTGCAGATTTCCTGAGTTGGGGCAATGAGACAGGACTTTGTGCCCTGGGTCAGTCAGTAGATGCGAGCCAGTCCAAGAAGGGGGCTTGGCCTCGTGCGAGGCAGCTCTCTTCAGCTTAGAACCCCCAAAGTGGGGGGAGAGCTAAGGGTTGTCTGCAGGCAACGCTCCCAGAAGCATGGGGGTATCAGCTTATATTCCTGAAGGGGGTCCTGGGTGGTACATTTTAACACCCAGAGCATGACTGATTCTCAAGGTATAGTATGATCAAAGACAATGAAGATTGCAATAAAAAGTCATTAGATTTGGGGGTGCCTGGGTGGCTCAGTAGGCTGAGTGTCTGCCTTTGACTCAGATCATGATGCCGGGGTCCTGCAATCGAGCCTCACATTGGGCTCCCTGCTCAGCAGAGAGCCTGCTTCTCCTTCTCCCTCTGCCGCGCCCCCTGCTTGTGCTCTCTCTCTGTCATATAAATTAATTTAAAAAAATGTTAAAAAGTCATTGGATTTGGTACTCAAACTCCAATGACTTCGGAGTTACTGGATTGAAGGGAGCACTACAAGAGAAATGTGAAAAAGCAAAAAACAGAAAGAAAAAAAAGAAAGAATACTATGATTTTAGCATTGTTTTTGTCAAAGGTTCAGTTGAAATTGAATAAAAAATAAAAATTTAACCATTCAATTTCAAAATTGCAAATTTGCAAAGAGTTGCAAAATGGTAGCTACATGTGTCTAGCAGTCTTATTTAGTTGTTCAGTTTTAGTAATTATAACATTTTATTTAAAAATTTGAATGTATAGCTTTTCTTGAAAAACGAGAGGTTCAGATTATAGAAGGCTAATATTTTCGTGAGACAGCAGTGATGTGGGCTAAGTGATTTTTTGCATTTACATGCATGTATGTAAATGATGTATATAAAGCAGACACTTTCCAGTTGGCCACAGTCCCCACCCCTCCCTATTGTGCCTTACTCATGTACTACTGCCAAGTGTCTGTAGGGATTTGAGTTTGCAACTGCTGTTTTTGCCGCTTTGTGAATTTATGATATCAATTTAGCAGTCTCTTAATATATCATTGGGTTTTGCCTCCTGCAGGAGTTACACAGGATTTTTATATTGATTCATAAGTTGGAAGTATTAATGAAGAATTTCCATTTTGTTGGGCCTCCAGGTCCTGAGGTATAGTGGTGAACAAAAGGGACAAACTGCCTGCTTACATTCTATGGTGTAAGCAGATGTCATATGAGCCAGTCAATTAATGAACAGTGATTTCAAACAGTTGTATGAAAAGAAGAATTAAAAAAAAAAAGAAGAAAAGAAGAATAAAAGATCTACAAAGTTGTAAGAAGGGATGAAGAGAACCAAACAGGTTGCTGTGAAAGAGTGTGAGTCCAGAGGTGAAGAGTGGAGGTAGGCAAGGCCTCACATGTGACAAGAGGAAACCAACTAAGCAAGGAGATCTGGGGGTATGGCCAAGTGTGGCAGACAGAGGGTCCAACAAGGGCCCTGGCCCTGATGTGGGCATGAACTTGAGGTGCTCAAGCAGCAAGAGGTAGGCCAGTGTGTTTGGACACAGTGAGGGGGCAGTGATGGAGTCAGGAGCAGTCAGGGTGCCCACGAGAACTGTGAGGACCTGGCTGAGAAATGTGCATTTCATTTTAAGAAAAAGGGGAAGATACTAGAAGGTTTTCAGCTGGGGAGATATATAATCTGATCTGTATTTTCAACAACGTGATGCTAGCTACTGTGTGGAATTCCAAGGGGGCCAGGGGAGGAAGAAGGGAGACCAAGCAAGAGGTTACTGCCATAGTCCAGGCAAGAGGAAAATGGTTGGTAAAGTTGATGCTTCCCAGAAGGTTTCATAATCAGGTCAGGAAAGTAGGATGCACACACACACACACACACACACACACACACACACACACTTATGCAGAGCAAACACAGACAAAATAGTTCTGATTGCATACACAGAACCTTGACCACACCAGGTTGTAAGGAATGCTAAGTCTAAGGAGTCAGCTGTTGGGAAGGGCTGTCAGGGAGGAGGTGAGCTAGGAGTTAAAGGAGGCAAGGGCCCTGGAAGAGAGGAGGAGAAGCCATTCCAGGGAATAGGTCCAGGGTAGGAAGGAGCTAGTGCAGGGGAGCATGGCTGGGCCAGAGCGTGCTGTAGGCCACATGGTAGGCATGAGGTCAGTGGAGGAAATCAATGGGCAGCTTAGTCCTTCACAGTCCAATATGGTGGCCGTTAACCAGCTGCATCTATTGAGCCCTTGAGTCTAGTGCACCTGAGGAGTAGAATTTTAAGTTTAATTTAAGTTCATTTAAATTTAAATCTAAAAGCTGAAGCAGTATGTATTATTTTTTTTCTACTTAACAAAACTTCACTGTTTTGGGTTGCATAGGATTTCAACTATTGAAAAATTAGCATCCAAACTAAGATGTGCTGTATGGGTAAACTACAGGCCAGATTTCAAAGACATAGCTCACAATAAAATAGAAGAGCTCATTGATAATGGTATATTGATCACATCCTGAAATGATAATGTTTTTGGTAAATTTGTTGGTAAAATAAAATACACTAACATTAATTTCATTTTTTTCCTTTACTGTTTAAAATGTGATTACTAGAAAACGTAACATTGCACATGACTCCCATTGTAGTCTATTTTGACAGCACTGCTCTAGAAAGCCATGGCAAGGAGCTCTCATAATTTCTCATCTGATAATTTAGAGTTGACTTTCAGTCAAGGTCCTCAAGTAGTGATTGCTTGCTTACACCACCCTAATCTTTATAACAATAATGATCCATTAATTAATCACCTCCTACAATACCCTTCGTTAGCATTATATAGTGCTTACTTACATAGTGCTGTTCCTAGTATTCTCCGTACCTCTATATGGAGACACATGTACGTTTAATCCTCACACAACACATAGACTCATTCACGCACAGATCCTTTGGTGTGCCTGGCGAACGGGAGGACTGACCCCTGGTGGGAAGGGCTGTGCAGGGCCAGGAGGCAAGGTGGGGGCAGGAGAGAAGTGCTAGCACGGAAGTGAGTGGACGATGGGGAAGATGTCCAAGTGAAGCCCATTCCTCTTGGAAAAGCAGCCTGAGGCTAGATTTTGTTGAAAAAAATTTTTGGCTCTCTTGGCCTTGAGGATGAGGGGGTAGGGTGATGCTTTAGAAACATAAAATAGAAGAAGGAAGAGAGGTGTTCCAGAACAATACTTCTTTATTTCCCACCTTGAGCTGTGAAAAGAGAGATTTCCTGTTTATGAAAACACAATTGGACTGCATTCTGGGGCTGCAATGATACCACCACCAGCAGGTCTCAGACTCTTCCTCTTCTTTGTCTTCACTTTCAGGGTAAAGCTCCACGGTGATCTGTATCACATATAGGGACACGAATGTGGCATGTGGCCTCACACACAGACCCAGACACAACATATGGGTCAAAGAATTTCTCTTGCTTTCCTGCTAAAATTTCCACCTCCAACCATCGTCCCCCCGAGGGAGTGACCCGTTTTGGGTTAATGACAGTGACTTCCTCTTGCAACCTCCAAAACAGAGTTAATACTTGCTCTCCAGTCCCCCACGGGGCGTCAGGGCAGAGGAAAAGGTGATGAAACAGCTTCTTGTCCATTTCTCCTCTTTGTTGTGGTGAGAGGACATTACAATTGCACTTCCTCTGCAAAGGGCAGGCGGGAGAAGGGAGCAGATGGGTACACAGGTGTCCCCTTCCTGACCAGGGAGGGCCAGGACGCAGACCATGAGCCCTCCACGTTCTCAGCGGCTTTCAGAAGCCAGTGGCTTCCTCCTGCTAGCCCCTCAAGGGGGACCTTGGTCAGGACACCAAGCAGTCTGCTGACTTTTTGCTTGCTGTGCCCAAAGCCTTTATCTGGGGAATCATAGTGAAGCCAAAGCTGAATGATGTTTATCCTATGATGTTGAACCATGGGACAGTCTCAGTAGTCAGCCATTTGTGATCTATCAAAATGGTAATTTCATAGTTCTTTTTTTTTAACCTACTGATCCGAAATGCCGTGTGCCTTAGCCCAGTGGAAACTCTCCGTGTTTTGCAGCGATCCCCGAGTGACATGGCAAAATGCCCAGTTCCCCAAGAATTTTGTCGTATTGAAGGATTTTTATTTGACTTGGTTTTGGTTAGAGAGAAGGGGACATGGAAAAATAATTGGAAGAGGTAAATTAATTTTGAAGGCCAGGTAGTTTAAGACTGAGTTACGAAAATGGGAAGAATTGGCAAAGATTGGCTTGATCAAGGATGAAGACAGTATCACTAAGTAAACTAGAAAGACTTGCCAATTCAGATAAGGCATGAAGAGGGAATAAAAAAAAGTTTAGGGCAACTTAGTAAAAAAGAATAAAGAATTCTCTGTTCCTCTTCGGTCATGCTCTAGGATAACACCTTGGGGCTGTCCCAGGGGCTGATGAGACTCAGTGTGAGTGTGGCTTTCTGCCTGATGTCTCTAAGGCTGCACAAGTTCCTGGCTCCAGTGGTCCAGTGAGAGGTGGTTGTCTTCCCATCTTTAAAGGGCTTTCTCCACCAGCCCTGCACACGAGGTCTAGTTAAGGAAGGGACCAGAGTAAAGCCAGCCACTGAAGGAACTGTTTGTAGGTGGGCTTGGCTGTACTGCACAATGTATCGACACGGGTCCCCTGTATCAGGAAAGGGACCTTTGGGTGGGAATTCCATCATTCACAGTTTTATCTTTTAAATTATTTTGGCTAATCACTGTTTAGCATTGAAAATGGGCAGCTGATTACAAAACCTTCCTTCTGAAGAATTCAGATCCTTAAATTCACTTCCTCTTACCAGGACTTAAGATTTTCATCTTCTTGTTCTTGCAATTATTTAGCAAATTTTCCTCAAATCTAGCTCTATGCCAAGAGCGGAGGACACAGTTTTTGCCCTTGTGAAGTCAAATATTGACATACATATTGAGTAAAACAATGAGAGAATTATCAAGGAAGATGATTACTTTAAGTGTTCGACACTTGTGTTCGACACCCTGCCCCTGTCAGCCAGGGTGGCCACGTGGCTAGATCGCAGTGATGGGGGCCGGACAGGGGCATTGCTCAAAGGGGAACCGAAGCCAGGGTCAGGATAGACAGTTCAAAACCAGGGTCCTGGTTAGAGGCTGCACACACTGAGAGCTGAGAAGGGTGGCGTATCTGAACAAGGGGAAGAAAGCATGTTGGATACTTTTTTTCTTTAACATATAGATATTTAAATATTTTTTTAATATTAAATCTATTTTCCTTTGTCATTTCTGCTATTGCTTTTAGGTTGAGAAAGTTATTTGCCATCCATACGGTTAGAAAACAGATAAATATTCACCTATGTTTTCTTGTAGTCCAGAAAATGTAAAACTGGGATTGGAATATCCTAGGGGATACCCTTCCAAAGATAGGGAGAGATGTAGGTCAGGGCTCAGCGGCAAAGCAAGTGCAGATTCTCAGGTTGGGGCCTCATCAACCACTGTAGGGGGGAAGAAGGCAGAGCCAAGGCCGCAGCTGAGGGAGGATATCTTTCAAGTCATCAGGAGGAAGATGTCTCAAGGAAGAAAATGGAGACAGGCCAGGCAAGAAGACCCAGGGAGAGAGCTCATGGAAACCTCAGCGAGGGGTTTGACAAGAGAGGGACAAAGCCCCACACTAAGTTTTCAGGGCAGTCCACTTGGGATGATGTAGGAAGGGGAACCTGAAGGTCAGAGAGGCTCCAGGAGTGAATTACTCAGAGGCTCAGCTGTTATCTGGGACCGGCACTGGATAACTGAGGCAGCTGTGATGTTTTTTCTAAAGGTTTAGGGGCTTGCTGGTCTGTTTCTCGCAGACCTGAATAGGAGGAGTCCAGAGCTGCTGGGACTGAAAGACTCTGTTACTTTGTTGTTAAGTAGGAAAGACACTAATAAAATAGTACAGGAAAGAAACAATGTAAAGACTAAAGGGCAGAGCTGGGACAAGCATCAGGAGAGCCTGGGGGTGCATTGAAACAAGCATTTGCAGGACCCTGAGAGTGAGCATCTCCTTAAAGCCTACCCGGAGAAGCACGTAGACGGATGGAAATGTATAAGCCTAATGGAAACTATAAGCCTAATTCCAAAAGGAAGTTGGGCTTTAAAAGTCACCTATCAATCTCCTGGCTGTTAAAAAAAAAAAAAAAAGCATAGAGTGATAACTTGTCCCAAGAAGCATAACAACACAACACAAAACAAAACTTCTAGAAACACAATCTATGAAAATCCTGTGCTAGGAGAAGATCCATGAGAGGAAGTGTACCTGTGCCTTCAGAGCTGGAGATACTATTATGACCCATCTTCTGTGTTCCCTGAAAATGGCTGGGAAACTGAGAGAAGGTGCGGACAAAGTCACACAAACCAATGGCACAATTGTGGGAAGTCACTAGCTAGCTTAAAGAGCACACAATCTCGTGTTAATAGAGAGAATTCTCTCTCTGCAAAACCACTCAGCCCATCCAAAATCGAACCAGCTTTTTAACTCACCTAACCAAGGGGTTGAATTTTCTAGAGGTATACCTAAATTCTAATCACAGCTCTGTTACTGGCTATCTATGTGACCTTGGGAAACTTATTTCTTCTCTTTGGGACCTCAGTGTTCCCAGCTATAAAATGGGTAGCTTGAACGAAATGATCACCAATTGTCCCTATTCAACTTTAGCAATCCACAGTGAGGGAGGTCAAAAGACGAGGAAAAATTGGAACTCTCTGGGAAAAAAAACTGATTTTGAGACTTAGTATTACAATCCTTCAGAGCAGATTATATCTTACTTTTACTAATCTTGTGACATTTTTAGGTACTTGTGATTCCCCAAATTTCATGTGAACAAAATGCATGGGAGTTTCACTCGCCCTATTTGATGTTTGACAGTGGGTATGAAGCTAAGACACGAGGGTAGCATATTATTGTTTTGCACATTTATGATTGCTGGTTGCATTTGTTGTAAACAGCTCTGTTCTATTTAGGGAACTGGTGATCAATAAAGCAGATAATATTTTCATCATATTCAAAAAGACTAATGTTGTGAAGACAGCCTGTGGAGGGGGCTCTGTTTTCTTAGCAGCTTCACGATTTCCTGCAGACTGTCTCCCATCCAGGCTCTGGTCTTTGCTGGGTATGTCCTCTGTTCCAAGCACCAGAAGAATCAAATGCAGTCATTTGTTAATGCTAGAGAAAAACAAAAACAAAAACAAAAAGTGTCACTTCTGGTAGAACTAGGGGGGAGAAATTCATGGCAAGATTTTCTTTTTCCGTATTTCCAAACAGTGGGGGGAAAATAATGGAATGTTTGCCTTGAGTTTTGTATTGCTTTGGCTGCAATGAAGAGATAGTTTCTTGAAGGCAAAAATCTGTCTTTTGTCTTATTATTGCCATCTTCAAACACAGGAAAATCTGTTCTAGCTGGCGGTTTTGCATTATTACTTTTTTCCTCAAATCTGTCGTCTGCATCAGTTGTGGGGTTTCTTGATTCACACGTGGATCTGAAGGGCACTGTAAAGAAAGCGGCTGTGAACTCATGAAATAGATCAGAATTTTCGGCTTCTTCTCTCCTCACTGCCTCTCTTCACAGCAGAGTCTGGGGATGCCTGGCATAGGCTTTGCCTTTCCTTTCCTACAGAGCCCAAAGTGATGAGGGAGAGGGTCTGTTTTGGGAGATACCAAAGCAAGAGCTTTCCCTCTCCAGCTGCACCTTAAGATCATTGGGAACAAGCCCTCAGTCCCTACCACCCCCAACTTCTCTCCGTTAACAAGAGACTCCCCAGAATTTTGACTCAAAATGTTTATACATTAAAAACGAACCATCATAATGGGTTCTGTTTTGATCAAATTACTTGAGATAGTCTCAACCATAAGAGCCAAAACGTACTACTTACTCAGTAGTATTTGTTAAGGGAATGGATGAAGAAGTGGTAGGACATTATGTGGCCCCAAATACTGGCTGATTTTGTGCGAAGCCAGGGAAAGGTTCGTGGCCTCCCAGGCTGGAGGGTGACTCCAGGCATTGTGACTCATGGGGGGCACTCCGGGGGCAAGCAGCGCTTTGCGAGCTGGAAGGAAATGAAGAGGCAGGAACAAAGAAACCGAGAAGACGGATGTGTTCTGATCCCTCACACCCTGGCATGCGGCCAGATTCAGGGTCTTCAGAAACAGGTGAAAAATTCCACAAAATGAGTTGATTTTCTAAAACAAAAGTCTGGTTTGGTCCGAATGAATTAATTTCGAGGCAGCCATTCATATTTATCTTTATTTAACTTGAATATATTTGTTAAAAAAAAACACGTCCTGAAGACACATGAAAAGGTCTCAGGTAGTCAAGGACTGAGAAGAAAGACACAGGTCCCAGAACCTCGACTCCTCACCACTTAGGAGCCAGGATGGAGGAGGAAGCTGCCCCTCCTTCCAGGTGCAGGATTTTCTGAGATTGTCCTGCTTGCACACCTGGCCTGGGGTTGGGGTGTCCGGACAGGGCTCGGGGTTGGCAGCACTTGGTACCCCAGTCAGGCAGCGACTCAGTATGCAGTCTTGGTGGGAAGAGAGAGGCTGGGGAGAAGATAGCCCAGATCTGACAGGTTGCAGTTTGAAGAAAGGGACTGGTGTTGGGGGTCTTCTGGCACAGAAGGATAGGGGGAGATGGGATGGGACAGGGACTCTGGTCTGTTGGGTCAGTGACAGTTTTATTCCATACCTCATGGTACTCCCTGAGGGTGGAGCCCCTAGAGGATTTCTCAGAACATGGTGGTTTCTCTGAAAGCATTCTCAGAACTCCACGCCTCCATATTGGATCCTGTCCTTTCTCTGTGGTTCTTTGGTTGTTGAAATGGGCATATCCTTTCAATGCTATATATGTTTGTCTGTTTCCTGAGGAACTAGCAAATAATTCTCATTCCTCCAAATAAAACTTCAAGTCTTCACTCATTCATTCATCCATCCTTCAGCTTTCAACATAAAATCTCTGAATTCGATGAGATTAATATTTTATGGCCTTCACTGAGGTTTCTTGGGATCACTGAGAGAAGAGGTTATGTTGGATTTGATTTTTCAATTCATATTCTGAAGCTCGCTACTTCCTAGGTCATGACCTGAGGCTCAGATCGAGATTAGGGTCACTGGAAAGCAGAGACACGTTGATGTCCTAGCTAGAAATAGTAGATGCTGTGCAAAAATGACAAGGATTTTTCTCATTAGTTTTCTCCCTTATAACTTCTAACCTAGGGGCTTTATTTTATGAAATTCCCCTCATGGAGATGGAGAGGCACTCATGTGCATTTTCCCCCATGAAGATCAGTGCCCCCAGGTCTATCTGGATGAGGTTTTGTGCAAGCACCAAGGCTTCACTGCAGCACGTAAAGATGATGTGTTTTTTGGAGTTTGTAAGGTCTCTGCCACCTTCCAGAAATGTCTCTTGCTGTGTTACTAGACCCTCTAACTAGCAGTTAGTAACAGTAAACTTGATACATGCATGATACTTTGTAGTTCCCAAAGCACAGCCTGGCAGATTTATCTGAGTTAAGCCTCAAGAACCCGGTCAGGCCAATATTATTACTTCTCCCTACTTGATAGAAGAAGAAATGGACTCAGACATGGCTTGTCCCAAGTCACACGGTCACATAAGACATAATCAGGGTTTGGAGCTAGGGCCACTGCCCCGGACGCTACACCAGGTCACGCGCCCAGAGAGTGCTGTCCTGATGCTACCCTGCAACTTTGGACCTCACCTCCCGGCTGCTCTCATCAGACATTCAGGGCTTTGGAAGTCGTTTGAGCAACAGCTGCCCCTGAGAATAGTATTAATACCTGGCCATGAGCAGAAATGAAGGAAAGGGAACTTATGGAAAGAAGTAGAATCAGGTGGATTACCAGTCTGTTGATTTTCTACTTTTTCTCCTGCCTAATTCCAAAGCTGGCCTGGGTGTCGGATCAATCATCTGGTAGCCCCACCTTGTACTTTTAATTACTGACTTGCCTTGTTTGTGCAGATAACCGACCCATTTGGGGGACACCAGTTTCTCTAATGGCTTTGGTCTGTACTGGAAAAGGTATTACTCTGAGCAGGTTTTTCTTTTTCTTTTTCTTTTTCTTTAGAAGAGATCAAGGTGATAGTTTTGGTTTTTCACTTTAGAAAATTCGGAAAGTACAGAGAGGTAGAAAGGAGAAAAACTGAATCCAGCTACACTCGGCCCATTTGGCTGTATCTCCTTCTAGCCATTGTTCCATTTCTTCTCTCTTCCCTGTTGATTCCAACTGTATGCACCATTTTGTTTTACAAATTAGGCAACAACTGAATGTCCCAACTTTATCTACCTGATATTCCCCCTGTTGTCTGTGGTCCTTATAGAAGAGGTTGTTTTTTTGTTTTTTTTTTTTTTCATACCACACAATATTATTCCACAGTGTAGTTTTACCATAACTTATTTAATAATCCTCTACTTTGGACATTAAAGCTGTTTCTGATTTTCCCCTCTTATAAATTGACCACTTCCTCTCTGCTGGCCCCTCTCAGCTCTGGGGCCTGTTTTTGTAACTGGGCTCCTACTTTGTTCTTTGTCATTGAACCTCCGCCCTGTGCCCCATTTCTGGGAACTGTGTCCCTGCTTGGTTTCCTGCTCAGGGCCTCAGTTCCTTCCAGGGACTGGAGTCCAGTCTCTGAAATCCAGTCTCTCCCTGGCTGGCTCTCTCTTACCTGCTGCCAGGCCACCATGCAGGCTGCCGACACCGCCCCTGTCGCCCGCTACCGGACACTGCTGGGCAGCCCTGTGCCTGGCCCCACCCCAGCAGGCTTGTCAAGTTTGAGGTCTTGATTTTCCCTGCTCGGGTGTGAGCCCAGACCTTGGAGGCCCAAGAAGAGGAGGGAAGATGGCGGGCAGAGGCTTGGAGAAGGGAAAGGGTGTGCAAGAGTACAGGGCAGTGGGCGTGTGTGAAGCAGGGGCTGGGGGTCGGGGTGGCTCATCTCCAGGGAGCAGAAGCCAGCGCATATGAGACAATCACAGTTCCCCAACTCACCCTGATGGGCCTTGGATACTGTGTTACTTGGCTGGGAAAGTTCTTTCCCTTCCCTTCAGCCCACCTAACAAACCCTCATCCTTCAGGTCTCAGCTTAGAACCGTAGATTTTCCAACTTTCACATGGTGTTCTTAGTGTCTCTAACTTTTCATGGAACCTTGAGGCCCAGAGAGACCCCCAAAAGGCTACTTGATCAAGTAATTAGGTCTGAACAATGTAGTATTGATGCCCTAAGAACTTAGTAGCCACTTGAAGAATAACCCTCACGAACTGAAGGAAATACAGTATTTCAAATTCGTTCTTAAATACCTCAGTTACCTACTCTTGGGGTGCACAGGCAGTGGGACACTGTCCACTTTCTTAAACTTTACACGGAGATAAGACACTGCATTGGTTTTCACACAGTACTTCTTTTTCACCCAGCAAGTGCAGAAAATCCAGCTTGGTAGATGGGAACGTATCTGTCTCGTTCATAGAGAACGGTGCTTGGCACCAACGAGGCGCTGAATCTATCAACGGGGGTGGAGTGGAGAAACAGAGTCCGCCAGTATCCCAGGCCCAATCTCCTTCACGAGGCAAGGCTGGAGGATTCGGAAGCCATGTAGCTGAAGTGCTGGGCTTGGCGAGATCAAGGACGGCGCTCCCAGTTGGAGAGGCTCCGCGCCGTGGATGATGAGGGGAAGTAATCAAGGTTATACCAGAGGACGCAGGCAAGGGATACGGCGCCAGGTGCTAAGAAGGATGCTGCTGATTACAGAATGAGGTTGAGGGAGTGCGAGCCACGATAAGAAAAGCTCAAGGAGAGGCTGAAAAGAAGATTGCACGAGGGGTCAAGACAGATAATGAGAAATGTTTCCCGTACATAAGGAATGTCCGCTGAGGGAGGACGGTGGCAGTAGCCCCTCCAAGACAGAGCAAAAGCAATTTATTGACAGACACAGTTTCTGAAAATTAAATGGATCTTTGCCTTGGTGTGCTCACAAAAGAAGGGCAGAGGACAGATCCCTCAAAGACACAAATTTCCCAAGGGACGGAGAAGAAATATCGTAGAAGGTATGGAGGGTGAGTGGAAACGAGAGAAAAACCCTTATTTTCATAGCATGGCTGTGACCTTCTGGAGCTGGCAAATGGTCCAAATGGGACATCAATTGAGGAAACCAATCTCTTATCACTGGCCTTGCTGGCCCCAAAGCTGCCAAGCGTTTGGTGCCCACATAGTCCTCAGGGACTCATTTTGTCACACACTGTTCCTGGGTCTGAGGTGAACGGCTCCAAACAGGCTTCCTTGCCAAGTCAGGGCCGCGAGAAAGCTGCACTTTTGAAGTCGTTAATAGTGTCTTCCTCAGCTGATTTCTATAAGGTATTGTTTTCCGGCAAAGGAGGAATAAGGGAAATACTTGAACAATAACGCTCTGAGGGAGTGTGTACAGGGAAATCATTATCTCTTATTGTGCCAATAAGTTTCGAGGCAACAAGCCAAGTTGTTCCAACGCTGAAGGAGCCCCGGCTGGCGCGCTGAGGGGGAAATCCGAACCAGGAAGGGGGGCCTCCCAGAGACGCCCGGACTGTCAGAGGCGTACGGGACACCGACTGGTTTTCTGACCTTGGGGGTGATGGTTTTCAACTCTGTGCTCCCAGGAGAGGCAAGAAACACTCACACGGAGAACACAACAGTCGAGCTGATGTTACTGAGCCCTGGTTCTGTGCCGGGCATTGCCATAAACACTTTGTGTATCATCTCAATTAAAGCTCATGAACCCACAGTGCAGGGGGCTGCTGTGACCCTCACATTGAGATGGGAAGTCAGAGAGGGCTTAGCCCCAGGCTGGCTTATTCGCAGAGCCTCGCCTTTCGCCAGGAAGCGATGCTGAGACCATCCAGTTGGCCCAGTTAGTCTTCCCAAACCTGTATTATGGGCCGAGCCAAGTTTCCAGTGTTGAAGAGGCATGTGAAGAAGAATGAGGTGTGCCGTCCTCTACGAGCCCAGCTGGAAGGAAGTACAGTTTCAGTAAAGTTTGGTGGGGGGGGTGGCAATATTATTACAAATTGGAAAAACCGATCAGATTTTAAGGAAAAAAAGGGGGGTATAGGTCCTTAGACTACCTAGTCTTAGAGGAATAAAAGATTTGGAAATTTAGTATACTCTCCCTCCTTACCCTTTTTTAAAATTAAGGGCCGTACGGTTGTCACATAATTTTTTGGTAGGGATCTGTCTTTAGTGGTCTGTAGTCCAGCATTTACAATGAACTTCCTAATTTGTGACTCCCCGCCTGCCTGCCTACGGCTGGAGAGCATGGGATGAATGGAGCCCCCTCCCACCAGCCTCAGCCTAGGCTTTGTGCGAGACAGGGGCCAACAAGCAGGAGGGAGCCCACACCAGGGCAAAATGTTCAAGGTGGCAGTCTGTTACTCGGATGAGTTTTGAGAATAATGCGATAGCAATAACAACTACCTTTCTTCTCCCAACTTGTAGAAATGGCAGTTGCGTGTCGAGCATTGGCAGTTCATGGCCATTTCCCATTTGAATCTGCGAGTGTTACGTCTCGTGCGAGTAAGGGATGTCTGGATGCATCGGGCTTTCCTTCGGGTTTGCATTTTCTGGTGCGTAGGGAAGGTTTTCTCAATCCTCCCATCCTCGGTTCTTGGTGGGCTTAGCTGAAAGGAGGTAATTGACCAGGACCCCAGAAAGCTTGCTTCCTGCTGCTGTCCGGAAATGTCTTCTACATTTGGAAGTCGTGTGCCAGACATGCTGCCTTTGGGGATTCCTCCCTGGGCTGGGTGTGCGCTCTCCCTATTAAAAATGAAGACCGTTAGAAGGGTAGGTGTTTGTGGGACGTAACTGAGCAGATCTTCTCATGGGAAGCGAGACATAATGAAAGTCCCCGCAGCATGGAGCGTGGTTGGGGGAGCTGATGACCGTGTGTGGGGACCCGGGGTGAATGCAGCGAGGTCCTCACAGCTCACGAAGGTTGGGGTCCCTCAGGGAGAAGGCAGGTGGGTCTCTGTGGCTTCTGTAAAAGCATCCGTGTTGCTTCCCTGTAGAAGCCCCTCCTGGTGGCCCACTGAGGAGGCAGCTTCATGGTTTGCATGAGGCCTGCACGGCTGCTCTAGGAACCCAAATGTCAGAAGGTCCTGAAGGGAAATAACAGTTGGAAATCAGGATTCCACAGTGGCGACAGGACGGAGGGTCCCCGTGTGGATTACGTCAAAGGCCACCAGGGTACCGCTTCCTCATGGAAACACAAACCTGGACAAGAGCGCAGACATGTTTAGACTTTTAAACAAACTTTTCCTGATTATAAATGTAATCCCTAATCATTATAGAAAAAAGCTGAAAATATTTCTTAAAATTTCATCGTTTGATGAAACACAGTCAATATTGTCATCGTTTTCTACTGTATATGTAATCTCATATATTTATATTTTTAAATTTACATTTATACTACGTTGTGTAATCTTTACGTTGCTTTTTAATTAATAGTGTATTGAGAGTTTTTTCATTAATTTTTTAATGAAAATAAAATAGCTTAACTAATACAATTTTAAAATGTTTATCCACATGGTATGGAGATACCCCATAATTTATTTGACTGTTTCCCCAGAGTTTAGCATTTAGGTTCTCTTAATTTCAAGATGCACACGTATTTGTCAACATTTCTATTCTCTTTTTAAGTTAGATTCAGAGGCCTGGAACTATTAAATTAGAGAACATTAATTTGTTAGTAGATGGTAAAAAAAAAAAGAACATGGTGAGAGTGATTCAGGAGAGAGAGAGGAAGGAGAGGAAGAGGAGGAGGGACAGAGAAAGGGAGGAGGGGGGAGAAAGAGCAAGAAAATAAAATTATCCTTAATTCTATCCAAAGCAGGTCCATCCCTACCATTTTTTTGGTCTGTGGCAACAGTGTAAGGGAAGGCCCACATATCATATAACTAAATTTGTAGAAGTTATAAATCCAGCTGACTATTAAACGAAATGTGTTCTATCCTTACTTTTTTGACAATCTGAAAGTTTAGGTCCAAATTCAAAATTCTGGGACTCCTTAAAGTGTTGCGCCAGGATGGACCTCAGACCTTGGCCACCTCCTTTCTTATCTCAGCCACCACTCTGGCCTTCATCTTGAGGGCCCTCGTGCACGCCTGTCACACTCCAGTCCCGGGCTCAAGCTCCATCCACACCCCTGCAAACGACTCCCTCCTGGCCACCTCCTTAGGTTCCTGCACATACACACCAGCCACACAATCTACCCTCAGGGAAAGGGAACCAGGAAGAAGCTTATGGGGTCCTAGAAATGGGAATTCCAGTGCCCCGGCTCCTAGAGTATGTACTAGAAGGAGGATGGGCCAGGCCTTCACGTGGGTTCATCCGTTTGGCCTTGGGAGTCCTTGCCCCATGGAGAGAAGCAGTTTTGGAGAAGGGCCAGAGTGAACCCTCTAGATGCTGGGGCTCCAGGAAGGCCCAGGTTTATGGATAGTATAGCTCTGAAGGAAAATCAGAAATAAAAGTTGAAAATCTATCTTTTAGATACTTTTCTACAACCACACCGACAAATAGGATTATTCTGTGTGAGCTGTTTCATAATCATCTTTAAAAACCAGAGATGTTGTGAACTTATTTCCAGGTTACTCAACGTCCATACATGAACGCTTTCATCAGGATTTTGTGAAGTGTCTTCCAGTAAGGTTTTCCGTTCTCACTGGTAGCACCTTGTTTTAAAACCAACCCCCATTCACAGCAAGGATTTTAATGTTTGTTTCATTGTGATAAGCATGTGATAAGCAAAAAATGGCATTTACTGTTGATTCTTAGTGAGGTTGGACGTGTCTCATACATTCATGAGCCGGCTTGCTTTCTCTCGGGTGCACCGTCCCTTCACGTCTCTGGACTATTTACTGAAAGGCGCCGTGCAAGGGCTTTCGGGGGCCTGAAGAAGGGAGAGTTGGGGTGGTGGGGGGTGCTGTTGATGGGTGAAGAGCTGAGGGGGCCCCATCCCCACCGCTAATCACGAACCATTGCTTTGGCCGCAAGCACTGAGACCCGGAGTCCCCAGAGGGCGTCCGGAGGAACCAGGCGTCTCTGCAGGAGCTGGGAGGATGTGGGGCGGAAGCACCTACCGTCAGCGATACCAGATCTGCCTCCACAGAGGAAACGCCGCGGACTCGTTTCCTGACCCCTGGCCATCTTAGGGCTTCCTATATAATGATTCAGTCCTTCTCCCTCAGGAAAATATAATTTGGCTTGTGACCTTGAAGTTTATTTGGATCGTGGAAGGCGATTATGGGCTGGAACAGGCTCCCCAGGGCCCCTCACCCCCCATCCTGGATTGCAGGAAAACAATACAGGACATTTGTCGGCTGACTAACACGTGCGAACAGTCCAGGAGGGTTAACCTGCTTCCGTGGGACAGATTTGTTTGTGCAAGGACTCACCAGATCAAGTCAGCTGGAGTCACCTGCATCAGCCAGCAGGAGCAACTTGGCCCCTTTCCTGTTCGGGGCCCATCTGCCGGTGCACTGACACAAGGGATGTCCCAGGGTCTGCAGCATGTCCAATGAACAACTCTCTTCTTGGGTTGGCTACAGGGGTTGACCCCGGAAATGCGTCTGTCATATCTTGTATTGCTTTCTGTGTGAAACTTCTCTGACAATACTCAAGGCTCCTTGGAGGCTGGCCTCTGGCTCCTCGATTCTTATTCCATGCTGTTGGTGGTGGGGCCAGAGGGCATGCTCCTTCCTTGCCTTGGTTTCTTTCATTCCATGGAAGTTCCATTTGTGTAGCACTCCTGACCTCTTTCTGCCTTCTCACTCACTCCTTTCTAGAAGAGGAGGCATAACCCATCTGCCTGGTCGAACGAAGAATTCCTTCCTCCTTCTTGGGGTCCAGCTGCCCAGACGAAGCACAGGTTTTGCTCTGCTCCTTCAATCTTTGGGCTTCAGAGGACAGGCCCCCTACATGTGCCCATTGGGGGAAGCGGTGCTGGAGGAGTACACTCGAAACTGGGGGATTATCCACCCCAGATTATCCACCTTAATGGAATATTTCCCAATGAGCATTTATGAGAATGTTTAAACTGGTTTACATCCTGCAGGATCTCAGAGCGTTGAGTTCTGGATCTTGTGGGAGTGCTAGGGGACCGTGATATGGGATGGTATTTAGCCACTGGAGCAAAGTTGCTCATTTCTATCTTAAAGTCTTTGATGTTTCTCAGAACCCGCAGTGATAGATAGGAAGGGTTTATAATCGTAGCCTTCAAGCTGGAGTCTCAGGACAATGGGAAAATGTTGTCACCAGTATAGATATGAAATGTGTGGAGGGAAGGAGGCCCATGGCATTCACAGTTCAGGCTCCTTCCTGGAGAAAGCTGAGCAGTACAGGGGCTGGGAGATGAGGCAACAATCCTTGATGAATTTCTGCTGAGGCCAGATGGATGGACCAGACCACAGATAGATGCAGGGGAGGAGGGAAGACTTAGCTCTTCCTTCAAGGTGCTTTCCGCTGAGTGAGAAAGTCCTTGGGTCTGTAGTTCTCCCAGTGTAGGCCCTGGGCCACAAGCATCGGCATCTCCTGGGAACCTGTAGGAAATACAGACCCCCAGGCCCACCCCAGACCGACTGAATCAAACACTCTGAGGCTGTGGACTAGTGACGGGGATTCTGATACTTGAGCCAAGTTTAGAACACCGTAGTTTGTATAATATCCAAGTCTGCCTTCTGATTCAGCAAGAGCCTCTGCATCCCACATTTCTACAATCAATTACTCTGTTTGCTACCACTTTCAAGATGAATGGTGTGAGGAGAAGGGCCTCAGAAACTGAGGAAAGGACATGGTCCAGTGGGAAGGGGTGAAGATCCTCCAAAAATTCCTTTTCTTTCCCTCATCAGTAAAGCAGAGGGGCTAAGCACTGCCCTGCGTGGTCCTGGGGTTGTATAAACACTAACTGGAATGTGTAACTGGACAGATGCAAGGCTTTTCACATGTGTAGAGACTGGTATTGGGTCAACATTCTTTGAATCTGGTCTTGGCAATAACTACAGTCTCTGTACGAATCCAAAACTGTTTTGGAGTCAGGCGTCGCTTTTACACCGAGATTTACACCTTCAAATAACTACTTGAGTTTTAGGGAGGATATGGGGAGATCCTTTCCCTCCAACATAACGTCATAAAGTCTGTTTGCTTTGGCAAGGGAAGGTGTATGATATTTTTATCAAATTATTCTTGATGTAATCTTAGCTTCTCCTTGAGGGAACAAGAAAAAAAATGTATTTTCCACTATTTAATGCTATTTTCCAAATGGAGTCCTCCATGATGAGAGTTGAGGGAATCAACACACCTTTCCCCCAGGGATGGTGACTGTCATCACTTTTGCACTTCTTGCCATTGCCTAGATTGCCCGTGTCATCAGCAATTCTAAGTCATTGTCTCCCAACACACTCTCCCCAACCACCCAAGAAGGCATCTGTTGGGTAGACTTCATCAACATGTCAGCATCTTTTCACTCGGCTAGTCATTATTATGAATGGCAGAAATTAGCAAAGTTGCCTTTATGAGTAAGATGACTTGGTGGTCCCTGGATGGAATAACTTTCAAGATAATTCTCGCTGTCCCAAATTGCATACCTGGCTTCACTTCTGGTGCTGGGCTCTCCACCACCAGACTCCTCCTCCTGCAGCCTCGTCTTTGTCGCTTCTTAGTGTCCACTGTGGAAAGTTAGCACAGTCACGACTCACCTCCTTGAGGGGCTTGGACTTTGGGCTAGAGCAAGCTTGGAGTGACAGGAAGGGTCCAATGAAGAGTCCAGGAGCAGGGTGCAAGCTCTAGTGAAGACGAATTGGGACAAAAAAGTGAGGGGGGAAAGTCCAGAAAGGGAAAGTAGTGAGCTTTAGACTTGTCAACTTCATGAAATCTAGCTTTGGAACTGATATGGCAGCAGGCCAGTGTTGCAGTTAAAAAAAAAAAAAAAGTGTTGGCTTCCTCTTGCTTTCGTATAGATTCCCTAATGGTGACTCTAAAAGCGAGGAAGATGAACTTGCAACCAAGAGCTCTAGGGGTAACTCTAAGCCTGTTGCATGTGAAGCCACAGTGCCTCAGGGTCTCTCTATTGGAACCATTGGAACCACAACTCTGGACAAAGTGCAAGAAGGCCAGGTGCTGGACCATGGACGCCCACCGCCCTGGCCCAGATGGGATTGCTGTCACCCGGCAAAGCCATTCCTAAGGCCAGTGTGGTTGGTTCACTTGTGAACGTTGGTTCGTAAGTGAGCCCATCGTGCTCCATAATCCTTTGTGTTTCCCCAGATAAAGAGGCATTTTTCTCAGCTTCATGGTATAAAGGTCTAAGACAGCATGGAATTGGCTGCTTCCAGGGCTGAGTGGACGAAAGAGCTTCCTAGCTTATGGCAAAGACCAGTGAGGAACTGTCTAATTTTCGTTCTTTCTGGACATGTGTCTGTTCCTGGCCAAGTTCACCAAGTCATGAAGTCATTGACTGGGTCTAGCCACTTTGGTTCCACTAGAGTGGAACCTAGTAGCTGAAGATCTGCCTCCTGGAAAAGTGAGAAGGTTTACCCAAGGTCACAAAGCAAAATATGTCAGTCCGAGGAATAAAGTCTGGTCTTCTGATCATCCTAGTTTTTCTAGGAACTACATGGACAAGGGGCTCCCTAGAGCAGGAAGGACGCCCTCAGGCCCACGGGGGTATCTTTTGAGAGCCTGTGCACCCATTTCACTTTTCCAATGGCTGGGCTAATAACCTGGCTTGAGGAACTTTAGGCCCCTAGCGGCAAGTAAGCAGCACATCTCTAATTCTGAGAGCCACACCTTAGATAGCAGTGCTCCTCTACTATGGTTCTTCTTTACTGCTTTTGGTCAAACTAGAACTCTGGGTGTCTCTTTGGCAGTGGGAATTAATGTCTCCTCCACCATATTGCCAGATGTTTGGTATGTCTTTGATTTCAGTCTTATTCCCAATTCATACTCTTGGAGGGCAGAAATCACTTCTTAAAATCATTTTCCGGTTAATAGGTGTTTCCTTTTGGTTGGTGGTGAGGGGAGAATGCTGATCAGCTTGGAGGAAGCATCCCACACTCCCCCAGAAAGTTCATCATATGGAAACCGTGGTCGGGGGCAAGACTCGTATCATCCAGCCCCAGGCCCAAGGGCTTACAAACCTTTGGGATAGTGACCCACAGGAGGAAGTGTCTTTTATATTGTGTGTGCATGTGCACACACACACACACGCACACGTTTAAAAAAAATCTAGCGAAACAATACCATTCCTAGGTGTGATGCACTGATATGTTCTATTCCCTTCTATGTGGTTAAAAACAGTTGCTAATCGTGACCTGGTAAATTGATTCTTTGTTGCACTGATGGGTCGAGACCCCACAACCTGACAACCACTGCCACGGAGAACACACCTTCAGCTCCCTCTGAAAGCATGGGGGAGTGGGAGGCTGGGGGGAGGGGAGCTGGAGCTTATCCAGCCCAGGCGGGCTGCTCTGGTGGGATCTGGAGCCAGGAGCACATGGAAGGAACAGTACTGGGGCTCTCGCGTTGGCCGATGTCCTCATTCTGTGGATAAACAGAAGACACGAGCCTTTAGTGCCTGCAATCTGCTACCTTTCAAGAGCTTTCCAACTCAGCCTGAGAGAGGAAGGAAAGAAGACTTGATTAGAAAGAAGCAAGCCACCTCCTCGGCCCAGAACGCCTCCGGCGCTCGCAGGCTGGCTGTGGCCAAGGCTTACTGTCACCGTCGGGATGCCTGTTAAGAGCAAGACATCTTGTAGAAAGGCCAGGACGAAGGGACAAAGGATTTGGTGGCACTCGGCCCCCAGGCTGTTCTTCTCCCTAACTGGTGCCTCCCTCCATCACCGCGTGCTGCACAGAACGTGCCATCTGGGGCCTTGACGCAGGAGATGGCTGGGACTCTGGGAGGTGGCTGAGCCGCTGCTAAGACAGAATGTGTCCCTGCGAGAATGTACACCGAGTCCAGGGGAGGCATCCAGCCTGCCTCCCTCTGAGACTGGCTCTGCCAATCTCCATGGGGACTGTGGAGAGGGAGAGCCACTCTCTGCACGGGGCAACTTGGATGGAGGGTGCAGTGGAATACTGCCTCAGAGACTGGTCTGGGATCCGGGGAGGTCCCACGAGTAAGAAAGGTTATCTGGTTAGTTCCACACCCAAAATGGGCAAAGTGCCTCTTAGGTGAGGTTCTTAAAGGAATCCTGTTACATGAAGTGTCCTCCCTGCTCCCCCGACTGCGGGGGGCTGGAATTTGGTCAGGACAGGATTGGAAAAGCAGTGTAAGCAAAGGGCGAGCATGGTCCCGGCTTCTAAGGAGCTTACAATCCAATCAGAAAGAGGATATTAAAAACAGAAAGCTATTAACGCACAGGACGTGAGAGAATGTAAGCAAATGTTAAGCGGGGCAGAATGCACGTGCTGCAGGAGTTCGGGCAAGGGGAGGCATGTGGCTTGTGGGGGCTGAGCGGCCAGGCATTTCTCACTGAGGCCTGGGTGGCAAGGAGGGGGAAGGAGGCAATTCAAGGGGTGGGGCAGCAGGGGAAAGGTCTGCGGGGGGGGTGAGACGAAGGTCATGGGCACGGCAGATGCATAGGAAGGAGGACAGAGGGGTCATGGTGGAGGGTGAAGCCGTCTCTGCAGACCCTTGATGTTTAGCTAATAAATGTCCTGAGGGAATTTAAAATCTAGATCCTTAATCCTTGGGTGGCACACATGACACATGCAGCAGGGACACATACTGTGAGAAGGACCCCAGGCCAGGAAATGGGGTATTGGGAGGATATCTGATGGCGCTAGGCTAAACTTCCAGGGTCGAGCCGCTGAGAGTCCCTGACCCCGGGAGGACAGGTGTGCGAGTGGCGGTGGGAGATCATGAGTACACATGTTTCTGGAAGCAGACAAGCCTGCGTTCAGACCCTCGCTCTGCCCACTTTGCACCATGAGATGTCGGCATCCTCTGTGGGCCTCAGTGTCCTTGTTGCCAATAAAGGAAACAGCACAGTAATCGCTGTGGGTCGCATGGATATTTGATGGGTCTGAATGTTTCTGACCCCCCAGCATTCATATGTTGAAATCCTAATGTGAGGGCTTTTGAGGGTGGGGACTCTGGGAGGTATTGGGTCATGAGGGTGGGGCCCTCCTGAATGGGATTAGTGCCCTTCGAAAAGTGGCCGCACAGAGCTCCCTTGCTTCTTCCACCATGTGAGTTCACAGTGAGAAGTCAGGGGCTGCAGTCCACAAGGGGCTGTCCCAGAACTAGACCGTGCTGGCAGTCTGAGCTTGGACTTCCCGCCTCTAGCGCTGTGAGAAGTAAATTTCTGCTGTTCACGAGCCACCGTGTGTGGTATTTTGTTTTAGCAACCCAATGGACTAAGAGAGCCCTCAATAAAGATAGTTACTATTATTATTATTAGTTATTACTCCATTTCTGTCTCTTTAGGTTGGCCCCTGATTTCTTGATACAAAATGATAGCCTGCTGCAAAGTTCACCCTACTTCCAGGGGTGATGTAAACATGTGTCACAGGAGCCCACCACCACACGATGGCTGCCTGGCCCCATTCCCCTTCTGTGGGGGGGTAGGGGGGCCACCACATCTAATAGGAATGACAATGGTAACTTGCTGGGTATCACTACTAGGCACCACCCATGGGCCCCCCTAAAATAAATTGAATCTGTGCCAACCAAATGTATGTGACTGGATACCAGAGGATAAGAGGGGACAGGGCAGGGCATTGACCTGGATGTGGAGATGGAAGGAAGAACATCAATTTGATCTTATTCTGTTTAAAAAAAAAATATCTCGAGAGTGCCGTCTCTGTGGTAAGCATCAGCTACGGCCGTGTGCTCTTGTCCTGGGGAAAGAGCCACCCAATAAGTGATTCCAATAATGAAATATTGGAAGTTTGTCGTGAGTTAAGGAAGCACGAATGTTGTACTCTAAATAATCTATGAAAGGAAGGTTTTGTTTTTAAGGGGAGTGTTGAGTAGGAAAACTCATGTGCTCTCGCAAGAGATGAAAGGGTGTCCCTGCAATTCCCTTACGGGAAGCCCTGGGCCATACTTCCAAGGGACCTGCTGAGTGGCCGGTGACGAGTTCTGACTGCTTGGTTCCTGCAGCAAAGACATTCCAGCTCCCGAAAGCCTGGGATGGAAGCACAGAGATGAGCCTCACTGTGAGATTTCTCCTACTGCTCTGGCTCCGTGCCTCCATCACAGAGGTTTTGACAGAGGGGTCTTCTAAGAATGAAAAATGTGAGAGGGGCTGGAAATTAGGGAATTGCTCTCTGCAGCCTTGTTTCTTTGGGGGATTGTTTTCTTCTTCATGATTTATTTTTCCACTTTGAAATATTTCATTCATTCATCCCACAATTCATTCATGGCATTTCATCAACATGCCACTATGACAAAGTGGGCCGACTTAATTTTTTTTCCTTTAGTGCTAAAAAAAAAAAAAGTTCCCCCAATTCAGTCACATTAGGTCACTTTCTGTTCTAAAAAGTGGTTCTTGATTTGACATGGATTTTGAAACAATACACTGGAGGGTGTGGGGGAGTGGGAAGCTCTATAATGATCCCACTGTAACGTCTAGTTGGTTAGCAGCATGAATAATATCAAAACAATGTGACCGATCATACCCACAACTCCTTTGAGAACACCGAGTGAAATCACGTGCAGGAAAGCAATTTGACGAGTCGGTGGTGCTCAGAGAGGAATTTTCTCGGAGTAAAATGGGAAGAGCCCTGGCTCAGGGGGCAGACACCGGGGTTCAAATCCTGAGTTCATTATACACTGGCCCCGTGAGCTTTAGCGAGTTATTTATCCCTGTTAGTTGGAGGTTATGCACAGCGAGGATTTTTTTGGGATATGGCGGACTCAGCTAATGGTACCCATTATTATTATGCAAAAGCAAGGCATTACTATAATCATTATAATGATTCTTTTTATTATTTTCAGCCTTAGCATGAGTCATGTGGCCTCTCTGCCACCTTCTTAATGATATTTTATTGGGGTTAATGTCCAAATGAGATTGTGTTCTGGGACTACCCATGTTAGCGGGAGGTGAGGCCAAGGAGTGCAGAGCCTCAAGAGGCAGTTCTTCAAGGTTAAACCTTGACAGCAGGGAATACCTGAAGTGGTGACCGCTTGCTTTTTCTCTAATTGAAAACCCTTGGGTGAGTTCACTCTAGTTCATAGAAGTTCATATCACTTACTTCATATCAGGTCCTGGGAATGTAAAGAATAAACCTCAACAGGCACCTGACTAGAGGAGGCAGGTGTGTAATCACAGGATGACGTGGGGAGCACAATGATAAAGAGATGTACACAGCTTATGGGTAGAGTGAGTGGGCCATATGAATCTACAATAGGATGCTCTTGGCCACTAGCAACAGAAAGCTTGGCTACAGACAGCTTAAACGATAAAGAGATGCGTTAGCTTCCATGAAGAGAAGCCCTGATGGAGGAGAGCCCAGGGTTGTTTAATTTAGTGACTGGATGCAGACCCAGCTTCTTCTCATCTTCTTATCTTCCTCCATTGCCCTCAGTCCATCGTTGAGATGCCCTCATGATCACAAGATGGCTGCAGTAGCTACAGGAGCCATGTAGCAACAGACTAACCTCTAGGGACAGATAGGGGTCTGTTTCTTCCCCAGGCATCTCTTTTTAAGAGTGAAGAACACTTTCTGAAAAGCACCTACTATACCACAGCTGACTTCTCTGAACACTGCCTAACCAAGTCACCTGGACACCTACGAAAAATCACAGTAAAGAGGAGGGGAGCACCAAAAATGACATTTAGATCTGTCAAAATTTACCCAAGTCATGGGGGTAGGGGAGAGATAAAACAGGCTTTACCAGCACTAAAGAAAAGTTGGTCTTGGGGCACCTGGGTGGCTCAGTTGGTTAAGCGTCTGACTCTTGATTTTGGCTCAGGTCATGATCTTGGGGTCTTGAGATCAAGCCCTGCATCAAGCTCCGTGCTGGGCATGGAGCCTGCTTTGGGATTCTCTCTATCTCTCTCCCTCAGCCTCTCCTCTCCCCACTCTGCTTGCATGCTCGCTCTCTCTCTCTTTCTCTCTCTCAAAAAAACAAACAAACAAAAATTGGTCTTTAGCTAGGCAGTCAAAAGTTGTCTTTAATAGCATCTAATAGCCTTAGGGTGAGAGAGTGGGAATCAGGAGGGGGTAATTCCTACTAAGCTGAGACTGAAGCCTTGTTATTTCAAGTGAGGACTATGAACAAGCTGCATGGACATCATATGGGGCTTGTTAGAAATGCAGAATTTCAGGTCTGTCCCAGACCTACTGAATCAGAATCTGCCTTTTTATGTAATGCCTGAGTAAACACTATACACACATAGGTTAGAGAAGCCCCAATATAAAGCATGAATAGGAGGTGGCTGAGGAACGGTGTACGAATAAGGAATGGGGCTAGGAAATGGGAGAGGTAACCTCATGAACAAGGGTAGTAGAGGAGAAGTGATTGTGTACATTGGGTTGACTGCCACGAGCTCAGAGCTGTATATTTTTCGATATAGCTTTGAGTATTTTAAAATACTCAGAAATTTTATCTACTAATGTCATCAATATTACCAATACAAGGATGTCCCTAAAGACTATAAGAGCTGGTCGCCTGGGTGGCTCAGTTGATTGTGCGACTGCCTTTGGCTCAGGTCATGATCCTTGAGTTCCCGGATCGAGTCCCGCATCGGGTTTCCGGCTCCGCGAGGAGTCTGCTTCTTCCTCTGACCTTCTCTCCCCTCATGCTCTCTCTCACTTTCTCTGTCTCTCAAATAAATAAATAAAATCTTTAAAAAAAAAAAAGACTGTAAGAGCTAACGGGCGGTGTTGCAGGCGCCATCCTGTTTTTCTGTAGCGGTTGTCCTGTATAGTGCTGTACAGGTTGTTCCATATTTGTATGGCTTCTTAACAAACTACTTTAAATCTTAGAAGATTGAAACAACAATCATGTTTTTGTAGCTCCCAATTTTACGGGTCAGAAATTTGGGCAGGGTTCTGCTGGGCGATTCTTCTGCTCCACATTGCATCGACATGATGGTGTTCTGCTAGTGGTTGGGCTTGTCTTCAGGGTCCAAAATGGCTTGTCTCACATGCTTGGTATCTTGGCGGGGTGCCTGGAGGTCTCGGCTCGGCAGTACCCCTCTTCCTCTCCTTGTAGTCCCATTGCCTCTTCACATGCCTTCTCCAGTGAGGTCATCGGTGAGAGACAAAGGTGGAAACTACCAGTTCTTGTAAAGGATAGGCCCAGAACTTGCAAATTTCACTTTTGCCCTATGCTATTGGCTGAAGTCATAATAGACCAGTCTGGAATCAAGGGGAAGGGGAGTAAGATCCCACGTTTTAATGGGATGAATATTGAAGAATTGATGGAAATCTTTAATCCACCAAACAGTAATTCATTTATTCCCCCAATAACCCTGAGGTAGTTAGTATCAGTTTACAGATGAGGAAACGGAGGCACAATGTGGTTAAGTAACTTGCCCAAGGTCAATGCTCGGTAAGGAGAAGCGTCAAGACTGGAACTCAGTCACTCTGGCTCCAGCAACCATACTGGACCACCATACCGTTACTGCTTCTCCCAAGGAAGGCCACACTTACCGAGAATTGGAGTAGAGTATGTTGTTATATTTTGAAGCCGCAAAGAAAGTCATCGCTCCTTTTCTCTGAAGAACCATTTCTTGGCTCGCCTGTTGCGAATTCATTCTCCATGACACACGTGTTGAATAACCCACTTACACTTCTAATACCCCGGTTTGGGCCCCGCATTTTTAAAACGCTTTTGATCTCTTCTTGCTGTGTCCGGTAACCCTAGCCTGGGTGTGGAGGATCCAGCCGCAGATTAAACGCATTTCAAATAATGAGAAGACAAACCCCTGCCTTTGCCGCCCCCTCCGCGGCCCCTGGGTTGGTGACGGGTTATTTACTGTGTTTGCCTTGACTTGAGCTATTTAATTTTTCTAAAACAGATGCAGCCGATTGATTAATGGCATTCCGCACTAAAAGTCAGAAATGTCAGCGAGACTCTTAGAAGCCAGTGTCATTCTGGACGAGGACAATAGAAACGGCTGAGAAACAGGGACCTGTGCCAAGTATTCTTGAGGCTACGAGGTCATGTGCCACTTTCCTGCTAAGAGAGAGAGAGGGATATAAGGGCAAGGGAAACAGGAGTTTGGGGGGTTGGGTATGGCCGGGCGTGTGCTAATAATAGGATGGATCACGTGACGCCTAAGTCACCTCGAAAGAGGCTTAGTTGGTGGAGGTGAATTAAAGTGCTTGGAATTAAGGACATTTCTTCAAATATCCCCTGATGTGTAAAAATAGACCCAAGGAAATAACATGTGTGGTGAAGAGAGGATGGCGAGGTGAGGTTGACCTCCCTTCAGAGGGCTTTTGTGATTCGCTCAGCAGTACCGGCCACACAATTTGTGGGGCGCAGGGCAAAATGCAAATGTGGGGCCCATTGTCTAAGAATTTTTAATTGAGAATTTCAAGAGAATGACAACATAGCATTCAACCGCACACGCGTGGGCCCTTCTGAGTGTGGAGGCCCTGAGCTGGGATACAGGTCTTTCTTTGCCCATGAAGCCGGCCCTGCGAGGAGAAGCCAGCGCCCGATTCCTCTTGCGCCGAGCGGCAGCAGGTGAATCTGATTTGTGGGTGACCCTAGGCAAACCTGTGTGGGGCCAGTTTGTTTAGGAGCTGACTTCGACCCTCCCTCCCTGCCCCTTCCTCCTCCCTCCATCACCCCGAGCTCTCTGGTGCTTTCCCCCCACCCCGGCTCCATACCCGCCCCTCAGGAAACTCGCCTGCAGGAAAGGGTCCAGAAAGGTCCCAGGCGTTGAGGTGTAAATGACGGATCATATTTGGAATACTCCCCCCACGTGTTTGTATTTTTCCAGACGTTTAAGCCTCAGGCAAAGTGATGATGGAATTTCAGGTATTATCTGATTCATGGGAAAATTAAATTTTTTCTTTCTTTCTTTCTTTTTTTTTTTGAAGCTGGGAGATTTGCCCAGAACCCTCGAGATCCCACTGTGAGAGGCATCCACTTACTCTGGTAGTCGGGGAGGCTTGTGGCTCTCTGCTGTCAGGAGCGTTTATCCTGGAGGGTGCAAGGGGTAGCCTCTTCTTGTGTGAATGGAGCTGGATGGACCCTTCTCGCCGATCCCTAGGCTGGACAGTGGGCCATGCTTGAACGCTGTCCATGGGAGATGTCTACAGACTGGGTTGCAGTTGCTTGGACACCTGTAGTCTGTGTCTCATCCATCCCCGCCCCGGGCCCTCCGTGCCCACTCATCTCTTCTAGGGGACACCGCTCATGACTCAGCAGGCCTGAGCTGTCCTTTTTTTGACACTTCCTGAATGCTGGGAACACTCTCCGCCCCACCCCCCAGCTGGCTGCAATGTCTCAGGGCATTTGCTCCCCTAACCCGCACTAAGCGCTTGATCCGAGGGGGTCTTCCCAGGAGAAAGGTTGGATGCCATCTGGACATCCCAAACCATCTCTGCTCCCCTTCTCTCGGGCCTGCTGCGGATTGCCTGTCCTTCCCCTGCACTTAGTGTCAAAGGAAACGCCTTCTGTAACCACAAACCACCAGGGCCTCCCTCGTTTCTCAGATGAACTTGGCTTCTAGGAAGTGGTTGTGGCCCACAAAGCCCCGGCATGAGCCCGGGAGAAAGTCATTTCAGTCACACAAGGCCAGAGAGAAGCTGGGCCTCGCGCAGGAGGTTAATAATAGAGCCCGTCCTAGAGGCTGTCCGGGAAAGCCTTTGGAATTTTCTGTCTTCAGATATGCCTCAGATGGAGCCATTCAGAAGCACTTTATTCTCTAGGCCCTTCTCTGTGGCAACCTGGTTCTAGAAGGAAGATGATTGCAGTTCTGGTTTTGAAACCTCGGGGGCTAGGACTGTTTTAGGGTTTGAAGCCAAAATATATCGAGCAAATGAAAACCTCTGGCTCACCAGGAAGCTTCACTCTTCGTTTTCAAACACATCAAAAGGCGTGTCAACAGCACCGACCGAAGGTCTGCTCTGTGAAGAAGTGTGGACAGGGCGCTGTGGGGAAATTTGCAGAACTCGTGTTCATAGCCCATTCATCCATCTTTATCTAGCCATTTAATTCAATTTAGGGAATCAAACCAAATCAGAGATACCCACCGAGCTTTACTAGCCACAAACCCTGCCTTCGAGGGATGCCGGAAATATCGAGGTACTAATGTATAAAAAGTCACTGGTAGAAGCCTCCCATTGAACAGAGGGGGTGGCAAAGGCAGAGACACAGATAGATTCGGCCAGGAGAGCTGTGACAGATACAACAAGAGGAGCTGGCCGGAGGCGTGCCGGAGACACAGAAAAGGCACCTGTCACACTGAGTTGGAAAAATCATAAAAAGCAGTTTCTTATTCGGAGCTCATTACTAGACATGTTAGGCGTTCGATGTGTGTATGTCGGAAACTGCGAAATAAGGGAGGCAGGGAGCAATGGTGGTGAGGAGCAACTGGTAAGAAGCAACAGTGAGGCAGGGGCGCCCAGGGGGCTCGGTAGGGTAAGCAGCTGCCTTCGACTCAGGCCGTGATCCCTGGGTCCTGGGATCGAGCCCCGCAGCAGGCTCCTCGCTCAGCGGGGAGCCTGCTTCCCCCTCTGCCCACCGCTCCCCCTGCTTGTGCTCTCGTCTCTCTCTGACAAATAAAATCTTAAAGAACAGAAGAAGCAGCAACAGTGAGGTGAAGACACCGTCTGTGGTCTCTCTGCTAGCAGGAAGCTCTTCTGCTCGTTCTTCCATCCGCGTTCCCTCCGCCTTAGCCATCCGTCCATGAGGTCACACTAGCAGCGAGGGGCAAGCCGGGGGTGACTGACACCGCAGAGGCTGTCAGTAGGAGCTAGAAAGTATTTGCAAAGTGGGAAGCAGGATCACAAGCGGGGCCGGCAGAATGGAGGGCTGCTGTTCGAAGCCAGACGGGGAAGGAGCCGAAGGTAGAGCCTCAAACCCGGGCCGGGAGCCAGAGCCTGGGCAAGCCAATGAGGTGACTACCCACGGACACCCCAGACGAGGTCACTGAGTCTCTGTGACTCGACCTCCACGTGGGCACGTAGGCCCGCGGCTAATTCTACAGTAAGCCCTGGTATGCTCGGCCTCGTGCCAGGTGAGAAAAGGATCCCAGAAAAATATATGAAATGGTCTTTGTCCTGATGGAGCATACGGTCCAGCTGAGCAAAGTAGGAAAAGTGGACCAGAAACGAGTGGAGTGTAGTAGGAGAGCGATCGCGAGAGTGTCCGTGCAAAGGGCGAACGAGTCATGGAAACTGGAAGAGGTTACTTGCAGTGCAAACTCGCTTCATGAATATGGAAGGGCTGCCTGGTAGCTCGAGGCAGTCACAGGAAGCGTGCTGGAGGAAGTGAGGGTTTTGGTTTTTGTGTTTTAAGATTTTACTTATTTATTTGACAGAGAGAGAGACACAGCGAGAGAGGGAACACAAGCAGGGGGAGTGGGAGAGGGAGAAGCAGGCTTCCCGCTGAGCAGGGAGCCCTGAGTGGAGCTCAATCCCAGGACCCTGGGATCATGACCTGAGCCGAAGGCAGACGCTTAACAACTGAGCCACCCAGGCGCCCAGGAAGTGAGTTTTGAACAAGACTCTCAAGAGTGGCCAGTCGACTGTGGTTAGGCAGGGGACCCCTACCTCAGCCTACAAGATGCTCCACCCACCTCCTCCACCCGCTGTCCCCGGAACAGGTGTGTCCTGGGCCCGTGGTGCTCTGCAGCCGGCATGCCCAGGCTTGGGAGAGCCAACGTTGTGTATCTCTTCTCAACTCACTTTCATGCGACGTCATGTAGGTGACTTGAAATCAGCCCGGAGGGGACCATTTACTCCACAGACATCAGCAAGTCCTTCATATCAGGGATCGTTACCTCCCTGGATTTCCGACGTATCAGTACACTTTGTCCCTGACCCTTTTCCCCTATTAGGGAAAGAGAATTAAATCACCACTTCCGGGAGGAGAATTATCAACCCGGATCTAATTAAGATTGAACTTATTTTTAAAGATTTTATTTTTATTTATTTGACAGAGAGAGAGAGAGCTCAAGTTGGCAGAGAGGCAGGCAGAGAGAGGGGGGTAAGGAGGCTCCGCGCTGAGCAGAGAGCCTGATGCGGGGTTCGATCCCAGGACCCTGAGATCATGACCTGAGCCGAAGGCAGAGGCTTCAACCCACTGAGCCACCCAGGCACCCCTAAGATTGAATTTTTATTTAAATTTTCAATAAACAGTTCAAGAGTGCATTTCAAAAAAAAAGTGCACTTTTCAGGACCTACTACCTAGCGGCATTGTGCTGGCACCAGGACCCCAAAGATGAATACGATGCAGCGGTGAGGACAAGGGACCCCACAAACCGATGGCAAAGTAGACCGGTGAGGGCTTTGAAGGAGGTGCCGGTAGGATGCTGGAGGGATACAGGAGGGGACTTCGGTGGACAGAGAATCAGGAAGGGCTTTCCTGAGAAAGCACCCCTTGTCCTGATTCCAGAAAGAGAATCCCAGGCAGGGAAATCATGCCAGCAAAAACAAAGGGATGCTTGAGGGCTTTCTGCTCTGCGCACTATCATTTGTAAGGCTGGGACATAAGAGGAGCCACACGGGGACGCTGGGCAGGTAGTCAGGGGCTCCTGAGGGTGGTAAGGGCATTTGAACATTGTCCTAAAGGTGAAGGCGAGCCAGGGCACAGGGAAACTGCAAGGACCAGTGCAGTCGGCAGCTAACTATGCCTGGTCGGTTTCCCCACCAGTTCTTGCCTGGCTTCTGTGAAGCCCTTTCATACTTCTCACTAGGGTTTCTGGGCTGGGAGAGAAGTCGGGGTTCCCCTGCTTACTGCAGACATAGGGCAGATCCTGTCCTTCCAAGACTTCCCCAGCCCAGCCTGACTTCTCTGATACACAGTAACCAAGCTTTCCCGGTATCTGGGACCACCAGCTCTTTTGGTGATAGTAGACCTCTCACTTGTACCACTGCCTTCTTTCTTTGTTTTAGTGTTTTCCCTGTTAAAAAAAAAAAATACACACACACACTAACACATTTTCAATGTAAGAAGAAAAGAAAAAAACCTAAAATCTCTTTAAATGCTCCCTATCCCATTTTTTTAGAAGATTTATTTGCTTATTGGACAGTGAGAAAGAGCAAGGGGAAGGGGTAGAGGGAGAGAGAGAATCCCATGCAGACTCCCTCCTGAGCCAGACATGGGCCTCGATCCCCAGACCCTGAGATCATGATCTGAGCTGAAATAAATAGTTGGATGCTAAACCGATTGAGTCATCCAGGTGCCCCAAGATTAACTGCTTCTGCCATGGCATTACTTCTTTCATTCCTGATATTGGTAACTTGTGTCTTCCTTCTTATTTTTCAGTTTTGCAAGAGACTTATCGAATGTTTTGATTTTTTTCTCTGAAAACCAGCTTTTGGTTTTAGTGATTTTTTTCTTTATTGTAGGTCTTTCTTCAATTTCATTGATTTCTACTCTTATCTGTATTATTTACTTTCTTCTGCTTGATTTGTGTTTTTTTGTTCTTCTTTTTCTAGTTTCCTCTGGTAGAAGCTTATTTATTTAATACCCTTTTCTATTTCTAATATAGGTACTGTAGTGCTATAAATTTTCCTCCAACCTCTGCTTTAGCCGTGTCCCACAGATTTTCATATGCTGCATTTTCTTTCTTATGTAGTTTCATTGAAACTTTCTCTTTGGCCCATGGATTATTTTTAAGTATTTCAAACTTCCAGATGTTTGGAGACTTTCTTGCTAAGTTTCTATTGCTGATTTCTAGTGGAATTTCATTATGGTCAGAAAATACACTTTGTATGATCAATTATTTTAAATTTGTTCATGTTTATTTTATGATGCTGGACAATCCATTTTGCTTGGAAAAAATGTGTATTCTGCTGTTCTTGGTTAATAATTAGGTCCAGTTGGTTGATAATGTCAATCAATTCTTTGGTATTCTTGCTGATTTTTTCTATTACATCTATTACTGAGAGAGGTGTGTTGAAGTTCACAAATATGTGTTTGTCTACTTATTCCTTCATTTATGTCAGCTTTTGTCTCATGTATTTTGAGTCTGTTGTTAGATGTACATATTTAGGATTCCTATATGTTTTTGGTTAATTGACACTTTTAGCAATATGTAATATCTCTCATTACCTGAGGGAACTTTCTTTGCTTTGAAGCCTACTTTGATATTAATATAACCATTTGTGGCAAGCAGACTCTAAGATGGCCCCCAGTGAAGTTCATTTTCTGGTATTCATGCCCTTATATAATTCCTTCCTCTTGAGTGTAGGCTGACCCTAGTTTCTTGTTCCCAACCAATAGAACATAGCAAAACTGATGGGATGTCATATTCATAATTAGATTACCAAAGATTGTGACTTTAGCCTTGCTAGTGGAGGGTATCTCTTGCTTTCTGGCTTTGATGAAGCAAGTTGCTGTGTTGGGAGACTATTACAAAAAACTTAGATGTCCTTGAGCCAACAGTCCATAAGGATCTGAGGCCACCAGTTCAGTCACCATCAAAGATTTGTATCCTGACAACAACTATATTAGTCAGGACTCTCCAGAGAAATAGAACTGATAGGATATAAACTGATATAGAAGAGGAGATTTACTATAGGAATTGGCTCATGCAATTTGAATATGATTTGCCTGGGTGTGGATTTCTTTAGGTTGACCTCGTTTGGGATATATTTATCTTCTCTTACAACTGTAGGTTTCTGTCTTTTGCCAAAGTTGAGAGGTTTTCAGCCATTATTTCTTCGAGTATGTTTTTCAAAACTTCTCCCTTTCTTATCCCCTTCTAGAAGTCTGATGACACAAATAGTAGACCTTTTGTTGCTGTCCCACAGGTCCTGCAGCTCTGCTGTTGTTGTTTTCAATCTTTTTTCTTTCTGTGTTCACAGTGGTATATTTCTATTGATCTCTCTTCACATTCACTGACTCTTCTGTCACCTCCAATCTGTTAATAATCCCATTGGCTTAGTTTTTAAATTTCAGTTATGGCATTTTTCAGTTCTAAAATTTCCATTTTATATTTTATTTTATTTCTTTGCTGATTCTTTCTCCTTTAGCATTTGTTTTGAAAGCATTTTTATAGCATTTTCAAATATTTTTATAACTGCTTTAAGATCTTTGTCAGGTAATTCCAATATCTCTGTCATTCCTCGTCTGTATCTGTTGGTTTTTTCCACTTGAGTTGAGGATTTTATGATTCTTCATAGTAAGTAATTTTGAATTGTATTCTTGACATTTTGATTATTAGGTTATGAGACTCTGGGTCTTGCTTGAATATCAATATCAATAACAACATGAATATTGTTGATATTTTTGTTTCAATGGGTAGTTGGTGATACCATTTAGACCACAAGTTTCTACCTACCTTCAGTAGGCTGTGGTTACGAGGTCAGGTCTGTCTTGCAGTACTATCCAGATCTGTCCCATAAGTGTACCACCAACTAGTCATTCCAGGGCCTGGGTGAAAATCTATTCATTTGTGCAGTTCTCAAGACCTTAGATATGCTTACGAGGATTAGGTCTACACATGTGTACACATGTGCAAGTTGGGGGTGAGCCCGGGAGTTTATTGGGTCACTGTCATAAGCTCTGTCCTCTCTGTAAATCTCCCTAGTACTTCTCAGGTCTCTAGGGCTTACTTTTTTGGTCTTCCATACAATTGCAGTGTGTTCATGACCAAGTGGTAGGAGGACAGAAAGAAAGGAAAAAAAAAGCAATGGGATTTAGCCTTACCTTCATGGAGCCCCTGCTCCGCTGAATGGTGAAGAAAGTTCTCCTTCCTTAGAATTTTGGCTCCTGAAGGCTACCATTGCTGCTGTTACTGCCGCTGTCTCCTGCCGCCATCATAGGATTGGCTGGGAGGATGCAGGAGATTGAAGGAAAAGGACAGACAAAGCTGAAGATTTCCCCCCTCCTCTCTCTGAGCTTTCACTCCTCAAGCCAGACTAGAGCATTTCTCCTAGAGTTCTCTTTGTCTAGCATGGTGCTCACTGTTGGTTTTCCAATGAGTTTAGGCTAGAAGGACACAGAAGGGAAAAAATTATTAAGTTTACAGTTAGAAGATATTTTATTTTGGTGTTCTACCTTGGCTGTCTGCTGCTATTTACTTTTTAGAGTCCTCTAGTGCCTGGACCATGCATTCTGTACAGGTTTTTAGTTGCATTCAGTGGAAGTGAGAGTATGGTGTGTGCGTACTTCATTTGACCTGAAACTGGCTTTTTCACTGTTGTTTGAATATACATTTCTCTGATTATTTGTGAGGTTGAGTATTTTTTCATATTATTATTTCATATCACATATATTCTTCTGTGAATAATATTCATATCTTATGGCCATTTTAATTCCTGTTTTTTTTTCCTTATTAATTGTAGGAATTTTTTTTATCATGAATAGTAAAGCTTTGATTATTTTTTACATGAGAAATAGTTTTTTATCACTGAGGCCTGCTCCCCTTTTTGGTTTTAAATTATTCATGGCTAATGTTCTTTACTATAACCAAGAATATAAATTTGATAGATTAGTCAAATTTATCAACCTTTTTTTTTATTAACATATAATGTATTATTTGCCCCAGGGCACACATCTGTGAATCATCAGGCTGACACATTTCATAGCATTTGCCATAGCACATACCCTCCCCAATGTCCATAACCCTACCCCCCCACCTCCCAGTCACCCTTAGTTTGTTTTGTGAGTTTAGAAGTCTCTTATGGTTTGTCTCCTTCCCCATCCCATCTTGTTTCATTTCTCTTCCCCACCCCCCCACGGCCCCCTGCTCTGCCTCTCAAATTCTTCATATCCAAGCAATCATGTGATCATTGTCTTTCTCTGACTGACTTATTTCACTTAGCCTAATACCCTCTAGTTCTATCCACGTTGTTGCAAATGGCAAGATTTTGTTTCTCTTTATGGATGCATAGTATTCCATTGTATATGTATATACCACATCCTCTTTATCCATTTATCTGTTGATGGACATCTAGGTTCTTTCCATTGCTTGGCTATTGTGGACATTGCTGCTATAAACATTTGGGTGCATGTGACCCTTCGGATCACTACATTTGTATCTTGAGGGTAAATACCCAGTAGTGCGATTGCTGGGTCATAGGGTAGCTCTATTTTCAACATTTTGAGGAACCTCCATACAGTTTTCCAGAGTGGTTGTACCAGCTTGCATTCCCACCAACAGTGTAGGA